>LNAC01000322.1:1677067-1707717 GCA_002007465.1 Ailurus styani | reverse complement strand
CTAAAAAAAAAAAAAAAAAAAAAAAAAAAGAAAGCATCAGGAAGCAAGAATCCCTGTCCCCTCAAAAGTCCTTCTCGCTGGACTAAAAATCAAATTGCCATGAGACAGATTAACAGGAGAAAATCAAATTTAATAGGTATACACTGGTGGAATCCACATAGACATGGAAATTCCAAAGACAGGCAAAATGGGGTACAGAGGTCTTTCTGGGGATAGAGGCCAGGAGCCTCGGAGGAATGCATACAGGGTGATAAGAAGAGCAAATGCTTGGTAATTAGATGTTTGCCCTTCATACAGATGGGTCACTCAGATAAAACTGCTTTATGTTAATAACTTATTCTGGGAAAGACCCCCCCCCAATTTAGATTCTTCCGTGTGGATAAGGGAGGTTTTCTCTTGAGCCCACAGAGTCACAAGAAGACAGATACCCTATGATCCCACTCCCAAGAGGTATCTAAAGTTGTCCAACTGGGCGCTTGGGTGGCTCAGTGGGTTAAGCCTCTGCCTTCGGCTCAGGTCACGATCTCAGGGTCCTGGGATCAAAGCCCGCATCAGGGAGCCTGCTTCCCCCTCTCTCTCTGACTGCCTCTCTGACTACTTGTGATCTCTCTCTGTCAAATAAATAAATAAAATCTTTTAAAATAATAAAAAAATAAAGTTGTCCAACTGGTAGAAACAGAAGGAATGGCAATTCAGAAACAGAGGAATGGGGGAAGGGAGAAAAGAGGAGTGTCGTTTCAGGGATATGGAGTTTTATATTTGCAAGATGGCAAAGTTCTGGAGATTTGTCTCACAATAATGTGAATATACTAAACACTCCTGAACTGTAATATGTCAAAGTGGTTAGATGGTGAATTTTATTTTATGTGGGGTTTTTTTTTTTTTTGCCACAACAACAACAAAAAAATAAACTGCCAGTCCTCTTTTTTCTTTTTTAATCTATTTATTTATTTTAGCGACAGAGCTCTGTGAGTGGGGGGAGGGGGCAGAGGGAGAGACTCTCAGATGTCCTGCCGACTGGAGAGCTGGACAGGAGAGCTGGACATGTGGGGTTAGATCTCACAACCGATGAGATCATGACCTGAGCTGAAATCACCAGTCCGAGGCTTAAAGGAAGGACTGAGCCATCCAGAGCCATCCAGACGTCCCTGCCAGTTCTCTTAAAGCCCAGATTCAAAGGGAGGGGAACAGACACGCCCCCCCATAAGAAAAATGCTAAAGAATCTGCAGCCCTCTTTACTGTGCTATGCCTACCGCGGGGCACATCTCGTCTAAAGCACGTGGGGACACAGAGAGCGAGACTTTATTTCCAGGGCCCTGTTTCAGCCTCCGGGAGAGGAAGGATGTGGGGAGGCCCTGGGAGAGGTGGGTGTGGTTTGAAACAATGGAGCGGGAAGAAGTGGCCAAACTTATATAGGCAATGAGAGAAAATGGTCTGGAATGCCTCCCTTCCTCATTTTCCCAGCAAAGATTCAGCAGAGCCCTTGTCCTGAAAGCCTGACTGCTCCCACCCCAAGCATTTTTCTCACTCAGATGCCTGCCCCCCTCCCCCAGCTATCCCAACCATGGCGGGCTCCGGGCCCTAACTGAATAGGTTGATAGGAACAAGGAGCACAAGTGGATCACAGGAGACCTTTCAAAATGCGCAAACACAGGGAAAGTTCAGCCATGCAGCATTTAGGTAGTCTGGACAATGTGGCCATTAGAAACGCACTCTCCCAAGCAGCGATTCAAATGACAGCTTCGCAAAGGATTTGCAAAGGGCCCTTTAGAAACAGAACATGGGCGACTCAGAGCCCCGTGACGTGTTACAAGGACAAACCCGACTGAACAAAGATCCAAAGCAGTGTTGAATGACTTATTTATTCAGTCCTGCTCTGTACAGACCTGGAAGAATATGACATCTTTTAAATTGCCTCCCCTGAGCTATGCAATAGCCCTGGTGCATGGGAAATATGAGCAAAAGTTCGGAAAAGAAACCATGTTTTACGAAGCGGAGATCACAGTTTAACCAGACGAGGGCTTACCCACCATTCTGCAGACAGCCCCACCAACCGGGGCCCTGGCCTGAAGAAATGATGGCCACATCTGGAGAGGAAAACCCTACCTTTTACCGTCTTCCACCTACTGGCTTCCCCAATTTGTGTGCAGGGCCTGCCCTTCCCAAGCCTTCAGGTGGGAGATTCCTCACCGCGTTTGCTATTTAAGTCATCCTAGGGGCATTCTCATTTTGCAGTTCCCGGCAAAGTGTTTTCCTGATATTGTGTGGGGAGTGTTTGTGTTCCAATCACCACCAACAGGAGCATGCTCATTATTTTCAGCCTTGCAGTCTGCAGGATTCTCAAATACCCTGGGACTCCTGCTGAATGGTGGTGTCATGCACTAGGAAGAAAAACAATATAGTGTCCATAATGTCTAAGGACCTCAGACTCCAAGCAGAGATATTCCCAGGAGGTTCTCACCAGAGAGTGAGCGACTCCTTCAATCTTGGACCCTAGGAGCTTCCCTGGCCCCACCCAAGTCCAGCCTGGCTCTCTGGCTCCTCTCATTTCCCATTCACTCCTCAGCTCCCTGCCCGACCTTGACGCGGTGGGTGGGGAGTGCAGTTCCAAGGATAACCGAGTCAACAAAGAACAGACCTTGAACAGGGAAGGGTTGAATGATCAATGGTGAGGTCAGTGAGGGATCCAATGAGGGATCTGGTCACATGGAGGGTATGGGTGACCCAAGATGGCAGCAGATCCAAGAAAGATTGACGGTGACTGACCCACCTTGGGCAGCTGCTAACTGGGTTAGACCTCCCATGGTGGGGTGTGAAGAGGAACCTTGTGAGATTGGCCCCAGGAGTTCCCTTCCTACGAGAAGGCTCAGGATCTTCTCAGGGAGATGTCTACCTTGCAGGAAGCTTTCTTCTCCTCCTCAGGCTTGGGCGTCAGTGCTGGGGGGCGGGGGAGCTGATCAAAAGCCCTTCCACCCCTGTCTGCTCTCATCCCAGCCCACTGTGATGTCATAAAGCCAAACCAGGCAGCTTAGAGCCAGGGAAAGAGAAGTAGGAGTCTCTGGTTCCTGGATGCCAACAAATGGTTCACACCAAAGCAGGATTTTCTTTTTTTTTTTTTTTTAAAGATTTTATTTATTCATTTGACACAGAGAGATTACAAGTAGGCAGAGAGGCAGGCAGAGAGACAGGGAGAGGAGGAAGCAGGCTCCCTGCTGAGCAGAGAGCCCGATGCGGACCTCGATCCCAGGACCCTGGGATCATGACCTGAGCCGAAGGCAGCGGCTTTAACTCACTGAGCCACCCAGGCGCCCAAAAGCAGGTTTTTCTATCACAAAATTGGGGTGTATTTATTTGCAAACGTCCAGAAAAATGAGGGCCACCTTCTTGCCTCCCTCTTCCCCTGCATCACCCACATAGGGCCTGGCACTTCCATATCCTACCTTCTCTTCCGTGTGCGAACCCATCTTTTCAAAACGCATTCCCCTCTTCTGCTTCACATATTTATAACCTGCGCCCACTCCTCCCTCTCCCCCACCCCAGCTAACACCTTTCATGGATCTTACTGGAAAACTCAGATATTTCGCTCTGTGCATTTGAAATAGAAAAATGTTCGGAGTGAAGAATGTTAGAGCAGTGGAATCGTGGACGCACAAACCTGACTTTGGATTCCATCTAGCAAGACCACCTCCAGGGCAGCAGAGCAGAGAGCCCTTGAGGTTCAGAAGCACCTACAGCTGCGTGTAAAACCCATGGGTTGCCTTTATCTCTTTTAATAATATCCGAAGAAGGCATTCCCTTCCGTAGGACTTCTACCAGCGTGATGCAATCTCAGAGAATCATTACAGATTAGTCATCATTAGGACACGATCATATTTCAATTATCCCCTGTGTCATCTGGGTACATCAAAGCCACTGAGTTCTCTTGCTGAGAGAAGTTCATTAGAACCATAACGAGCATAGGATATTTTAAAGTGTCTTAAAGTGTACTGGAAGAAACCAAGGGGATAAATGCTAGAAACGACAGACTCTTCCAAAGGATTCTCTAGCCCTCATTCAGAAACCATAATCTTATCTTGTGATGTGGAACAAGGATTATAACTGAATAACAGACCGATTGTTTTATTATCCTATTTGTGTCTAAGTACTCTGTGATGAAAACCCAGAGGGCTGTTTCCTTTCAGCCCAAATCTGGCCAGCTAGATGCATTTACCCATCTTCACAATATATAAGGGGCCCTTAAACCGTGGTTAGCAGTGCCGAAGTATATGGAAATCATCCAGAGAAAGGAATCAATCGTACTATTTGTAGTCGTCATATCAATACTGGAATAGTCCTAATAGTGTGCTGGACAAAAGGAAAGCAGCTGATCCCCTGAGAATTTGTCCTAAAGAAAGAATTTAAAAGAACAAACAGAGCTTTCAATGCAAAGGTACTTATTCTTGACGACAAAAAAAAAGGGGAGGGGGACCTACCCACAATCTGCCAATGGTCAAATGGTTGAGAATGGGATACTGAGCATAGAGTGAAAGGAATGAGAATGAAATGGAATATTGTGCATCTCTTAGAAACTGATGTTGATGGGGCATCTCGCTGGCTCAGTTGGTAGAGCATGCAACTCCTGGTCTCGAGGTTGGAAGTTTGAGCCCTATGTTGGGTGTAGAGATGACTTCAGAATAAAAAATCATTATGAAAAGAAAAGGAAATTGATGCTGATGATGCAGAGTGGAAATGCAGAAATTTGTTTTTAAGATGTTAAAAATGTCATCTATACTGTGATTCCAACTGTATAAAATAAAGGGCACATTTAGATATGGAACAGAAAGATACATGTGAAGAAAGCAATGTCTCCTTTGCAGCTGTTACAATGTTGATTGCATAATGAATAACACCTGGAAAGAAAAGGAAACCGCTCAAGTGAGACAGTTTCTGTGCCAGCCAGAAAAATTGTTGATGCTTGGAATCATTTCACGTTCTTCCTTGCTCCTTCAAAGCAGCCAGTAATCTTCACCCAGATTTGGGGAACACACATGTCTGGGTGATGGGGGACCCTTGCCAGAAGACTGTGCCATTTGCTTATGGAACAGGTTCCTCAAACTTTTCAGTCTTCTTTAATAACAAATCTATAGGCTGCTATCGAATGGATGCATTCGATCCATTTGCTGGTGTGGTTTTTCTGTGACAGCTATGCACAAAAATCTTGCTGATGGAAAATGATGCATTTTTTTCTTTCTCTTTCTCTTTCTCCTCCCCCCACCCCCCTCTGCAGTTCTGCTAAGCCAATATTCTCTAGAATGAGCACAAAACAAATAACAGCTAAACAAATCGAATAAGAGCTTTTGTACATCAACATCAAGAAGGAAGACTTGGGAGAAATCAGAGTACAGAGACAGATCTGGACAAGAGTGAACCATCTACTTGTCAAGGCACCTTCTGAATCTGGACCGGCAGAGATGGCAGTGATTTTCTGGAAGGAGGTGTGATAATGGATTCAACACCAGCTCATGGGAAGCTATCATCGAATAAGATCAGATCACATTCATGAGAAGTCACATTCAGGAAATATTTCAAGAAAGAGGAATATAAATGTGCTAGAATTAACATGTAAAATATATATGTACTGAGGTTTGTAAACTGTCCTTTTTTAATCAAACCGAAAACAAAAGCTTTAATCTTTCAACCTTCTTTTAAAAAAAGGCAGTCAATCCTAAATTATTGCTATCTCAAGAGCCAAGAGGCGGATCAAGCATCCTTTACAGAGGAAGGCAGCTTAGGAAAATGCCTCAGCGTATTTTCACAGGAGCCGTGACCTTTGGTTCCCCATCTCTGCCGTGCGTTTATTTCACTGTGTAATTAGTTAAAACCACTCAGTTAAGAGATGTAACACTTCAAACTTTTTACAGAGTCTGTGTTCAGTTTAATCTGTCTGTACAAGTTATTACTGAGAAAGTGTTTCTGACATACACTCTAATTCCACCGCGCTGTATATTACAGGAAGTACATCTTGACTCATAGGTGTCCGAGCAACCCAGCTATCCCTGTCTTTCAGGAAACAGCATCAACGAACTCTGAAAAATATAGAAAGCTCATTTTCACCTTGGATGCTCACATGTAATATATAGGCTGCTATCAAATAAACACTTTTTTCTAATTCTCCCTAGTAAATGCATAGGAATTTAATATACTTTATAAATAGGCATCTAAAAGCTCTCCTTTTTTTTTCTCTATTTCTTTGCTGTACATGTCATCAGAAATCCATAGCCTTTCTTTCCCTTACTAACAGGTACTCATTTTTGTTTAAAAAAAAATTATTCCATTAAGCCTATTTCTAAATGATAGTAAGTGGTACTAACAAAATAATTAATAATTTAATAGCCTTAGAAATAAATGAATATATACTTATACAGGTCGAGAAACTTGGTAGGAGTAAGTTGCCCGTTTGTTTACTAATGTTGGTTTCAAGAATACTCAGATTTCGTTGAGTCGGTTGACATTTGGAAGTAGTTACAACTGGTCAGTTTTCTTCAGCAATCTTTTGCTCCCAGGCTTCCCCCACCGTCACCCTCATCACATATCTCGCCAATAAGCAACAGCAGAAAAATACGTAATAGAGTAGTAGCCAACTTCTTGAGAATGGGCACAAGCTAAAACATACACGCGGAGGGGGGTAATCAGTGTGAGCCAAACCACGTTCTATACCCGAGCAGAAAATATGGACACGTAGAATGTGTTCATTTTGAGACTCAAACTTAAGATCAAATTAGCATACATCCCTGGAACACCAGATGGACGATAAGACAGGAAGTGATACAGATAGCAGTTGATTTCTTGTTCCCTGTCTCTATTAAGACAACACTCCCATTTTTGCCCAATGTTTCTGGTACTAGCTATCTTTTCACCCTAAACGAGATTATGTTTTAAATGGCTAAGAATACATTACAGGTATGCTTAAATGAGTGAACCCCAAGTCACAAAGATATGGGTTCTCTAAAGAACCAAATTAAGGAAATACTCCTTATCTCTAAAAGATTAGCCATACTGGGAGTTACCTGTTACATTACATATTAGCTCCCCCACTGCATTCCAAACACCCTCCTCACTAAACTTAATTACACACAACTTTTCAAGAATTCATCTTTTATTTAAAGGGAGGTACCTCTCTAGCTACAAGAAAATTAGAAAGTGTTGGTTTTCTCCAATCCATGTAAATTACAGATTCCACTGGGAGTCCTCCATCACTGATAGTGATGTTTACGGAAACGAAAAAGTGCTTCCTATCCACATGCAAATGTTTTGTAAAATTTTTTTCCGTAAGACCTAAGTGTAATTTAGCATACCACAGTGCTCTGAGGATGGGTCATTGATGGCGTTCCATTTGTACATAGGTAATACCCCTGTAAATCACTAAGTGTTAAGAAGTACGTTTTTATCTTTTTAAAAAAATGTGACTCCCTTTCTCATTCTGTTCTGTTGTATTGCGTCCAAAAAGTTGTGTGTAATTTTTTTAAGGTCCAGGAAATGTAAAGAAATTTGTTGGAATATCTGAATTTCTGTAAAAAATAAAAATAAAATTGAGATTTTGTTATTTAAAAGAGGGTTTGGTGATGTGGCACACACATTCGGCGCATTCGGTGTCTTCCTCCAGTGAGCCAGGGACAGCGTGATGATTCGACCAAAGCAGCTCTCTTCAGAAAAGCTTCTTTGGAAGGGGCCCATGGTTGGTTTAGTCGGTAAAGTGTCTGACTCTTGATTTCAGCTCAGGTTGTGATCTCGGGGTCGAGAGATCCAGCCCCGTGTTGGGCTCCACACTGAGTGTGGAAGCTGCTTGAGATCCTCTCCCTCTCCCTCTGACGCCCCCTCCCCCGACTTGCGTGTGCACACATGCGTGCACGTGCTCTCTCTCTCTTTCTAACAGCAACAAAACAAATTAAAAAGAAAAAAAATCTCCTTTCTGTCAGATTCCATAATATCCACCAACAGCAGACATTCATTAGGTGTCCAGGACCCTCCTTTAGAAGGCATGATTAACATCCCCAAACCTCTTCCAGCCGGTATAGACATACCTCAAGCTGACTCTTCATATACTCAGCAGAATGAAATCAGCAAGTAAATAGCCAGACTGCTCAGGTAAAACTTGACCTGAAATAATTAATTGCTCAATCTCCACTTGGCAAATTGAAAACAGCCACCTGCTCCTCAGACAGGAGCAAGACTTTTCTAACGGTTCATGTTGAGTGCATGCTGTCTAGGTCGGTTCCAGTGCCCCCTCTGTCACTTACTATAAGATTCTGAACACCTCTCAGCCTCAGTATCCTTATCTATAAAATGGACACAAGTAATAATACCTGGCCTCACAGTGTTGTGAGGACATACATTAAATTAGAGCGTTGTTATGCCTGACTGGTCAGAAATATTCAATGAATGTTAATTCCTTACCCTCCTACTACATTCAAGACATTCAAGACAAGAAAAGAAACACAAAACACAGTTTCTGCCTTCAAAATACTAAGGGTAATTAGAGTAATATAAGCAGGGATTGAAAAATCAGATGCCTAGAGCGGCCAGGTAGATAAGTGAATTAACAAAGCAGAACAAGCTCGGGTAGGAAGATAATAGGACGTACTGGGCATTGAGGAGCACTAGAAAGCCCAGGTCCCATCTAAAGAGAATAAATAGCTAATACTCAGTTCCAGTCATTCAACAAACATGTATTGAGTCCCTACTGTGTTCCGGAAACTGTTCTAAATCCTGAGAAGATGGTGGTAAACCAGACAAACAAGGTCCCTGCTCTTAGAGGTCTTAGGATCTAGTAGGAAGAGACCATCGGCAGGGAAATGTCAGCTAAAAACAGGTGCCCTCAAGAGAAGGAGAACATGATGACCTGAGGGAGACATGGAGAGGCTGATTGAGGAAGGCAGCTGTGAAAAGATGGCATTTAAAGTGAGATGGGGGTGGGAGGCGCCTGGGTGGCACAGTCGGTTGAGTGGCCAGCTCTTGATTTTGACTCAGGTCACGATCTCAGGGTCATGGGATCGAGCCCCGTGTCAGGCCCTGCACTGGGTGTGGCGTCTGCTTGGGATTCTCTCCCTCTCCCTCTGCCTCTCCCCCAGCTCTCTAAATAAATAAATACAATCTTCAAAAAAAATAAAATGTAAGATCAGAAGAAGAACAAGCCAGCCACATGCAGAAAGGGGGGAGGTCCCGTGCCACACAGGGGGAGCCACAAGTGTAGTGGATCCAAGGTAGGAATAAGGTCACTGCGCTTGAGAAGCAATCAGGTGGCAGAGGCCGGTGACTGGAGCTGAACCAGGATGAGGTAGGCCAGGATGGCTGGTGCTGTTGTTAAGGGTGAGGCAAAGCCGTTCGAGGGTCTTAAGGGGGAAGCGATGCAAGGTACTTTGTAATTTTTTTTAAAGATTTTATTTATTTATTTGACAGAGAGATAGGGAGAGAGCACAAGTAAGAAGAGTAGCAGGCAGAGGGAGAGAGAGAAGCAGGCTCCCTCCTGAGTGGGGAGCCCGATGCGGGGCTCTATCCCAGGACATCCGGAATCATGACCTGAGTTGAAGGCAGCTACTTAACCAACAGAGCCACCAGTCTCCTGGTACTTTGTAATTTTAAAGATTACTCTTGGCTTATGCGTCTAGCAGTATAAACTAGAAACTCTAAAAAGCCTTCCTTACTTAATACTCCCAGGTCTTGGATAAATGACAATGAACTTATTTTTAATACACAGCTTAGCTTGCAAGAAAGTAAGAGAAATCCCAAAGGCATTAAAAAAGAGTAAACTGAAAACTGAGCGTGAAGTATAAGCCAATGCGGAAACTGGGATTGCCCGAAGGCAAATGCATACATCCAAGTGGGAAGTGGGAGGCTGAGCCTCTGACCACTGGAAGTGGATGAGCTGACCTTGAGGGACCCACCCTAGTGCATGACACTTGAAAAAGGCCGCAACCTTCGGAGAAGTGCAGCACAGGAAAGATGGTCATGCTAGCAAGCAAAAAAAGTCTTGGCAAAAATTTCATCTTCATCTTAGCTCTAGATGGATTTGGTACAGGAAGGGAAGTAGAAAGAAAAAGAATAGTTACCCTTGGAAATGTTTAACCCATGGATATGCGCCTCCCCCACAAGTCTGAAACTCAATCTTACACTCTCCATGTGCTCAAAGAAACTTCAAACCAAGAAATTAAAGATTTTGCCAGGGCCCTGGTAGCTGGCAAATTCAAATATACATTTTTTCAGAAGGAATGCATCTTTGTAACATAGATCTCACCAATTCAGCTCAACAAAGTATGTATTCACAATTTTTAAATTACTACACATACAAATAAGCCATGAGAGAGAATAAGCAGAAATCACAAACGACAAACTTATTGCTTCATAGATTTTAGATATTGCAATTTCCAGACACAGAATATAAAATAATCATGTTTTATATGTAAAATAAAAATGATATCTACATGAAAAATATAAAGAAGCCAGTAGATATAATCAGTTAGACTTGAAGAGAAACAAAAAAAATTCTTAGAATTGAAAAATATAATCATTGAAATTTAAAATATGATGTATCAATTAAATATAAATTAGATACAACTGAAGAGAGAACTTGTCAACTAGAAGACATCTAAAAAAATTACCCAGAATGAAATACAGAAAGCCAAGAGACTGGAATATGAAAAGAGGTTCAGCAACAGAGAAGATATATATGTCTAATCAGAGTCCCAGTAGGAGAACTAGAATAAGGGAAAGACAATATTTGAATGGAAATTGGCTGAAATGTTTCCAGGAATGATGAAAGGTATGAATCCACACATACAGGGAGCACAATAGTAATCACACAAGATAAATAAAAAGTAAATTCAAACATGACAGTAAAGTGTAGACTGAAGAAAGAGGAAGTACCATGAAAGTAACCAAAGAGAAAAGGTGTACCACCTACAAAGGAATCATTTCTAAACTGATCATAAATTCCAGAGACATTAGCATATATATCCAAAGTGCCAAAGTAAACTCTCAGTCTAAAATTGTGTTTCAGCAAAACTTGTCTAAGACCAAAAGTGAAATGCAGTCATCTTGAGATGAACAAAGATAAGGGGATTACTAGCAATAAAGCTACCCAGACGGAATTACTGAAAACGAACCAAGAAGTAAGGCTCGAGATGCAAAAAAGAATAGAGAGCAAAGAATTTGGTACATAGGCAGTATATCTAAACAAGCATTGTACAAAATAATAATAAAACATCTAATTTACAGAATAAAAAAAGACAACTAAAATACTGGATAACAATACCATGTCAATTGAGATGACCAGAGTTTAAGACATTTATGTTAATTGGAAAGAGAGCTAAGATATAGATTTGTAAGAGGAATAACTAGCAATTGGTTATTTATAATGGGCTAGGTATATGTAACAAGTCATTGAACCCCCATACCAATCTTATAAGGTAATTACTATTGTTATCCTCAGCTCACAGATGAAGAGACTATGGCACAGAGGGTTTCAGTAATTTACTCAAGGTCACACAGTTAGTGAGCAAAGGCATGGAATTGGTGCAGTTCCTCCATCCATCCTTTGGAGTGGATGAAGCTCATGTTTGGTGGTGGCCAGGGACCCGAGCCTGAGCCCAGGTCGATACGGTGGTAGCGGCCGGCTGGACCATTGCTGCTGCAGAATTTGCAGGCTATTGTGTTTTGCCAGCCATGCACCAGATGGAGCCCCAAGTAAAACAGGTTCTTCAAAGTCTACCAAAATCTGCTTTCCACAGTGGCTATTATATAGATGGGTTTGAACCCAAAATGAAAAAATGAGAAGCAGCATTATTACTAGGCGTAAGTCCTCCTGCCAAGAAAGGAAAAATAAGAGCTATTCATCAACAGAGTATGCTTTTAAATCACCCAGACAAAGGAGGATCTCCTAACATGGCTCCCAAAATCCATAAAGCTGAAGATTTATTAGAAGGTCAAGCTAAAAAATGAAGTAAGTGTGTGATGAATTCTTAAGTTCTTGTTAGTTTATGCATTCGAGTGGCAGCTTTTTATCATAAAAAAACCTCAAAGCTGCAAAAAGAAAAGGGTAGGAAAAGGAGAACAAATAAAAACCACAATGTAAGGGGTGCCTGGGTGGCTCAGTAGGTTAAGCAATCTAACTCTCGATTTCAGCTCAGGTCAGGATCTCGGGGTCCTGGGATGGAGCCCCGAGTCAGGCTCTGCACTCACCAGGGGTCAGCTTAGGGGTTCTCTCTCTCTCTCTCTCTCTCTCCCTCTCCCTCTGCCCCTCCCCCCATGCATGCACACACTCTCTCTCTCTCTCAAATGAAATCTTTTTTTAAAAGAGAGACATATAGGGGGGCCTGGGCAGCTTGGTCATTAAACATCCACCTTCAGCTCGGGTCATGATCCCGGGATCCTAGGATCCAGCCCCCACATCGGCTCCCTGCTCTGCGGGGAGCCTGCTTCTCCTTCTCCCACTCCCCCTGCTTGTGTTCCCTCTCTTGCTGTCTCTCTCTCTCTCTCTCTCTCTGTCAAATAAATAAAATCGTTAAAAAAAAAGAGAGATACATATAAAACATGAGTACACAGAAAAAATGAAAATAAAAGTATAGAAAAATATATAGTAGGCAAATACCAAAAGAAAGCTATATGAACAGACCAAAAAATAAAGAATGAAAAATATTTTCAGCAATCAAAACAATCCCTACACAATAGTGAGAGTTTCAATTCACCTACAAAATATTAAAATTCTAAACTTGTATGCATTTAATAAGATAGCTTCAAACTATGCATTGGAAAAATGAAGGAATTACAAGGAGAAATAGATAAATCCATTATCATGAGAGATTTTAACAAATTTTTTGCAAATTATTAATAGATCAAAAAGATAAAAATATTTAGTAAGCATAGAGAAGTTTTGAATAATTCAATTATAAGCTTAATTTAATGGCATGTAAAAATGTCACTCTATTGCCTGGAAAATCATAAAACTGGCACATAGCAAATCTTGTTTTAATATCACTTCTATTAAACTCTGTGTACCTTATGTGTTTTACCTCCATTTTTTTAAAATGTTAGTCACCCACAAAGAAAACAACTATCAAATTTTCAGTGAACTTATTATTTAAAGCTAGTACATAATTATCCAGAAAGCAGACAGAAACAATGTGCCCACAACTCATTTTGAGGGCAGTTTGACAAAGGAAAACTGTAGGCCAACATGTATCCTAATGCAAACATAATGAAATGTGAGGCTAAAAGATAAAAACCATATGATTGCCTGATAAATGCAAAAAAAAATCATTTGATAAAACTTAGGATCATCTACAATAAAAAGAATTTTTACAAAATGAGGAATAAAGACAATTTTCCTAAGAAACCATTTCTACCAAACAATATACTTTTACCTGTAATTGTGACATGTTAAAAGTGGTCCCTTTAAAAAAGGACAATACCACCATCGGTACGTCTGTCGATATCATATTAATAAAGCCAAAACAGTAAAACAAGAAAAAGAAATAAAAGGTATAAGAATTTGGGCGCCTGGGTGGCTCAGTGGGTTAAAGCCTCTGCTTTCGGCTCAGGTCATGATCTCAGGGTCCTGGGATCGAGGCCCACATCGGGCTCTCTGCTCAGCAGGGAGCCTGCTTCCCCCCCTCTCTGCCTGCCTCTCTGCCTACTTGTGATCTCTCTCCCTCTGTGAAATAAATAAAAATAAAATCTTAAAAAAAAAAAAGTATAAGAATTTGAAGAGAAAAACAAAACTGTCACCATTTTATGATCGTAATTGCCTTCATATTAAGCCAATAAGAACAAATACCACGCTTGATTTTTAGCCAAAGACCAAAAAGCAATATATAATTGCCCTCATAAAAAAAAAAAAAAAGCAAACCAAAACAACAGATAAAAATTATTAGAAACAGGGCATCTGGGTGACTCAGTCGTTGGGCGTCTGCCTTCAGCTCAGGTCATGATCCCAGGATCCTGGGATCGAGCCCACATTGGGCTCCCTGCTCTGGGGGGAGCCTGCTTCTCCCTCTCCCTCTGCCTCTGCTTGTGTTCCTTCTCTTGCTGTTGTCTCTCTCGTCAAATAAATAAATAAAATCTTTTTTAAAAATTATTAGAATCTATAAGAAATTTACAAAATCATTAGATTTAAGATCAATGTGTTAAAGTTGCATTTCTCTAGCACAGCAGCAAGCGATTAAAAATCTTTTTTTAAATGTAATTTCAAAAAATACCTTTAATGATAACTACAAAAATCATGATACCCAGGAATACATCTAGCAAAATATGTATGGAAACTCTATGGAGAAAATTAGAAAACTGCATGGAAATACTTGGGCAATCCTTAAAAATGTAGAAATATATTTACTGATAGGAAATTCAATATGATTAAAATCAGATTCTCCTCAAATTGTACAATCAGTGAAATGCCCACCAAAATTTCATCAGATTTCTGAGGACTTGACTAGCTGATTCTAAATTTTTTTGAATACACAAGGCCCCTGGCTGCCTCAGTCAGTAGAGCATGAATGAGACTCTTGATCTCAGGCTAGTGAGTTCAAGCCCCACATTGGGCATTGAGCTTATTTAAATATGTGTGTGTGTGTGTGTGTGTGTGTGTGTGTGTGTGTGTGTGTGTGTGTGTATAAAATGATGTCAAGACGTGACGAATAGCCATGATGCTCCTAAAAAAGAACAAGGTGAAAGACTTATTCAATCAGATATTGATTTATTATAAAACTAAAATAATTGAGGGTCACCTGGGTGGCTCATTCCATTAAGCATCTGCCTTCTGCTCAGGTCATGATCCCGGGATCCTGGGATCGAGTCCGGGGTCAGGCTCCCTGCTTTGCAGAGAGCCTGCTTCCGGTTCTCCCTCTCCCTGCCATTCCCCCTGCTTGTGCTCTCTCTCTTCTCTCTCTCAAATAAATAAGTAATCTTTTAAAAAAAAAAACTATAGTAATTGAGATAGACCAACCAATGAAGCAAAATAGAAAGCCCAGAAGTACATAAGTGCATTTTTTTGAAAACTGAAATAAGAAGAAATGGCATGATACATCAGTTGAAAAAGTACATGCTAGTCAGTAAATGGTGCTGGAACATTTGTTGTTGGGAGGTAATTCTACAGGAGAGTGAGCACATTTCTGCACATCTCGTGAGCAGAGATACTAACTGCCTTTATTCCAGGTTGTCCTTTCAAGACTCTGTATAGCAAACAGCCTGGGAAGACAGAGACAGGGCCTCCCTCTGGAGCAAAGAGTAGGTGTGTTTATTGTTCCGTCATAAAGGTAACATCTCCCTCTAAGGCAAGTCAGGCTGGCTCATTGCCCCGTATAAAAGATTCGGATTCCCCAGGGCTCAGGGTTCCTCTTCTGTAATACAACCCATTGCAAGTATCACCCAGCCCTCTACTCATGGCCCCCTGGGAATGCGGCAAAGGGAACCACTGCCGGCAAGCTGCTTGCCTAGCCATAGGTGATGAAGTCCTTTGTCTCTGACCAGGCGTCTCACATGTTCTGCCGGCATCCAGAGATTTCGGCAGGCCAGCTTCTTTGTCGGGCAGTAGGATAAGGATCACAGTGCTTCACATGAAAAAAAAAAAAAAAGGAAATGAGACATCTGACTCACATTTGTACACAAAAATCTACTCTAGATGAATTAAGGACTTAGCTTTTGCAAGGCGAAAATTGAACTTTTGGAAGAAAATATGGATAATCTCAGAAAGGGGAAGGATTTATTGAATAAAACACAAAAATCTTTAAGGAAAGCATTGATAAATTCAAGTAGACTGAAATAAAAGACTTCTTTCAGCAAACTATTCCATAAAGAAAACTAAAAGCCACAAATTAGGAGAACATGTTTATTAAATATATTACCGATAAAGGTTAACAATACAGCATATATAAAGAACTCTTAAAAATCAATTTCCTGGGGCGCCTGGGTGGCTCTGTCTGTTAAGCATCTGACTCTATTTCAGCTCAGGTCGTGATCACAGAGTTCTAGGATCAGCCTCTGCACTGGGCGGGCTCTGTGCTCAGCAGGGAGCCTGCTTCAGGATTCTCTCTCTCCCTCTGCCCCTTCCCCCACTTGCTCTCTCTATCACTAAAATAAATAAAATTTTTTTAAAAAATCAATTTTCTAAAAGTAAAAAAAAAAGGAAAAGGAAAAATGAGCAAAAGATATGTACAGGAATTTAACAAAAAAAAACATGGGGATGCCTGGCTGGCTCAATCAGAAAAGCGGACAAATCTTGATCCTAGCTTTTGAGGTCGAGGCCCACATTGGGTGTAGAGAATACTCAGAAATAAAATTCTTAAAAACACCCACAAATGGCAAACAAATGATAAGATATTCAGCTAGTAATCAAAAAATGCAAATTAGGGGTGCCTGGGTGGCTCAGTTGGTCATCCTCTGCCTTCGGCCCCATATCCGGCTCCCTGCTCAGCAGGCAGTCTGCTTCTCCCTCTCCCACTCCCCCTGCTTGTGTTCCCTCTCTCGCTGTGTGTCTCTCTCTCACATAAATAATTTTTAAAAATCCTTTAAAAATGCAAATTAATTGCAAGTGATAATATTCATTTTATTGGCATAAATTACAAGTCTGACAGTACTAAACATTAGGATGGCTGTGCAAAGTGGGGTTTCTTATACTATTGATGAGAGTAAAATTTGGTATCATCACTTTGAAAAAAAAAGTTGGCTTTGTCTTGCAAAATGGAACATTTGTTTTTGGCTTAGCTTTTTTTTTTAACATTTTTTTCTTTCTTTTGTTTTTTTTTTTATTAAATTTTTTTTTAAAGATTTTATTTATTTATTTGACACAGAGAGAGAGAGATTATAAGTAGGCAGAGAGGCAGGCAGAGAGAGAGGAGAGAGGAGGAAGCAGGCTCACCGCTGAGCAGAGAGCCCGATGTGGGCCTCGATCCCAGGACCCTGAGATCATGACCTGAGCCGAAGGCAGAGGCTTTAACCCACTGAGCCACCCAGGCGCCCTCTTTCTTTTGTTTTTTAAATAGGTAATACCTTTCAATTTTCCTTCTTTCTTTAGAGTAATCTCTATGCCCAACGTGGGGCTTGAATTCACAGCCCGAAGATCAAGAGTCATGTGCTCTACCAACTGAGCCAGCCAGGTGCCCCCAAACTGAATATTTGTATACACTAAATTCATTAAATCTGTTCCTAGATATATATATATGCTGGAGAAATTACTGCACAGAAACACTAAAAAAAAATTTCATCAATAGAGAATAGATAAATTGTGGACTGTTCAAATTTTATTTTTCAGTTAATTATTATTACTATAAGTGTGGAAATGAATAAACCAAACTCATAAACCTCTACATACATAATTAGATTAGGTTAGATATATAATGTTGAGTGGGGAAAAAACCAAGTTACAAAAGGTATACTATGGCTCCATTTTTTTTTTATTACATATTGTATTATTTGCCCCAGGCGTACAGGTCTGTGAATCATCAGGCTTACACATTTCACAGCACTCACCATAGCACAAACCCTCCCCAATGTCCATAACCCATCCACCCTATCTCTACCCTCCCACCCCCCAGTAACCCTCAGTTTGTTTCATGAGATTAAGAGTCTCTTATGGTTTGTCTCCTTCCCGATCCCATCTTGTTTCATTTTTCCCCCTCCCTATCCCCCACAACGCCCCCAAATTCCTCATATTAGAGAGGTCATATGATAATTGTCTTTCTCTGATTGACTTATTTCACTTAGCATAATACCCTCTAGTTCCATCCACGTCATTGCAAATGGCAAGATTTTGTTTCTTTTGATGGCTGCATAGTATTCCATCCATTATATATACCACATCTTCTTTATCCATTCATCTGTTGATGGACATCTAGGCTCTTTCCTTAGTTTGACTACTGTGGACATTGCTGCTATAAACATTTGGGCGCATGTGCCCCTGAGGATCACTACCTTTGTATCTTTAGGGTAAATACCCAGTAGTGCGATTGCTAGGTCATAGGGTAGCTCTATTTTCAACTCTTTGAGGAAGCTCCATACTGTTTTCCAGAGTGGCTACACCAGCTTGCATTCCCACCAACAGTGTAGGAGGGTTCCCCTTTCTCCGCATCCTCACCAACATCTATTGTTTCCCGATTTTAGCCATTCTGACTGGTGTGAGGTGGTATCTCACTATGGTTTTGATTTGTATTTCCCTGATGCCCAGTGATGTTGAGCACTTTCTCATGAGTCAGTTGGTATGGCTCCATTTTTATAAATGACAAAAACAAGCAAAACTAAACTATATATTGTTTAGAGATAAATGCCTGTATGGTAAAACTATACAGATATAAGCATAGGAATGATAAAAACAAATCTCAACATTGTGGTTACTGGCACGCCTAGCTGGCTCAGTCGATAGAGCATGGGACTCTTGACCTCAGGTTGTGAGTTCACACCCCACATTGGGCGCAGAGTTTACTTAAAAAAAAAAAAAAGGATGGAAAGCAGAGGCAGGGAGACAGGAGGAAGACTTTCCATTGTTGAGGTGAGGGAAGGAGCTGGCAGAAACCAGACTTCTTGTTGCAGACTGTATTTCCTGGGAAGCCAACTGGGAAAGATGAGGGTGAAAGCCCCTCGTTGTGCAGGCTCTCGGGATCAATACCTGTGAAAGGGAGGCAGCAGGTGGTAGAAGCAGGTGGGCTGGGATAAGGGAAGCGGGCTCACAGAGGCCTTGGCTGACCCTTGGGGAGCACGGACGCTGGGGTGGCTTTCCAGGGTTGTCCTGCACTACCTGAAGGGGCTGGGCCTCAAGCCTCCGTCACATTGTGTGGGTGGTTTGCCCCCAGGAAGGGGGTGTGACCTTGGCCGTAGAAGCTCTCTTCAGCTGAGGGCCGTTTCCAGAGGGGACAGAGGGCTGTGAGGTGGCAGCCCGCCCAGCAGCTGTGGGAATGAGGCCTGGTTCTGAAGGGGGACCTGGGGGCGACGCACAGCATCTACAACAGACAGGTGTCTTTAGAATACGAGACTCGTTGGTGGAATGAACGCGGAAGACGAAGAGAGCTACTGATTTTTTACTCTGGAAAGGGATGTTGGTTCCTGAGCTAGGAAGAAGAGGATGAGGGGGAAGAGGTTAGAGAGATGGAAATCCAAAATTATTATGAGAAGGGTGTTGAGGGGGTAGAGGCGACAATGAGGTTGGGTAGTCTGACATGGTAACAGCAATGACAGCTTGTTTTTTTTAAGATTTTATTTATTTATTTATTTATTTATTTATTTATTTATTTATTTATTTATTTATTTGACAGAGGAAAATATAGCGCAAGAGGGAACACAAGCAGGGGGAGTGAGAGAGGGAGAAGCAGGCTTCCCACCGAGCAGGGAGCCCGGTGTGGGGCTCCATCCCAGGACCCTGGGATCATGACCTGAGCCGAAGGCAGATGCTTAACAATGGAGCGGCCTAGGTGCCCCATGACAGCCGGTATTTGGAGAGCACCATGTAGCTTAGAAGTGCTTCCATGTCCATTCATGGCGTTTACCCTCACAACACCCCTGCGAGGTATTATCATGCCCATTTAACAAGTGAGCGGTCTGGGGCTCAGAGAGGCTAAATGATGTGCCCATAAGATCAGAGAGGACTGGGCACCTGGCTGGCTCAGTCAGAGGAGTGTGAGATTTGATCTCAGGGTCCTGAATTCAAGTCCCACATTGGGTGCAGAGATTACTTAAAATAAATAATTTTTTTAAAAAAAGATCACAGGGGCACCTGGGTGGCTCTGTTGTTAAGCAGCTGCCTTCAGCTCAGGTCATGATCCCGGGGTCCTGGGATGAAGTCCCACATCGGGCTCCTTGCTCAACAGGGAGCCTGCTTCTCCCTCTCTGTCTGCCCCTCCCTCCACCCATGCTCGAGCTCTCTCTCTGTCAAATAAGTAAAATCTTTAAAAAAAAAAAAAAAGCAGTTCTCAAAATAATAATATTAATAATTTAAAAAGATCACAGAGCATGTTCTTGGCAACAGATGTCCTCGCTCCTTATTTTGACAAAAGCTTTCAGATACACTTTGGCTCTTACTGGTCTCTGGGCAGTTAGCTGCATTTGCCTTTCAAAAATCATGTCCTAAAACTTCAGTTTCTTGGAGGGATTAGCTGGATTTCATTTCTTCTATGCTGGTTCCCTGTGATCCTTCTAGAAGAGACTAATAATTTGCATATGATAGCTACAAAGGAAAAAAAGAATGCATTTCTAAGTCAGTTTTTCATTTTGAGAACATTTAGCATCCAGGTACAAATGTACTGCCTTCTCTGAAATAAAACATTAATTCTCTCTCCAAGATAGGATACCAGTTCGATCATTAAAATCCATCCTATTAGGGGTACCTGGGTGGTTCACCCTGTTAAGCGTCAACTCGGTTTCAGCTCAGGTCATGATGTTGAGGTCCTGAGATTACCTCAGAGTCAGGCTCTTATTTAAATAAATAAAATCTTGGGTGCCTGGCTGGCTCAGTGGGTTAAAGCCTCTGCCTTCGGCTCAGGTCATGATCTCAGGGTCCTGGGATCGAGGCCCGCATCGGGCTCCCTGCTCAGCGGGGAGCCTGCTTCCCCCTCTCTCTCTGCCTGCCTCTGTGTACTTGTAATCTCTCTCTTTGTCAAATAAATAAATAAAATCTTTAAAAAATAAATAAATAAATAAATAAATAAATAAATAAATAAATAAATAAAATCTTTAAGAATCAAATCAAATCTTTGAAGTCCGTCCTATGAGAGCCAAACCTTGGTGAATTGAGATGAGGAAATGCATTTACCTTACTTCCTGCCACTCACTCTTTTAAATAAAAAGGTGGGAATTCCCCACTAACAGGTGAGATCTATTTCATGATCTCAACCACAAGTCAATGGGCCCCAGGGTTCAGACAGCAGAACCAACCTATGGCTCAATCCGAGTTTTCAGAATTACTTAAATACCAGCCTTTCCTCTGCCATGAACTGACAGGAACTTTCCCTCAGGACCAAATGGGCAACTCTCTTTGCAACTATGGACTAAAGGCTGATTCTTGGCCAAGCCAAGATGGTGAACCAAAAGGATCCTGAAAGTATGTGGATGTGATGTTATCTCGCTGACAGTTTCCCAAGTCACAACATTTACTTGAAATTTTAACTTCCTCCAAAGCAGGAATTTCTAAAATTTTAGAAGCAGCTTCCCTACCAATGCTTTTACACTTTTCAGGTCTCCTGATTTTTAAAAAGCTTGTGATTCTTTGCTAGGTGATTAAAACCCATTTGGAATTAAATACAGTTGCCCCAATCGTGTCAAAAATGATGAAGTTGCTTCCTAGAGCTTAGTTTACTGTACAGATTTAGCACAGTTGGATTTTTAAAAATTGATTTGTACTGCCATCTAGTGGTACATTTCATTGCAAATTTCAACACCCTAAAATGCATTTCTGTGGGTCAAGAGGGATACTCTTAAAAACTTTGTAGAATCGAGGGTTTATGCTTGCAGATATAGAGAGAACTAGTCCTCTGTGAGCATACAAGACCTATCATAAACCTTATAGACTAACAAAAAATTTTTAACATAAATATGGACGGGAACGCCCAACAGAGATCCTCCTAAACCACAGAGGCTCCTAGCATTAACATTTTTTTTTACTTTTATCTTTCATTTTTACCATAATTATCCCACATAAGTTGTTTCTTTCTCCTATATAAATAAATACAATCCTGGCTGATTAATTTAATGGTCAGTCCATTTGGAAAGGCAGAATGGTGTAAAGATTAAACACACAAGAATGAACACAATGCTGTCTAGGCTCAAATCCTAGCTCAGAACTTGCAATCTATGTGCCCTTGGACGAGTCATTAAGACATCCACATGCCTCAGTTTCATAATCTGTAAAACAGGGATAATCATCAAATCTACCACTTAGAGTAGTGTAAGAGATACTACACTCAGCCCAGAAACTAGCATGAAGTAAGGGCTCAGTGGAAACATAAGGTACCATTACATGCATAGATCACTGGGAGCCTAATCTGCATAGTCCCTCAGGATGCCGGGATAGCAGAAGATTCCCCTGTTGTATTCCATTTGCAAATAGATCTTTAGACACAACAGGACCCATGGTCAGGTCTCTGGATATTAGAATTACCATATGATCCAGCAATTCTAGATAAATAGAATTGAAAAGAGACTCAAATGGGTATTTGTGCTCCAAAACTCACCACAGTATTATTCACAATAGCTAAAAGGTGAGAACAACCCACACGTCCATCCGCAGATGAAGGGGTACATAAAGTGAAACCTATACATACAGTGAGTATTATTCAGCCTTAAAAAGGAATGAAATTCTGGTATATGCTACCACATACATGGATGAACCTTGGAAACATGCTAAATGAAATAAATAAATCAGACACAAAAGGATTAAGAAGGAAAAGAATAAAGAATACCAACATATGAGATGCCTGGAATATTCAAATTCACGGAGACACAAAATAAATAGTGGTTACCAAGGGCTGGAGAATTGAGGAATGCAGCGTTACTGTTTAAAGAATAGAGTTTCAATGTGGAATGATGAGAAAGTTCTGAATCAGAAATAGTGGTGACAGTTGCCCAACAACGTGAATGTGTTTAACGCCACTGAAACTGTACCCTGAACAACGGTGAAAATGATAACTTGTATGTTACATGTATTTTACCACAGTACCCTCATTACACACACGGGACAGGGATCCTAGGCAGTGGGCATCCGCACCCCAAAGGAGGCCCCACAGCCTTCTGACTCTGCCCCTCCGTACACACCACACACAGGTGCATGCACGCACGCGTGCCCACAGACACACACACACACACACACACACACACAGGTACACAGGTATCTTTCTGTGTTAGCTTTTGACTCTTGGAAGGAGGACAAACAGGCAGCGAGCACTCTAGAATCCTGGAGAGCTGCCAGGGCTTGTGTGACAGTTTGGGGGTTTTTTTGTTTTTTTTTTAAAGATTTTATTTATTCATTTGACACAGAGAGAGAGATTACAAGCAGGCAGAGAGGCAGGCAGAGAGAGAGGAGGAAGCAAGCTCCCTGCTGAGCAGAGAGCCCGATGCGGGCCTCGATCCCAGGACCCTGGGATCATGACCTGAGCCGAAGGCAGCGGCTTTAACCCGCTGAGCCACCCAGGCGCCCTGTGTGACAGTTTTTAACCTGGGTTCTTCTCTTCTCCTGAGGCTATCTTGGCCTAGGAACCCGGAGTTGGGGTTTGTTGTGTTTTTTTGTTTAAGATGTATTTTTTTTAATTTTATTCTTTTTTTAAAAAGATTGTATTTATTTATTTGACAGAGAGATCACAAGTAGGCAGAGAGGCAGGCAGAGGGAGAAGGGGAAGCATGTTCCCTGCTGAGCAGAGAGCCGGATGCGGGGCTCGACCCTGAAATCATGACCTGAGCCAAAGGCAGAGGCTTAACCCCCTGAGCCACCCAGGCATCCCAAGATTTATTTATTTGAGAGAGAGAGATAGAGAGACTATGAGCAGGGGGAGGGGCAGAGAGAGAGACTCTCAAGAAGCCTCCCCGCCGAGTATAAAGCCCCAAGCGGGGCTGACCGCAGGACCCATGAGATCATGACCTGAGCTGTTACACTTTTAAAAATACAAAAACAGGGGCGCCTGGGTGGCTCAGTCGGTTAAGGGTCTGCCTTTGGCTCAGGTCGGGATCCCAGGGTCCTGGGATCAAGCCTCACATCAAGCCCTCCATCGGGCTCCCGGCTCAGTGGGAAGTCAGCTCCCTCTCCCGCCACCCCTTCCCCCGCTTGTGCTCTCTCTCTCTCTCTTTCTCTTGCTCTCTTTCTCTCAAATAAATGAATAAAATCTTTTTTTTTTTTAAAGTAAAAAAGTAGGGGCAGCTGGTTGGCTTAGTCAGTTAAACAACTGACTCTTGAACTCAGCTCAGGTCTCGATCTCAGCGTCACTGGGCTCGGTGTAGAGCCTACTTAAAAAATAAATAAATAAAACTGCGGTGCCTGGTGGCTCAATCGTTAAGCGTCCGCCTTCAGCTCAAGTCATGATCTCAGGGTCGTGGGATCGAGTCCTGCATCCAGCTCCCCGCTCAGTGGGAAGCCTGCTTCTCCCTCTTCCACTCCCCCTACTTGTGTTCTCTCTCTCATTGTGTCTCTCCCTGTCAAATAAATAAATACATACATACATACAAAATAAATAAATAATAAAATAGAAGTACGAAAATATCCCCTCAAAAGTTTACATGATTCTAATTTTCATTCGTAGGCAAAGAGTAAATGTGGACAATCTCAATGCCTATTGATTAATGCTGAGAAACAGCTTAAATGAACCAAAAGATAAGCCAAATCCAGAAACAGCTGTGGCTCTTCCCCTCCTGGAGGGACTGGACGTGCATGAGACAACTCGGCAGACAGAGAGCTAAGACCCTGCTCGTCTACGCTTCATACTCAGAGTAAGTAACTGCATGTATGAAAGGAGCCAGGGACAAACAAAACCAAAAAGTCCCTAGCCCCAAACCCTACCAAGAAACAGTCTGCTTGGGAAAACAGTTTTGGCCCAGCATTTTGAAAATATCTTATGACAAGGTACACATTTTTTTAAGTGTATCATTCAGAACATATTGGTCGTCTATTTTCAGTGCATTGGGAGGATTGTCTCTATCTATTGCTGCAAAACAAATTATCCCAAAACTTGGTGGCTTCAGACAACAATCATTATATGTCACTGTCACATTCTCTGTGGGTCAGGAATTCAGAGCGTGACGTGGATAGCTTATATCAGCTCCTGGCTGGTGGGACCTCAGCTGGAAGCCTGCAGGGGGGAGGCGGAGCTCACCTGAAGCCTTGTTCACTCACACGTCTGCTGGTCGGTGCTGACTGCTGATGGAGAGCCAGCTGGAGTTTTGGAGACTGGTGCAGTGCTTTAAATTCTGGTTCCACCCTTCTCTGGGCAAATAGCACTGCCTCCCTGAGCCTCAGGCTTCTCAGGAGCAAAAATGGAGATAACACTTACTCTAAAGTTGCGTAAGGATTGAAGGAAAACAGAACAGAGAATATTGCTCTTTGCAATATTTGAAAGCTAGTGTTAAGAATTCCCTCAGACTGGGGTGCGTCGGTGGCTCAGCCAGTTAATCTGACTCTTGATTTCAGCTCAGATCATGATCTCAGGGTCGTGAGATTAAGCCCTGCATCAGGCTCTGCACTGGGTGTGGAGCATGCTTAAGAGTCTCTCTCTCCCTCTCCTTCTGCCCCTCCCCCTGCCGCTTGCACACACGCACACACACTCTCTCTCACTCTCTCTCTAAGGAAAAAAAAAAGAATTCCCTCAGTACGAGTAGCTCTTTGACAATAGTAATAGGTGATAATTGCACATCCAGCATTATAACAATAATAATAACAATAATAATAACAATACTTTATTTCATGCCAAGCTCTTAAATTTCAGGTACAAACCTCTTGTACTATTCAGCTGTATTTTTATTTTTCTATAG
Source organism: Ailurus styani (assembly GCA_002007465.1). Lineage (NCBI taxonomy): Eukaryota > Metazoa > Chordata > Mammalia > Carnivora > Ailuridae > Ailurus > Ailurus styani. The sequence continues at coordinate 1,682,258 of LNAC01000322.1, read as the reverse complement.
ATACATTAGAAAGAGTGTGGCATTAATAGTAGCACATTATTTATGCTTAAGTTCTGCTTTATAAGGGTGCCTGGCTGGCTCAGTCGGTAGAGCATGCAACTTGTGACTTCAGAGTCATGAGTTCGCACCCCATATTGAATGTAGAGTTTACTTAAAAAAATAAATAGGGCCACCTGGATGGCCCAGTGAGTTGAGTGTCCAACTCTTGGTTTCTGCTTGGGTCGTCATCTCCTGGGTCGTGGGACGGAGCCTGACATCGGGCTCTGTGCTCAGTGGGAAATCTGCTTAAGGATCCTCTTCCTCTGCCCTCCCTCCGCCCACCGACTCACACACTCTAGCGTGCTCGCTCTCTCTTTTGCGCTCTTTTAAATAAATAAATAAAGCTTTAAAATCAAATTTTGTTTTATAGAAATAATATTCTTTGAAGATTTTATTTGAGAGAGAGAGAACAAGCAGGGGGAGGGGCAGAGGGAGAGGGAGAAGGAGACTCCCCGCTGAGCAGGGAGCCCGGAGACGTGGGGCTCCACCCTATAAGCATATAGTTGTGTGGGGTTTCTTTTAACATTTTATTTATTTATTTGACAGAGAGAGACAGTGAGAGAGGGAATACAAGGAGGGGGAGGGGGAGAGGGAGAAGCAGGCCTACAGCTGAGCAGGGAGCCTGATGTGGAGCCCGATCCCAGGACCCTGGCATCACGACCTGAGCTGAAGGCAGACGCTGAACGACTGAGCCACCCAGGCGCCCAGCATATAGGGTTTTTTTAAGTATCATTTCTAGGGGTGCCTGGGTGGCTCAGTCGTTCAGCATCTGCCTTCAGCTCAGGTCATGATCCTGGGGTCCTGGAATCGAGCCCCACATCGGGCTCTCTGCTCAGCAGAGAGTCTGCTTCTCCCCCTCCTTCTGCCTGCTGCTCCCCCTACTTGTGCTCTTTCTCTCTGCCAAATAAATAAATAAAATCTTTAAAAAAGAAGAAGAAGAAGAAAAGGAGGAGGAGGAGGAAAGGAAAGAAGGAAGGAAGGAAGGAAGGAAGGAAGGAAGGAAGGGAGGGAGGGAGGGAGGGAGGGACAGACCAGGCTGGAATATGAGAGGTGCTGGGAGATACAGAGAAAGTGTTTTTTGATCTGGCCTTAAGACCAAGCCAGCTTTAAATGGTCTGGAAGGAAATGTGCCTGGCCAGCTCATCTGGAGAAGTGTGCAGCTCTTGATCTTGGGACTGTGAGTTCAAACCCCACATTGGGTGCAGAGATTACAAAGATAAATAAATAAACTTTAAAAAAATAAATTATAGATCTCGGAGGAGAAGGGAAGGGTAAGGTAGGAGGACCCAGCATCTTCTGAGCATTTGCAGGAACTGGAAGGATAGCCTTGACATTGGCCTGCCACAAGGACACTGCCACCAATAACGATTCCACTCTCTGTAATAAGGAATAATAGAACAGGTCCTAGTAATGGCCGACCCTGTGTCGTTGATTAGCCCACTTAGTCCTCACAACAACGCTAGGAGGTAGTAATGGAGTTACCAACTCATTCTACAGAGAAAAAAACTGAGGCTCAGAGTATAAATAATGTGCCCAAGGTGTTGTGGTTACTGAGCAGCAAAGCTGGGCCCGAACCCCATGCCCCCCAACTCCCAGGCTCACTCCAGACCCTGGGCTCTTAACTGCTGTGTTAAGCTTTTCACTGGTTAATCAGTGACACATTGTTCACTCTACTTAACATTTTCCCACCACCTAGCCAAATCCCAAGACGACTGAACAGAAATCTCTTAGGGAAGGTAATTTTAAATTAACTCAAGTTAATATTAAACTAACAAAACATTATCTGAACATGTCCCAAAGTAATAACTCTTAATCTTCAGAGATCAGGGACCCCCCTGAAAATCTTACAACAGTTAAGGCTCCTCTTCCTAGAAATGTGTACATATATACGCATATATAAAGTGTACATAGAATTTCAGGGATTTCCCAAAGCCCAGGGAGGAACCCTAAGTTAACACCCCTTGACCTCACATTTTGCAAAGGAGATAAAGTCCACCGGGAGTGCGCATGGTCTGGTTGTAGGGGGATTTCACGTCCCCGTCCAGATGACCTCATTAGTAGAGGTAATCAAGGGTGTGGGGCAGGAAGCCGCTCTGCCTACATACATACTCAAATCACAGACTTTCTCTTCAACCATGCGTTTTACTGAATAAGGATCTGAGTTCTTGGCAGGGCTCCCAGTGTGGAGCTGCTGACTTTTCTGTTCTGTGAGTGTAAGGGGACCAGGCTGAGGGTCGAGCCTTCTGGAGGAAGCCCGTGTGGCCAGATGGTGTTGCTGCTGCCCCACATACCCACCAGGTACCGCTGGCAGCTGGAGTGGGGAGAGGCCACTTCCAGCCAAGGGACCAGGAAAACGCCAGGATCAACCCATCTCCAGTCCCGTGCTCGAACAGTCTGGCCCCACGTGGCTGGGCCAAGTCAAAAGCATGACAAATCGTTTCTCTCCCCCAGCTCTGAGTTTAGCAGGAGTGTCTTTCTCGTCGCTAATTTTCTTCTGCACAAGGAACAAGACACAGACAATGTGGCATAACATTCAAGAATGAGCCTAGGGGACAGGTGTAGTTCACATCCTAGCTTTACCACTTACTCAGGCTGGTTCCTTAGTACCTCTGAAGCTCTGGTTTCTGGCCTAGAAAATGTCGACACTCGTGTTTATAGTCCAGGATTGTTCAGAGGATTAAATAATAATAGGCTTAAGTTCCAGACAACAACAAGCACTTAATAAGCAGCCGCTAAAATGGGGCGCCTGGGTGACTCAGGCGTTAAGCGTCTGCCTTCGGCTCAGGTCATGATCCCAGGGTCCTGGGATCGAGCCCCGCATCAGGCTCCCTACTCAGTAGGAAGTCTGCTTTTCCCTCTCCAACTCCCCCTGCTTGTGTTCCCTCTCTCGCTGTGTCTCTCTCTGTCAAATAAATAAAATCTTAAAAAAATAAATAAATAAGCAGCCCCTAAAATCGGACCTCATGGTGTTTCTGGCTATCAAATTTCTACTGAGATTAGTAGCCCCCTTAGATAGGTGTGTTTACATCCTTGGAAATCAAGAGCTATTGTCATCTCCAGGAAATATAAATGATCCATCAATCCTAAACCCTATAGGTCAGAAGCCGTAACTGCTTCCTTCAATTTCTCACCGTTCCCAGCACAGAGCTTGGTGGACAATTAAATGTTGGCAAGTGCATGCAGGCCAGAAGTCACTCTCGGAGAGCCAGGATCACCTTAGGAAATTAACAAGTGGAGCAGACTTCCTGTTAACTGTCAGAAGACAGGGTCAGTGTTAAATCATGACTACACTAAAGAGCGCTCTGGGCTTGGTCCTCTGAAGTTTTCTTCAATTCTTTGGTTCCCTGAAAGGAGCTGGCTGCAAAGCACTTTTGGAGGAGCTCTTCATCTCTTGGAGGTAAAGCAAAGGCCCTGGGGAAATCAGTTGGATTTATTTATATTCTGTATCTTTAAAGCAAACAAACAAAGAAGAATTTGAGGGGCACCTGGCTGGCTCAGTCAGAAGAGTATGAGACTTTTGATCTCAGGGTCATAAGTTCCAGGCCCACACTGGGGGTAGAGATTACTAATAATAATAATAATAAACTATAAAAAATGTGAAGAGGATTTACAGTGAAAGATACAATATACTTGACAAAATAAAACCCAGGATTAAAGAAAAAAGGAGAAACAGATGCGATGCCCCTAAAATGTATTACAGTTATAAATTTGACTCTACACTTCTTGAATAAAAAGAGAGTAAGTTTCCTGGCTCTCATCAGAAAAAAAATTAAATCCCAGGGCGCCTGGCTGGCTTGATGGGAAAAGCGAGCGCCTCTTGCTCTCGGGGTCGTGAATTCGAGCCCCATGATGAGCATAGAGATTACTTAAATAAACCTAAACCTTTTTAAAAAAAAAAAAAAAGGAAAGAAAATGCCAATTTCTAGGGGGAGAAATTTTCTGGCACTCAATCGTGTTGAAAGTTTCTCATATGGAACGTACAAAAGGAACTGCAGTCACACCAGGTCCTGTCCTCAACAGTCATTTTGTAGCTTCATGTCTTCAAAAAGTCAATATCTGAAAATAAAAGGTGCAGGAACATGTTCAAGATGAAAAGATACAAGCTACTGAAGAGACAAAACCATTTGCAATGTGTGTCCTGGTTGGTGAAGAAATTTGAATATGGGCTCTGAGGTGATACAGGGAATTATTGCTAGGTACGATAATGGCACTTTGGCTGTGTAAAGGATGCCCTTTTCCTCTTCATTTACTTTTGGAAATGTATCTGGAAGCATTTAGAGATGATTTGGAAATGGTTCCAAAAATAGGCAGATACATATCAATGGAATGATATCTTACAAAATGTTAACCAACGTTTCACAGTAAGAAGTGAGGAAAGTAAGGTGCGGAAGACGCAGCGGAATGTCTCAGAGGTTTGTGTACCCTACACGTGCCAGAGAGAAAATCCTGCAGGTTTCCCTGGCTGCACAAGATTGGGAGGAATGAAACTATTATGGACAGAGTTATGACTCCGTGTGGTGAAGTCTGAAGCCCCCGTACCTCAGAATGTAACCATATTTGGAGCTAGGGTCGAAAGTGAGATCATTAGGCAGGACCCTAATCTAATCTGTCTAGTATCCTTACATGAAGACGACATTTGGACACAGAGCCGTACAGGGAGTGATGTGAAGACAGAGGGAGAAGACAGCCATCAACAAGCCAAGGAGAGAGGCGAGGGACAGATCCATCCCTCATGGTCCTCAGAAGGAACCAACCCTGCTGACATCTTGATCTCAAACTTCAAGCCTCCAGAACTGTGAGAAAATAATCTTTTTTTTTTTAAACTTTTTTTTTAAATATTTTATTTATTTATATGACACACAGAGAGAGATCACAAGTAGGCAGAGAGGCAGGCAGAGAGAGAGGAGGAAGCAGGCTCCCTGCTGAGCAGGGAGCCCAAAGCGGGACTGGATCCCAGGACCCTGAGATCATGACCTGAGCCGAAGGCAGAGGCTTTAACCCACTGAGCCACCCAGGTGCCCGAGAAAATAATCTTTTAAGACTTCATTTATTTGGGTTCCTGGGTGGCTCAGTGGGTTAAGCCTCTGCCTTCGGCTTGGGTCGTGATCTCAGGATCCTGGGATCCAGTCCCGCTTTGGGCTCCCTGCTCAGC
>LNAC01000322.1:1611380-1676957 GCA_002007465.1 Ailurus styani | reverse complement strand
GAGAGAGAGAGAGAGAGAGCAAAAGAGAGAGAAGGGGCTGGTGGAGGGGAAGAGGTAAGGGGAGAAGCAGACTCCCCACCAACCAGGGAGCCTGACCCAGGGCTCGATCCTGCGACCCTGAGATCATGAGCTGAGCTGAAAACAGATGCTTAACCAACTGAGCCACCCAGGCACCCTCAGAAAATAAATTTCTATTGCTTAAACCAGTCCTAGCAAACTAATAGAGAGCTCCTGGATTTGTCACCAAAGCCCGGAGTCTTTTCCCACATACCCATGAGGCCCTGTCAACCTGGCAAACAGAGCTTTGGCTCATCAGAAAGCAGTTGCCCTGTGTAGGCTGGGGCACACACACACACACTCCCAGATCCCAGAGCACCGCACATCTGAACAGCCACCATCCAAGTCTGACACACATGCCGGTCCCCTCCCCTTACGAAGTGCTTTCTGGTCTGTCTTAAAAATTAAGAAGCCCATGTGTGTGTGTGCGTGCATGCACACACACTGGAGAAGAGGGAATCTAGCTCTAAAAACCCTGTAGCTAACATTTCTTTTTTTTTTTTTAAGATTTTACTTATTTATTTGTCAGAGAGAGAGCAAGCACAAGCAGGCAGAGTGATAGGCAGAGGCAGAGGGAGAAGCAGGCTCCCTGCTGAGCAAGGAGCCCGATGTGGGACTCCATCCCAGGGCCCTGGGATCATGACCTGAGCCGAAGGCAGCTGCTTAACCAACTGAGCATCCTAGCATTTCTTTATACTAATTAATCATTGATACCTAGCACCTAGAATTACAGTTGATATTCTGGTGCGATGCTGCCATACTTGAATGTTAAAATATTTATTTAACTTGGTACTTGCTGATAAAGTAGCATCACCTTCTTCATCACCCCAGTCCCTCTCTGGAAATTCCCCACAATCCAGCAGCTAACGAGTCAAGGCCTGCCTGGCACCCAAAGGCCCCCCAGAACCTGCTCCCACGGCCTTGCCCTCTATTCCGGTAAGATGGACGCTGTCTCTGCCCTTGCTGGTTGTGACATGCTTTTCAAGTTCATCTGTGCTTCATATGCTCTTTGGCACCATCCTCTAAATTCTTTAGGATACGTTATTTCACAACTCCAAGGCATATACCGTTCGTTCATATTTCCTTTTAAGTGTGAAGAATCTAAAGCTCAGACAAATTAAATCATTAGCCCAAGTCACAGGCAGAGCTCAAAACCACTGCTCCCTATTTTCTGACTGTACCCGCCCCCCGGGACTGGTAGGTGAGAATTATTTTATCTTTAGAAGAAAAAAAAGAAAAAGAAAAAAACAAGCAGCCTAAAAGAGTTCAGAGGTTGCCCTCCCAGGGTCCTGGGGAGTCTGGGTGTCCTCAGGGCTCCCCTTTTCTCCAGGTAAGATTGCCCCCTATGAAAGCACATAGTAAAGATTCAGGAAGAACAAGCAGTCCTGAGACCAAACAGCCTCACCCACAGCGACGGTATCCCTCGGAGGGCAAGACAGGAGGCAGCCGGTGGGGACGACCCATTTAACCTTCCAAAGCAGCAGCAGAAGTCTGCATAGCTGTGTGAGGACCCCCGCCCGCCCCTCCTGCCCCCCAGAGTGTTGCAGCCCGGGGACCCAGCGCTCCGGTCCCTAACCCTGGCCCCTGGCCACGACCTGGACTCTCGCTCAGACCAGGCAACGCCGGGAGGGCGGCCCTCCTCCTTTCACCTTCGACCTTGCCCTTGATTTCCTGGCGACCTTCTAACTTGACTCTTGCCTTTCTCATGGCACTTAACCCCTGTGCGACCTGCAGACTGCCACCCTAAAAACCAGGCCTGCTCACCAGCTGGCGTGGGTACAATAGCGCTCAGAGAGCAAAGTCATGGGACTGAAACCAGAAGAAAACGTATTCATGAGAGGAGCAGCTGGCAGCTGGCAAACAGGAGAGAGAAAGGAAGGCCAATTGCTACCTCCTGCGGGACGTGATTAACTGGGGATTTCAGAGCAACAGTCACCAGACCTGCCTAAGACCCCTCCCTCTCCTAATGAAGGCAGCGATGCCCATCACGGCTCCCCCGGGGTCCCAGCAGGGCTCGGAGGAGAAATCCCCGCGCAGAAACTTTCAGACAGAAAGCGGAGGGGGGGCGGGCTGACTTGGGCCGCCTGGAGATGCTCCTCATCCAATTCTTCTCTCCAGTGAAACACCGAAGCAATCTTCCTGGGGGCGTGTGCTACTGTTAAATAGTGTTGTTCATTTTTAAATTTCACAAAGTAGTATGTTTTCTTTGAAGAAAAAAATTTTAAACAAGAAAATAATTTAAAACATTTTTTAAAAAGACAGAAAAGTTACCCATAATAAAACCAGGAAGTAACTACTTCCAACATTTTTTTTTTAAGATTTTATTTATCTATTTGACAGACAGTACAAGCAGGCAGAGTAGCAGGGAGAGGGAGAGGGAGAAGCAGGTTCCCCGCTGAGCAGGAGTCTGATGTGGGGGCTCGATCCCAGGACCCCAGGATCACGACCTGAGCTGAAGGCAGTTGCTTAACCTACTGAGCCACCCAGGTGCCCCACTACTTCCGACATTTAACATACTGACGCTTTTCACACACAGAATAACTAGATGCTGCTTTACGTACGTACGTACCCTCAAGAGCAGATTGTGAACGTTTTTCCAGGTCAGGATAGCAGGTTTTGCCACCTCCGGTTTTGTGGCCACCGTGTTTCTTTCTTTTCTTTTCTTTTTTCTTTTCCTTTCTTTTCTTTTCTCTCTCTCTCTCTCTCTCTCTCTCTCTCTCTCTCTATTTATTTATTTATTTAATGTCTAAGTAATCTCTACCACCCAACATGGGGCTTGAACTCACAACCCTGAGATCAAGAGTCGAGGACTGAGCCAACCCGGAGGTTCTTCATATGGATAAAAGAGAAGGGTTTAAGCCAATCCACTGCTGTGGTGCATTTGGATACTTGCTGGATGGCATTAAGTTCGTTATAAAGCAGCAGACACAGACTAGCGGAGGTGACATCCTGGCTTCTTCAGGTTCCCAAACGTGTCACGCGCACCACTCCCTGCCTAACTGCTCTGCATTTTGTACACCGTATTCCCTCACCATCCGCCTCAGATCCCGTCCAGGTTAGCCACGTCCAGGAACTTGCGTTGTAGAGGCCATAGCAACGTCTCTTACTTTGGCCTTCGCCTCTCAGCCCTTGGAGATAACAGATCACAAAAAAGGGCAGTTTTAGCTAGATCTTGTTTCCAGAATCCTGTATTTTTTATTAGTGGACAGTGACTTCCGGGTCACACCGTTGCCTTCTCTCCGCCCACATCCTGGCTGATCAGACTAAGGGCCCTGGAACTGGCTGGCAAGGGCTTTAAATGTTCCTGCAGGGAGAGGGGGCTGAGACAGGGTAGGGAGGAAGAGACGCCAAGTAGGGAGCATGCGCGCACACGCACACATAGAGGCATGCACATGCAGGCACACACGACACATGCAAGCACACACGCATTGGCCCAGGAGCCGGTGCACACTCACATACAGGCACACATACACACATGCACATGCTCATGTAGGCACACACAAGCATGCGTGCACGCGCGCGCGCGCGCACACACACACGAGATGCTCCAGGCCCTTTGCAATAGAGATGAGAAGCTTCCTTAAGGAAACAAAAGTCGTATGTTCTGCATTTCAGAAGAAAAGGCAGACCTCCGGACTGCAGGCGAGAGTCTGTTTTGCCCCCGCAGGAGGGAAGCCTGTGTGGGAGGCACCCTGCGGTTGCCGAGCCAGCTTAGGGCTGAGATCACGTTGTCAGATACACATTTCACACCACGGCAACCTCTTCGTGTTTTCTTGTCTCCGTGAGGCCGCTGTAAGGTCTCTCCCTGTCTCATGTCCTCACTGTGACATTGAGAACGCCTCTGAGACACCCCTGTGCCTTTAAATGACTAAGACGCCGCCTCTGAGGTCAAGAGAGCTGGGGTGCGAGTCTGGGGAGGCCACTCCTGCGTTTGGCACTCGTCCCCCTAACCGGCCCACGGCTGGAGGCCGCTCCCCGAGGCCCGTCTGGCAGGGAGCCTCCGAGAGCAGCGGAGAGCCACACCCTTGACTTCCCTGTCGCCTTCTCTTCGTGGTTGCCACCCTCTCCACAAGTCCCGGACTCAGCTGAGGCCGCCTTTGTTTTCTCCTCCTTGGTCTCCCTACACCTAAGCACGCATTCTTGTCAAGTTCCGTGGGGTCTTTCGTCCCACTTCCCCGCTCCCATTTCTTGCTTTGCATTTCCGTAGTGAGTGCCCTAGCTCCGGCCTGTCTCCTCCCTTGGACCGACTGTCCAGCCTCTGGCTTGTCCTCACCGTTCCCAGTCCACCTTTTTAACTCCTCCCAGCCCATGCTCACGACCAGACTAAGAGCCCTCACAGATGATGTGCATTATGTTGGCCTCCTGCTAGAAAACTCTCTGTGGGTCCCCATGGCCAGGTGGGAAGAGGCACAGCTAGGCTTTGTCCTGCCTTCCGACCCTTTTCTTGCCTGACTGCGTCCACCTATCTCCCCCATGTGCCGAGGCATCCAGTCTTCCCTGAGATGCCCCTCTTTCCCTGGAATTCCACCCCTGGAACGCCTCACCTTTGTCATCTTTACCTTTGGCGTCAGAATGACCGTTCAAAGCAAATCTCCACGAATCTCACTTATCTTTAACCACAAGAAAGCACTCCCTCTTCTATGGCTTTATTCTTTGTACCTTTCACTGCCCTGTATTTTATTATCTGGTTAATTTCTTATCTCTCCTATTGGATTACATTTCCTGAAGGGTGGAGGCTGAGTTTTGCTGGTCTCCGTAGCGCCTGCAGACTCAGGAAATTCTGAGTTTCTGGGAGCTGGCTGGGTAATTACCGGTGATTAGCCTGGCAGCTCGCTCGGATACACTACACCCTTGAAGACGTGGCCCCTGGCCCTGGAAGGCTCACAAGCTCACCCACCTCCTGGATTCCCCGGGCCTGAGAGCAGATGCCTACACTTGCACAAAAAAAAAAAAAAAGAGCTTAGGTTAGTGTTATGGACTGAATTGTGCCCCTCCCCCAATCCAGATGTCGAAGTCCTAATCCTGGGTGGCCTTATTTGGAGATAGAGTCTTTGCCAAGGTAACCAAGTTAAATGAGGTCATTTGGGGGTCCTTACGAGAAGGAGACATGTGGACCCACAGACTGACTTGCAGAGAGCAGAAATGAATGTGAGGGTCCAGGGAGCCATCTACAAGCCAAGGAGCTCCGGAGGCTACCAGAAGCTAGCAGAGAGGCCTGGACTAGATCCTTCCCTCACCGCTCTTAGAAGGAACCAACCATACTGACACCCTGCTATCCAACTTCTAGCTCCCAGACTGTGAGACCCTCCGTTTCGGTTGTTCTGAGCCAGCCAGCGTGTGGTGCTGTGCTAGAGACGCCCCAGCAAACTCTAACAGCTGGATTCCTGAGAAACACGAGGAGGGCAAAGCCAAGTCTCTGAAATCCGCTGAGGAGTGATGAGCAGTGATGAGCCCGTGCCCGCAGCCGAGCAGGAGCGGCTGGTCAGCCTCCCAGGGCAAGGGCCAGACGTTGGACTGCCTGCCACAGCTCTTTGAAGAGAGCGTTTTGCTTCTGCATGTGGGCGGGGGAGGGCAGCCCTGGGGATGGGGGCCGGAAACCCTGCTGAGAGGCAGACCCTGATTCCAGGCTCTAAGTGCTTCCAGCCAAACTCTTTTAAAATGGAAAAAAAAAATAAAATAAAAAGGGAGGGGGCGAAGCACATCTTAAGCTCTGCAGAGCCGCTTTGCTCTGCACTGGAAACTCCTCCCTAATTACCACCTTCCACTGTGGCTCCGGCGCGCCCCTCCTCCTCAGCAGGGGGCCCAGGGATGTGAAAATGCCTCTCCTCCAGACTCTTAAGGGGCATTTCCTGAGCCCTCCTCACCCAAAATATGTCCTCCCACCCCTGGGGAGCCCCAACAGACATGCTAATTATACCAAGGTTGATTCCACTAATTAGGTTTAGCTAAGTGTAAGGGCTCCCCATTAGCAGACAGGAAAACCAAGGCCTGGCAGGCCTCGTGTTAAGACTCTGCTGGCAGGAAACGGAAGCCAGAGCTTCTGCCTCCTGCAGTCAGTCCCGAGCCCTCCCGTAGTGAAGGCAGCAGGCAGGAAAGGCGAGAGCAAAGGCTGAGGGTGTGAACGAGCCCGGAACCTCCCTGCCTGGAGGCCAGGAGGCCGGCCGGGGACCAGCCACCCTCCAGCGAGCACGTAGGCTCCAGGCCTCGCTAGAGCGCTCTGAGCCAGGGCTCCTCTTGCCCCTGGCCTCCTGTGATTACTAGACACTTAAAGCTGAGCCATGTAGCAAGTGTAAAATGCACACCGGACTTCAGGAGTTCCTATGAAAAAAGGAATACAAAATGCCTTGCTGGTATTTTTAAAATACTGCTCCCACATTAAATGGACGCTATTTTATATGTGAGGCTAAATCGATTATACTCCTGGAATCACGTTCACCTCTTTTTACCCTTTTTACCAGGGTAACTGGAAAAATCATGAGGCTCACCCTTGTCTTCCTCTTGTTAGGCACTGCGCCAGGGACCGCTGGTAGCGCAGCCTCTTGCCAAATCCTTAGCACAAGCCAGCAGGGTGGGGCTGTTCTCATTTCCGTTTTTGCAGAGATCACGCTCCGGCACCGAGAGGTTAAGAAACTTGCCCAAGGACGCACAGCCAGTAAGACGGGGAAAACACTACAAGGCCCTGAGGGGCCGCTGAGAGATTGCGAGGAGGGTTGGCCGGCACTAGGTTGCCGACAGGGAGATGGGGGGAAACGGGCAGATTTGAGCTAGATTCTCAGGTAGAAGTAGTCGGCGTGAGTGGCATGCGAGGAGCGGTAAGGAGGAGGGAGGAAGGACGCCCCCAAGCATCTGGAGCCCGGGAGCACTTGGGGTCACAGGGCTGAGTGACACAGGAAGAAGGCCCAGATGTAATATTCAAGCCCTCACTTTTCCATTTACTGACTGAGTTATCCGGAAGTTATGTCACCTCTTAGGACTCAATTTCCTCAGCTAGCGAACGGGAAAAACAGAACGTCTCCTAACAGAGTTGTCAGGAAAAAGAAATAGGATGAAGTTTTAGCATCCAGAAACATTCCTGGCCTCTCCTCTCTTGTCATTTCCCAGAGCTGCCACATCAATGATTAGCTCACGGGCCCCCTTCCTGGGAGGCACATCAAAGCGAGCACCAGCGGAATGGCTTATCTCTCCCAGGGAGGCTGCCTCACAGGGGTCACAGTCCCGTTCTCACCGGAGGACCTGGGCCAGAGCCACAAAGCCACAAAGCCAAGCAAATTCCCACAATGTCAGGCCAGAGCTGGGCAGAGATCCAGGAGGTGGGATCCATCTGGGCTCCTCTCCGCCCACCCCAAGGGACAAGATTCCTTGTGCAAGCCCCAGATGCACAGCCACGTACTTTCAGGGAAAACTCACCCCCCTCTCAGAGTCCTTACCGGATGAGGGCAGAAGCGCTCCCCCCCAAAAAAACCTGCCCTATGCCACGAGTGATACATTGTATTCTGAGAATGACGCCCCCTGGAGTTGTATGGCAAGAACTGTGTGAATCAAAGCCAATTGCTGGATGCTTCCTCTGGCCCTACATACCCCAGGCAAATCGGGGGTTCTCTCTGTCCCCTTCTGCACTCCTAATCCCTGGCAGGAGCCTGCCCTGAGTCCCGCTCTTCCTTAGTTGCAGTCCCAGCTAGAAGATCTGACTGAGTAAGGGGCCCTTCCACCATCCTTCCTGGGTCTGTAGCCTGACCTTAGTACACTAAGTTGACATTTCAAACTGTCATGAGACTGGGCAGGATAGATCCTACTCCTGTGTGGTGTATGGTACCCAGTAAATGTTTGTTGAATGAATGAATGAATGAGTTCGTTTCTGCTAGGATCTCTGCTGACAATGGCTTCCTACAGAGATGGTTGCATTTTAATAGAAGGTTCTTTAAAACCAAGACAACTCTGGGGCATCCGGGCTGCTCAGGTTGTGATCTTGGGGATGAGATGGGGCTCTATGTCAGGCTCCACGCTTGTGATTCTGTCTCTCCCTCTCTTTCTGCCCTTCCCCCTGCTCTCTCTCTCTAAAATAAAAAAGTACAATTTAAAGAGGGAAAAAAAAATAAAACAAGACAACTTCAAGAGTCAAAAGATTGACCACTCTACTGATAGCATGCCTGCTGTGACCCTTAGGGAAAGGGAGCTTTTCCGATTTTTCTCGGCCTGATGCTAGGCAGGCCACCGCCCACCGCCCCAGCCTCCCTGCGGAAAATTGCAGGTGAGCTGGACTGGGGCCCTTGGAGGCCGCTTTCCAGCCACATTCCCTGGCGGGCTGTTGGGTGTCTGCAGCCCGTGAGGCTGACTTTTCTCACGTCAGCGCCCAAGTTTGCCGTCTAGGCCTGGGTACTCTGGGCCACACTTTCCCCACCTTCTGAAGGATCCTCACCTCCTGATTAATCATCTTGGGCCTTTTCCATGCCTCTTATTTCAGAGTGTTTGTGAACAAGACCATTTCTCAACAGGGCCGAGACTAAGGTGAGGAAAGTGGGTTCCTCAGCTCAGTGAAAAATTTAAGTGAGGCGGGCCTGAAACTCAGTTTTCAAAATAAACAATATTTGGATGTAATTATTTCAAAATTTGAAATTAATGCAAAATAATCCACAATGAACAAAGTGTCAAAATTTTTTAAAGATTACATTAAAATATTATTTATTTTGACGACCGAGTTTTTTTGGCACCCCCTTAAATTCTGTGCTGGAGCGAGGACCTCACTCACCTCTTTCAAAGTCTGTCTCGCAAGAGTCGAGTTGGGGTCTCTAACTGGTGGTTGGCCTTGCACTGCCTTTAATTGGCGAGAGCCTCTTCGAGGAGGTTAGTAGGATGGTAATCGGTCCCCATTTACCTCTTTCAGAAAATCAGGCAAACCGATCGGCAGGGGAGGGGGCCAAGTCTATTGTTCCAAAGCTTCCACAGACCTTGAAGAGCCCTTGGGCTCTGCGGTCTGCTGATCAGAGGTGCAAAGGTTTATGAACAATCAAGGCCTTTGATATGGTGCCAACACCCACATTTTCCATTCTGGGAACAATGCCAAGGAGGGCAACAGCCACCCTCCCCCACCCAAGTGAGGAAGTGTCTGCTGGTTGCCGGTGGGGACAGGTCCTGTGAGGGCAAGGGTCAGAAGGACAGAGTCTTTCTTATCCTGGCTGCCCGCCCCTTTCCCCCTGGTACATACTGACATCTCCACCCCTTTTGCACTTCCAAAACCTGTGCCTGTCTTATTCCTTTTGTCCTCCTTGGCCAAAGCAATTTCTTTTTTCAGAAAATGCAAAAAAAAAAAGAGGGTCCCCTGGGTGGCTCAATCAGCTAAGCGTCAGCCTTCAGCTCAAGTCGTGATCCCGAATCCTAGGATCAAGGCCCTCATCCTAGGATCAAGGCCCGATTCGGGCTCCCTGCTGCGGTAGGGGGGGTGGGGGGTCATGTCTGCTGCTCCTTCTCCCTTTGTCCCCCCCCCCACCGCTCATGCTCCATCTCTCTCTTTCTTTCTCTCAAATAAATAAGTAAACAAAATCTTAAAAAGAAAAGAAAATCCACCAAAGAATGAGCCACCTTCTTATACAAGCAGGGAGGCGGGGAGTCAAATTCGTCGACAAAGTCCCTTTGGGGGGCCCACCATCTGGGGATACCCCCCAGAAAGGTAGTTATCTGGGCTAATTTGACGGCTGTTTTGGAGGCATGCAGGTGAACAAAAGGTGGTTTCCAATAGGCAAAATGTTTTCTCCACTTCCTGTTCTTTGCTCGTTTGTCTTGTTCCGGCGTTAAACCGCCGAGTTTCGGAATCAGATGAAACTTATCAGAACCCAAGGCCTCTGCCACAAGTTCTCCATGAACCCCGTGCCCTGATGACTAAACCAAAGGACAGGCTTTTGCAGTGCGGCAGAGCTCACTGCTCCGAAGCCGGCTCCTACGACGGAGCCTGGATTTCTGGAGCACGTTTCTTCCTCCGGCTGCCCCGGCGGAGCTGTGCCCTTCTGGCGGGGAAGCCCGCGCCTCGCTTCCGCTCCTCCCGCGCCAGGCTGCAGGGACGGCCGGGGGGCGCCGGGGGGCCCCTCCCCGCGGCGGCGCGGGGAGCCGGGAGAGCCCGGCAGCGAGCGGGGTCCGGCCCCGCGCCTCGCCTCACTCTCCCGGAAACGGAAGTGGGGGCGCCTGTTTGTTGCCGTGGCAACAGAGGCCGCGGAGCGGCGGACCGCACGAGGCCCCGCCCTCTAAACGAGGGCGAGTTTGAAGCACCTTGTGTCCCCGGGGACCGGAGCTCACTCGGTCCGGGGAGAAGCCCCCAGCCGACGACGTCCGTGACGCAGAGGAAGCCGAGGGAGACAGTGGGCGGCTGGTCATCGCTGACTCACAGTCGCAGACCTCTGAGCGGCCGGGCGACCCCGCACTTCCCCGGCGAAGGCACCGGGTTCCGGGCCCTTTTGCCAGGGAGCGGCAGGGCCAGGTCCGCCGCCCTCGGCCTTCTGTGTGCGGGGCTTGAACAGCTTGCGGACGCTCTCACGCGCTCTCGTCCCACCCAGCCCTCCACGAAGGCCGCACGGCCCTCGTTCTTCAACGGAGGGGCCAAGCGAGGACGGCTTAGTTCCTCCTCTGAGAGAAGCGCGGTCTTCTGACGAATTATTAGGATTAAACGAGGTAATAGTTCGGGAATCCAAGAGGATATGATAAAGGGCACCCCTCCTTCCTTACAAAGCTCTGAGTGTGAGATGGGCAAGAAGAAATGAAACATACAAGATCAAAAATAGTAACTTTATCGCTGATCAATTCTGTATTGGAGTCAGTGGTTTGCATTTGTAGGGAGGTGAGCAGCGTTGGGCAGGTACCCACACAGGCCGAGGCAGGCCTCTGGACGGGGGACTGTCCCTGTAAACCATGGAGAACAGAGCCCATGGCTGTTCGGGAGGCCAGCTGCCAAGGAGGAGGAGAGAGGGGCTGAGCTACGCATCTGGGATTCTTCCCCCATACGCATCACCGAGAAATGGCTGCTCCTCTCCACTCCAAGGTAGGAGTGAGTAAGTCAAGGAACAAAGAGAGGTCAGAAAGCTTAGGCTCTGTATGAAAGGGAACATCAGGACAGAGGAAGAAATTTTTTCAACCCTAATAAGTAAGCACTAGTACTTGGTACAATAGTAAGTGCTCAATAAAAGTTAGCTGTTACTATTATCATTCTGGCTCTTGCCTGTTGGTCATACCTGAGAGTACTTTACCTTCACCAGCGTGGCTTCTCTGTGTCTCCCCTTATTAGATGTGTGACATCAGGCATGTTTCTTACTCTCCCTAACCCAGTGTCCTCCTGTGTTATCACTTGCAAAACTATATAACTTCAGGGTAAAGGACTTTAGCACAACACCTGGAACATGGCAAGTGTTCAATGAATGGTGACAGTTGCTGTTATAAAAGGGACTAGGGAGTCCAAAACAAAATCAATGCAAAATTAAGACGGTGATGTGGTTGATTTCGAAGCAGCATGTGAAGGAGAGGCTGGCTACTACCCATTAGAATTAGAGCAATTGCTCCTGTGGGATCCACAGCCCAGACACCTGTGGGGAAGCCCTGGGAATACTGCCAAATCCTTTGGGCTTTCCTCGCATCACTTTCCCTAAAATGAGGAAAAATGCAAGCCGGTGTCCACCTGCGGAAGGTGATGACAGTCTGGAGGCTGTGAGCTCCGTGAGGAAGGAAAACAAAGTGACGTTTTATGTGGGGACCAAGATGGCTTGAGCGGGTCACAGAATCTAAGAGCCTCTGAGCTCCAGAAGGGTAGATACTGAGGCTGTTGTACTCATTGCTTTGTTGGTAGCCCCTCACTGTGGTGGGTCACACAGAGCACACATTTATTAAATATTTGCTGAATAAGTAAGTGAATGGTTCAGGTTGCTCTGCACACCAGCCACGGGAAGATAGGGCCTAAGAGGACATGGTCCTTTTTACTACATCTAAGACATGCTGAGCCAGAAGCATTTGTATAATCCCTGATTTTGGTCTTGCTTAGAGGAGGAGGGAGAGAAGAGGTTTATCCACACAACTATAGATTCCTGATTTTTTTTTTTCCTTCGAAAGCCCAGTGGATATTATTTTGAATGTGGGAGCTTGAATTACACATGCTAAAGATTTCCTATGCAAAGTGAGATGAGAGAAAGTGGAAATGTAATACCTTGGCAAGGAGGGTCAACTGTAGAAATAGCCCACTTTGAGACAGGGGTGGGCGGACGTAGGACCCTGGAAGATTTAATCAAATTGCTTTCTAAAGTTTCAGATTCCCTGGGGCGCCTGGGTGGCTCAGTCATTAATTGTCTGCCTTTGGCTCAGGTCATGATCCTGGGGTCCTGGGATGAGCCCCACATCGGGCTCCCTGCTCAGCAGGAAACCTCCCTCTCCCACTCCCCCTGCTTGTGTTCCCTCTCTTTATCTCTCTCTCTCTCTGTCAAATAAATAAATAAATAAAATCTTTAAAGTAAATAAATAAAAAATTAAAAATTAAGTGTCAGACACCCAAAGAAGCTAACACACTTTTATATAATAGCAAAAGACTGGACACAGCACAAATGTCCCCCCAAAGGGGCACCTATGTAATGGTCCATCTCGCAGTTATGAGAAGTAAGAGAAGTAGCTCTGTGTATTAATCTGATCCCAGTAGTGTGTCGTTACGTGAAAAAAGCAGCGTATGGAACAACAGCGTGTGGAGTATGCTGGTATTATCCAAGAAAGGGAAATACAACTACTGGTATGTATTTGCCTCTTTTTTAAATGGAAAGATAAACCAAACACTAGGAAAATGGTTATCCATAGGGAGGTGGGGGGATAGAGTGAAGTGGAGAGAGGTAGAAGCTAGACTTGACTGCTCTCAATGTTGTTTTGTAGATTTGACTTGGGAACCATGTACATATTTTAAATAATTATAAAACAAAATTTAATAGAGATGGATTAAAAAAAGAAATCCCTGGGACACCTGGCTAGCTCAGTCAGTAGAGTATGTGGCTCTTGATCTTGGGCCCCATGTTGGGTGTAGAGATTGCTTAAATACATAAAAAAAAAAAAAAAAGGAAAGAAATTCCTAAAAATTAAAAGCAAATGAAACAAATGAATTGTATAGGGGCGCCTGAGTGGCTCAGTCGGTTAAGCCGCTGCCTTCGGCTCTGGTCATGATCCCAGGGTCCTGGGATCAAGTCCCACATCTGGCTCCCTGCTCCAGTGGAGAACCTGCTTCTCCCTCTCCCTGTGCCTGCTGCTCTGCCTACTTGTAATCTCTCTCTCTCTGAGTCAAATAAATAAATAAAATCTTAAAAAAAAAAGAATTGCGTATTGAATTAGTGACTTAACTATGCAGAGAGAAATTATTTTTTTTCAAAGATTTTATTTTTAAGTAAGTAATCTCTCCCCCGATGTGGGGCCCAAACTCACAACCCTGAGGTGAAGGGTTTTATGCTCCACTGACTAGACCCAGCCAGGCACCCTGAGAGGAATTATTTCTAACAATTTTATATGATAGTAAGATGACTCCATCCCTGCTATGATGTATCCTGAAGGTAAAAGGAACTGTGTACTCGTTTGCTAGGGCTTCTGTAACAAGGTACCACAGACTGGGTGGCTGACACAACCGAAATGTATTGTCTCACAGTTGTGGAATCTAGAAGTCTAGGATCGAGGAGCCGGCAGGGTTGGTTTCTTCTGAGGCCTCTCTTCATGGCTTATAGATGACCATCTTCTCTCTGTGTCTTCGCGTGGTCTCCCTCTGTGCATGTCCGCATCCTAATCTCCTCTTCTTAACCACACCAGTACACAGGATGAGGGCCCACCTTAATGACCTCATTTAACCTTAGTTATCCTGCAATATAGTTACATTCTGAAGTACATCAGCATATTAATTTGGGGGGACACAGTTCAGCCCATAAACTATAAAGAAACTTAAAACTTCATTCTATGTTATAGTAGTAATATTGATATTAGGGTGTTGTGTGTGGGGATGGTGGTGGTAATTTGAGTTTTACCCCTAACTAAGGCCCCAGATACCATACAACAGAGATAAGCCATACCTGTTTCCCTTTCCACATTCCTGACCTGTAAAATCATGAGCAAAATTTAAAATTTGTTTAAGCTGCTGAGTCTGGGATAATTTGTTATGCAACCATACTAACCAGAACCCAACCCCAATTAAGGGCCTGGATTTTACTGAGACTCTAGGTATAACTCCACTGACCGGTTTGCAGGATTGTTTTTTTAAGATTTTATTTATTTATTTGAGAGCAAGAGCAAGAGCACACAAACAGGTGGAGGGGCAGAGGAAGAGGGAGAAGCAGACTCCCTGCTGAGCAGGGAGCCCAATGTGGGGCTTGATCCCAGGACCCTAAAGGGAGATGTTTAACTGACTGAGCCACCCAAGCGCCCCTGGCCAGTTTTTAGGATTAAGGAACATATGGGGGGCACTGAGGTGGCTCAGTTGGCTAAGAGTCCAACTCTTGATTTCAACTCATGTCATGATCCCAGGGTCATGAGTTCAAGCTCTATGTCAGGCTCCACACTCAGCAAGGAGTCTGCTTGAAGATTCTCTCTCTCCCTTTCCCCCTGCCCCTCCCCCTTCTTGCGCTCTCATGCTCTCTCTCTCCCAAATAAATAAATCTCAAAAAAGAAAAAAGAAAAAAAAAAAGGAACATCTAGAGGAACATAATGGAACAGAAATACAATCAGAAAAGTCCAGAATGTGGAAATCTCTGTGGGACAAATGATCTGGCTTTTTCAACAAAAAAAAAAAATTGTAAGAAGAGAGAAAGAAAAGGAGAATTTGTAGGTTAAAAGACTTGAGAAACAGATCATACAAATTTGACATGTGGGCTTTGTTTGGATCCTAAAGCAGACAGACTAAAACAAAAATATTATTCATGATACAATTTGGAAAACTTGGATACTAACTGAACATTTGATCCTATGAAAATTATGGTCAATCTTTTTAAATTTGATGTTACTGTGGTTATGTTTTGTTTTGTTTTAAAGGTCTTTATCTCAGAGAGATAGATGCTGAAGGAAATGGAAATGATGTAACATACGGGGTTTTTGCCAAAATAATCATGAGTGTTGTGGGAGCTGGGGGAAGGGGAGGTAGGAAGTGGAGGGGTCTAGACGAAACATGATTGGTCCCAGGCTGAGAGATGAGTACATGGGACCTTAGTTTACTATTTTCTCTAATTTCATATGTTTGAAGATCTCCATAATAAAAAAGGGTGTTTTTTAAAGAGATTTTATTTTTAAGTAATCTCTACACCCAACGTGGGGCTCAAACTCACAACCCCAAGGTCAAGAGTCACGTGCTCTACTGACTGGGCCAGCCGGGCACCCCAAGGATGTTTTGTTTTGTTCTTGAGCAGCAAACTTTATCCTTCAAAATACTTGAAGGTATGATTCACTTAAAAGCACTTCATTCAACATTTATTGAGCTCTTACTGTGTGCCAGACAGTAAACTAAACTCTGAGGCTACAGAAACGGGTCACTCATGATAGTGCCTCCTTGAAGCTTATAGTCTAATGGCAAAGAAAGTATGTACACAGATGAAGTATAAGGAGAAGGAAATGCTATGTGCCACAGAAAGTCCTAGGCAGCCTGTCTAGGACAGTTTCAGGGAAGAGTGTATCTTCGCAGAATCCACTTTACCCAACAATGACTGAGAGCTTCACTCACCATCTACATACAAGTGTCCCGGAATCTAGCATAATATAGGTTTGAACTTGTGTGGAAAGTATGACTTCAAATTATTTGAAAGAGTCTTTGTGTTCTGGTGACTGCAGCCTTCCCAACAGTCCAGAGAGGTGGTCAATTTGTCCGTCTACTTCACGGTTGTCTTAGCTCATACCACCGGAACAAAATACCACAGACTGGTTTAAACAACAGACATTTATTTCTCGTAGCTCTGGAGACTGGGAAGTCCAAATCAGGGTGTCAGCTGTTTCGGTTCCTGATGGCCCCCTCTTACTTGCTCACAGACAGCAGCCTTCAGCTTTGTGCTCACTTGGGGAGAGAGTGCCTGTCTCTTCTCGAATCCCATCATGAGGTCCTTTCCTCAGGGCCTCAGCTAAGCCTAATTATGTCCTAAAGGTGCTATCTCCAAATACTATCACAATGGGGGTTAGGGCCTACACATAAGAATTTGGAGAGGGTGCCCCTGGGTGGCTCAGTCGTTAAGTATCAGACTCTTCGTTTTGGCTCAGGTCACGATCTCAGGGTGGTGACATCTCAGCCCGATGGCGTCAGGATCTGCAGTCAATACAGAGTCTGCTTCAGATTCCTTCTCTCTCTCCTTCTGCCCCTCTCTTCTCCTGCTCTCTCTCTCTCAAATAAATAAAATCTTTAAAAAAAAAATTCTCTCTCCCTCTGCTCCATTTCTGGCCCTGCCCACCATCTGCTCAAGCAAGCACAGTGCTCCCTCTCTTAAAACCAAAAACAAACAAAAAAACTGGGGCGACGGACATAATCAGTCCACAGCAGTGTTCCACTTTAGTGTGTCTTCAAGAGGTGGCCCACAGCGGCACCTGGGTGGCTCAGTGGCTAAGCGTCTGCCTTTGGCTCAGGTCGTGATCTCAGGGGCCTGGGATCGAGTTCCGCATCCAGCTCCCGGCTCAGTGGGGAGTCTGCTTCTCCCTCTCCCACTCCTGGTCCCACTCCTCCTGCTCGTGCTCTTTGTCTCTCTCTCTCTGAAATATGGAAAAAAAAAAAAAAAAGATCCGGCCCACAGACCCAACAGCACCAGAATCACCTACTGTTTAAAAACATTTACTATCAGGGGTACCTGGGTTGTTCAGTCGGTTGACTATCAAACTCTTGATTTCATCATGATATTGGGGTCCTGGGATCAAGCTCTGAGTTGGTCTCTGTGCTCATCCGGAGTCTGCTTGTCCCTCTCCCTCTGTTTCTTCCCTCCCTCACTCACTCTCTCTCTCTAAAATAAATTTTAAAAATAAATAAATAATAATATCAGAAACTTTGTCTCAGATTCAATAGGGCCAAGCTGGGCCCTGGCACCTATTTTATTTTTTAAAAAAGATTTATTTTTTTGCAAGAGAGGAAGCTGACGGGGGGTGGGGAAGGGCAGAGGGAGAGAGAGAATCTCAAGCAGACTCCCCCACCGAGCATGGAGCCCAATGATCTCACGACCCTCGGATCATGACCTGAGCCAAAATCAAGAGTCAGACACTTAACCGACTGAGCCCCCCGGCGCCCCTACATCTGACTATTTTAATAACTTCCTGGTCATTTTCTTGAGCTTCCTTGTTGAACCCACTGGCTGAAAAGTGCCCGTAGAGGCACTCGCACCTGGGAAAGGAGCAACTTAGACATTAAATTTCATAAGGTCACTATTTCCATGCCCCAATTTCTTTCTTTTTTTAATTAAAAATTTTTTCACTATATTTTTAGTTTTAATTCTAGTCTAGTGAACACACAGGGTTCTATTAGTTTCCATGATTTAGCCATTCGATACATGTTTCAGTCCTCATCTTGATACATGTACTCTTTATCCCCTTCACCTATTTCACCCATCCCCCCCACCTCCACACCCCAATTTCTACTTTCTGGTTTTGGTTTTAGATTTATCTTGCATTTCTTTTGCTTTTGGAGTTCAAGGACTGAAGGCCAACATACCTCCTGACTCAGGGTCCGAGCACCCAGCCTTCTCTCCTGGGCAAATACTAATTCCTCTGCTTATCATAATCGCCCACATCTGGACATTGTCACTCTTTTGAACTCATCTGAGTTAATCCAACTTATACTTGCATTATTTTCTTTGGCTGAAGACTTTGGAAAGCAGCATGAAGCTTGGGGATTTTTCTTTTCTTTCCAGAATGAGAAAACTCTTCTTCAACCCGAGGCCTTTAACATTTTCATTCCCGGTCCTTCGTCTTCACGTAACATCTTTGTACCCGCTCAAGAAAAAGAAAGTTTTCTAGACTGTTTCAAGGAATTACACACATGGTTTATTAGAACATAAATTCCTGTCTAGAACTATGACTTTGGGGGCGCCTGGATGGCTCAGTCAGTTCAGCATCCGGCTCTTGAGTTCAGCTCAGGTCATGATCTCACAGTCCCGGGATCAAGCCCAGCGCCGGGCCCCACCTGGAGTCTGCTTGAGGATTCTCTCTTTCAAGTTCCCTCGGCCCCTCTCCCCACACATGCTCTTCCTCTCGCTTTCTAAAATAAATAAATCTTTGAAAAAAAAAAAAAAACAAAGGGGCACCTGTGTGGCTCAGTGGTTGAGCGTCTGCCTTCGGCTCAGGTCATGATAACAGGGTCCTGGGATCGAGCCCCACATTGGGCTCCCTGCTCAGCAGAGAGCCTGCTTCTCCCTCTCCCTCTGCCTGCTGCTCTACTGTTCTCTGTCAAATAAATAAAATCTTTTAAAAAATAAAAATAAATAATAAAAAATTAAAAAACAAATAAAAATAAACCTGTGACTTTGCTTTAGTTCACTAAAATGTGCAATGCATTTCACAGAATTAATTTCCAAAACACTTACTTGGAATGGGTTTCAAGGAGTTACAGTGGACTCTTGATAATTGCAAGCTGACTGTTTAAATTTGTTGGCACTTTTGCCTCCCCGAAGTCTTGCCATTGTCCGCCTGCGTGTGGCTTCCTGCTCGAGTCACCAATCTAAATGACTGAGCACCTTGTCCTCTGGGTGCCAGGCACATGGAATAACAGCAAAAAAGGCAAATACACGTTCCCTACCTTGAGGATTAAAATGCAGGTGGGGAGATAAGGCAATCACAAGAGATTATAGAACAACTTAAAAAGAGCCAAATAGGAATGACCAAGTTCCAAGTTGTTCCTTTATTGGAATCTGTATTAGTCTGCCAGTTTAATTGCCTTGCTAGACTGAGTGGCTGGTTCTCTGCAGCCCTCTTTGACCAAGCGTGAGCTATCAGAGAAAGCCATCTGGCACTTTCTCCGGGGTCTGTGATTCAACCTGCACTTGGTATAAATCTGCAGGAAAGAGAACGGAGCAGCCATGATCTTTTATCACCAAACTTCTGTACGAAGTTGGGGCGTCACTGGAATATGTTACTAAGAGAGAATATGACTTCCAAGCAGCGCTTGGAAAAAGCCACGGTCAAGGCCACTCTCCATCCTCCTCCCCTTTTCTCTTACCTCAGTCATGGCTGTTAAGTAAGTTCCACCACCCTTCCCCTTCTAGCCCTAGTTCACTCATCAGGGAGTCCCTTTTCCCAGGGGGCCAGCCTTCTCCAACCTCTATACTCTGTCTGCAGGGAGCTTGGTCACTAATGCAGATCCTTGATCCACCTCATGTATTGGTCAAAGCATCCTTTTTTTTTTTTTTAAAGATTTTATGTATTTATGATAGAGATAGCAAGAGAGGGAACACAAGCAAGGGAGAGCTGGAGAGGGAGAAGCAGGCTTCCCGCTGAGCAGGGAGCCCGATGCGGGACTTGATCCCAGGACCCCAGGATCATGACTTGAGATGAAGGCAGACGCTTAACGACTGAGCCACCCCCGCGTTCCCCAAAGCACTGACTTTCATTCTTGGCATTTTCCATCTTACAACATGCCAAATGCACAGCGTCGCAAGACAGCAAGATCTGGATCTTGCCCCTGGGGTTAGGCTCTGATCGTGATCCGGTCAGTATGCATGGGGAGTGTTAAACCCTCTGCACCTAGCTCTTATTCAGTCAAGATCTAGGAATAAAATAAAATGCCTATTTGATGCTTACTGAACTCCCCCTAGGAAGAGAACTGCAAGAGGTAAGGGAGTTAATTTCCCAAGAGATCCATCTTCAAGGTACAGATGGACTCCAGGAAATGTGCCACCTGGCCTTCCAGACAGAACGGTTCTTCTGCTTCGTCCACGAATGCTTCTTGGGACCTCTCTGAATGATAAGTCAACTCTACACAGAATCCAGGATTTCTGCATGCCGAGCATTGCTAGAAATCTAGGGTTTCTGTCTTTCCTACCACGTAGATGCTTTTTTACCTATTCTGCTAAGCTGAGCAATGTGGCCAGTAGCCCTGGGAAGTGAAAGCTTGGTCTGGGTATCTTGTTGTCATGACAACATTTAAGCTTATTTTACCTTTATAAAAATGAGTCAGAAGCATATATTTTATGACTCCATTTATACGAAATGTGCAGAATAGGTACATCTGCACAGAAGACAGAAAGTAGAGACAGAAAGTAAATTAGTGAATGTCTAGGGTCTGGGGAATTTGGAGTTGGGGGGGGATCAGAATGGCCTTTTATGGGTATGGTGTTTCTCTTGGGAGTGATAAAATGCTCCAAAATTGTTTGTGGTGAAGGTTGCACAACTCTATGAATATATTAAAAACCATGGAGTCACACAGTTTAAATGGGTGAATCGTATAGATCGTGGATTGTATCTCAGTAAAGCTGCTGATTTCTTTAAAGGATTTTATTTATTTACTTACTTGTTGGAGAGAGAATGAGAGAGAAAGAGCAGGTTGAGGGCCAGAGGGAGAGGGACAAGCAGACTCTGTGCTGAGTGTGGAGCCCAATGTGGGTCTGAATCTCATGATCCTGAGAGTATGATTTAAGCCAAAATCAAGAGTCAGATACTTAACTGACTGAGCCACCCAGTCATCCCAGCAAAGCTGCTAATTTTTTAAAAAAGATTTTTATTGATTTGTTTGTCAGAGAGAGAGAGAGAGAGCATAAGCAGGGGGAGCAGCAGGCAGAGGGAGAGGGAGAAGCAGGCTCCCCGCCAAGCAAAGAGCCCAACTCGGGGCTTGATCCCAGGATCCCAGGATCATGACCTGAGCTGAAGGCAGACGCCTAACTGACTGAGCCACCCAGGCACCCAAAGCTGCTATTTTTAAAAGACAACAGAAAAATGTACAGGCAACACTGAGTTGGGTGTGTACTTGAACTTGTTCCAGTGAAGGAGACAAACCATGTTCTGTCACTAAAGGAGAAGATTCTGGTCTCTTACCCTATCTAGGCTTACTGTATACCCAGTTTCTATTTGGGGCCTTTTCATAGTTGTATCATAGCTAGTGAGCAACAGTTCAGTCAAAAACCACAATGGCCTTGGTTACAGTTTACCCTTGTTTTTGATCAACAATAACATGACTGAGGTCACCATGGCTCAACTCAACCACACAGATGGATTCAGAAGTTCTGAGGACCGGCCGGAGGCTAGTGGGTCTGACCAGCTGGAGATTGGTGCTTCAGAGAGACAGTGGTTGGCTAGACCTTGGCTCCAGGGCAAGATGTTGGTGAAGGATGGAAAAATGTCTTTTCCTGACCTGGAGGTGGAATGTGGTTACGGAAGGAGTCCCAAGGGGAAAGAGAGTTCTCTGGCTTGGCTTGGACATACAGACTGGGAATTCGTGAGAAGAGCTCATTTTGAGCCCAGCTTTTCTCTAACTTCCAGCCCAGCACCCCTCTTCCACTTCACTCCCCCATCCCTGACCCCAAGGGGAAACCATATGAGGTGGGGAGGACAGGGGCTGGGGCTGACTGCCCTGGAGGCAGGGTGAAGTTAGAGCACAAGAACACGAGACAATTCTCCCATTGCTTAGTAACAGGGCTCTGTGGTGGTTAACTTTATATATCAGATTGGATAGCCACCGTGCCTAGAGAGTTGGTTAAAGTTTTTCTGGTTGTTTCTGTGAGCGTGTTTTTTGGGTGAGATTTCCATTAAATCAGTGGGCTTTGAGTAAAGCAAATTACCTTCCATCGTGTGGGTGGGCCTTGACCAAGCAGTTGAAGGCCTGAATAGAACAAAAGGCTGACTCTCCTCTGAGCAAGAGGGAATTCTGCCAGCAGACTGCCTTCAGACTTCATCAGCAACACTGGCTCTCCCTGGCTTGCTGGCAGAGCTTCCACACTCCAACTGCAACCGTTTCCTGAGTCTCCAGCCTGCAGGCCTCCCCCTTCAGATTTTGGACTCTCCACAAGCCTCCGCAATGGCATGAGCTCGTTCTGAAAAGAAATCTCTTTGTATATATACCTCCTATTAGTTCTGTTTCCCTGGAGAACCCTGGCTAATGCAGGCCTATATATCTCTGTCTTCGGGAGGGACACTCAGCGCAGAAAGGAAAAATTGCTCTGACTTCACAGAAAGGAGACTAAGAGACAGCCAACCAGGGACAGGAGCAGGAGTTGAGGCCTCAGTGCAGCGGCTTAGAGAGAGCATAGCCGGTGAGAGAACCATGTGAGAAACAGGTGAGTCTCCAAAAAGAAAAGGGGATTAGGACACCCGTGCCTCTAAGTCATACCAGTTGGCATGAACCTTCACCAACAGGCCAAGCAAAGATGGCCGAGGGTCTCCGCCTACTTCTTTCTTCTGAAACTTGCACAGTCAGTAAGTTGCACATCTGAAACTGCAAAGGAGTCTGGGAGATGTAGTTTTAAGCTTTCCAGCCTCGGAAACACAGAAAGGCACCCCAGGAAGAGGTGGGAATAGATACTCAATGCCAATTGGTGTCCAACCCAAGTAGTGATTGTAACTGGGGTGTTATCCTTGCTCTGGCTTGGGAGTAATCTTGTGCTGGGTCCGCTCAGCGGCATTCAAGATCAAGTGTGACGGGGTGTCTGGGTGGCTCAGTGGGTGAAGCCTCTGCCTTTGGCTCAGGTCATGATCTCAGGGTCCTGGGATCAAGTCCCGCATCGGGCTCTCTGCTCAGCAGAGAGCCTGCTTCCTCCTCTCTCTCTGTCTGCCTCTCTGCCTACTTGTGATCTCTCTCTCTCTCTCTCTCTCTCTCTCTCTGTCAAATAAATAAAATCTTTAAAAAAAAGAAAAAAGATCCAGTGTGAGACTTACTCTCCCTCCACTTCCTCTCCTGCCACTAGCATGGTCCAGGGGCTCCAAGGCTGATGAATGTTCAAGGACATTGCAAGGAGGAATTATGCCTATGGCACAGGGAGGACGGAAACTGGTTGCTGTCAAGTGTAGTCCTCACTGCACACCTCTCAGAGGGCAAGTAACATTCCTCCTGGCACAGGCAAAGTATAGGGCTTGCTGAGGTTCAGTTTGCTCCTGGTGGCCCACCCCACCTCTCTCTCTCATCCCCTACCTCCCTCTGTCTCCCTTCATCCCTCAGCCTGGGCAGTACTTTGCTAATGTGGGGGAGGAGTTTTGCTTTTACTCCTGAGGTTTTCTAGTCCACTTCACTCCACTAAAGGCTAAGAACAGGGGTTTTCAAGTGTTGCTGGCACCCCAGTCACCTGGAGGGCGTGTGAGGACACAGACTGGGGGCCTCATTCTCAGAATGGGTGAGTTGGTCGGTCCGGGGCGGGCCTGATTTTGCCTTTCTTCCCCCGCCGGACCGCCAGGCTCTCCCAACCACTCCGCTCCGCCCTCAGTCTTGCTTCTTCCCTCTCTGCTCCTGAAAGCCTTCGGCTCCTCCCCGTCTTCTGCCAGGGGGAAGGGCTTACGCGGATACTTCCAGACACCGTGCTGAGCAGTGTGCAGACAACACCTCATCTAAGCCTCACGACAGTCCTGCAGATGGTATTTTAGTGCTCATTTCACAGATGAGAAAATGGAGGCTCGGAGACGTCACGTCACTAGGAGCTGGGCGGGGCGGGGCGGGGTCCGCGATTGGAGTCCAGCTTTGTTTGGCTCCCAGTCCCCCGCCCTTCCCCCACCTTCATTATCTGGTGTCATTTCGCATCCCCAGCCCATCGGACGAGACCTTTAGCAGGACACCTGCCATTACCGTGTGTGCAATGAAGAGGCTCCGTTGTAGGTGTTATGTCTCAGGACCCAAGTTTTATAGGACATGTCACTCATAGTGGGGGCTTCAGGGCTGCTGTTTCCATCCAGGAGGCTCATTCCCCATCTGCGTGTTCATTTCTGGGACATTCTTTTTGACAATGAACTTGGTGGGAACTTAGGTTTTATTCCAAAATATCCCACAAATTTCCCAGCAAACCCCAAATTGTGTAGATTGTAGGGAGGAGGCATGTTATTTTTTGGCAGAAATAGTCTGGCAGTAAACTTCTAAAAACATAATAAAAGTGCTTTTTAACATCCTGTTTTTCCTCCTTTTGTTGATTTTTGAGCATTTCTTCCCAAGCAAGGAGTTATGCAACAAGATTTGAAAATTGCCAAACTTCTATTTTGTTGGTAGTTTTATTTCGTCCTTTCTCTGTGTTTCTGTGCACCTTATCTGCTCTGAACTTGAACCTAGGAACTGAAGTGACTTTACAGCGCTCTGAGAGTGACCCAGAAACCACATGGGGCTAGATAACAGTTTCCTAACTGTGAAAAATGAAAAGCAAAGTGAAAAGCTAACCACAGGCTTTCAAGGTCATGTATGATCTCCTGTCAGTGGGTAGGTAAGCCTTGATTGAACCTAGGAATATGGATGTCCCTGATAACTGGTTCTTGCTCTTCTCCCTGAACAAAAAATTCAAATCCCTGTGTCTTTCTGCTGTCTTCAAAACCTTCCATTCCGGAGCACCAAGGTGGCTCAATCAGTTAAGCATCCGCCTTCAGCTCTGGTCATGATCCCATGATCCTGGAATCGAGCCCCGAGTAGGGCTCCCTGCTCAGTGGGGAGCCTGCTTCTCCCTCTCCCTCTCCCCTTGCTCATGCTCTCTCACTCACTCTTTCTCTCAAATAAATAAAATCTTAAAAAAAACCCAAAACCAACCCCCCCCCAAAACTTCCATTCCCCACATCCCATGAAAACCAGTCTGGTGCAGGGGTTAGGGGTGCAGACAGTAGAAGGAGACAGTTTCTTCCAGATCTTAGTTCTGCCTCTTCCTAGCTGTGTGATCTTGGGCAAGTTACTTGCCCTCTGGATGGCTCAGCTTCCTTATCTGTAAAATGCAGATAATAAGGTTAGAGTTGACAGAGTTAATAGGATAGATTTAATAATACATCTAAAATGACGACCTAGAACCGTCTCTGGTGTGTAGTAAGTGCTCAACTAAAGTGTTATTCTCATTATAAGATGGCTTTGGTCTTGTGGTATAAATTAGATCACACGACATGAACCCGTCTACATATACCTTCCTAGGCTTCCAGAGTGGTAACAGACTCACAAAGTCCTGGTCCTCGCCAAAGATGTGTGGTAGCAGCAATTCCTCCAGAACAATTTGCTCCTTCCTTTTTTTTTTTAATTTTATTAAGATTTAATTTATTTGATAGAAAGAGACACAGCGAGAGAGGGAACACCAGTAGGAGAGTGGGAGAGGGAGAAGCAGGCTTCCCGCTGAGCAGGGAGCCTGACATGGGGACCCAGGACCCTGAGATCCTGACCTGAGCTGAAGGCAGACGCTTAACGACTGAGGTACCCAGGTGCCCCCAGTTTGCTCCTTCTAAGCAACATTTGTCATTTTTTAGTTAGGCCTCCTTTGCTGCTCCCTGTTAGAAATGAAGACACAGAGGCGAAAGTCACAGGTTCAAACAGTTTCCCATCAGAAGCCCTGGGTGCAATATGACTTTGCTTGTTTCCAGCCTCCTCTGGGGGGCCTGAGAGCCGTGAAACCTCCATCCTGGCCCTACCGTTGACTAGCTGTGTGATGTGGGACAAGTTACTTTACTTCACTGAGCTTCAACGATAAAGAGGAAAGGCTGGGGCCAGAACCCTAAGATAGAAGGGCTTTCTAGGTTGCAGGGAAATCTGCCCGGGCCTCAGAGCTGATGGACGATGCACTCAGGTGTGAAGTTTGATCATAGCCAGTAAGCCCCATCCACTGGTGGTGAAGCCAGCTGGAGTAAGGGAAGCATAAATGTGAAAGGCAGAGCACCCTTCGGTTCTTTCCATTCTGTGCTGGGAGGAAACGTAGCTGAGCTGCTGCACGGCCCCCAGAGAGAGGCCCCCACAAACACAGACTGTCCGGGAATATGTGGAGGCAAAGTGAATATTGGGAACTCATGGCCTATGTTTAAGACTATTTACCTGGTGTGATACCGTGATTCACAGTAAGAAATAGATATTTGGTCTTTGACCCCATTTCTGGTGCAGTGCTCCAAAACCCCTTGGAATTTTTTAAGGAGTAAGATCCATAAAGCTGTCCTGTTATGGTAACAAGGTGAATTTGGGATCCCTTCCTAAGGATGGGGTTGCGTTGCCAGAATGAACCAAGTGATTAGAGGGTTCCCACCCCCTTGACCTAAGGGGTGGGGAAAGGGGCTGGAGGATGAGGCCAGTCACCAGTGGCCAATGATGTAATCAATGACGCTTCAGTGATGAAGCCTCCTGGAAAACCCGAAAGGACGGGTGTCCGAGAGCTTCCGGCTCAGCGGGTGGAGTTGCGCGGGAAGCGTGACGCGCTCGGAGAGGACAGGGGACTCCGCAACCCTTCTCCCTACCTCACCCTTTGCATCTCTTCCGTCCTGCTGCTCCCGAGTTACTAGGAAGCCACCAATCTGGTAAGTAAAATACTTGTTTGAGTTGTGCGAGCCGCTCTAGCAAATTAATGGAACACAAGGAGGGGGCAGTTGGCACCTCCAAACTTTATATGGTTAGTTGGCCGGAAGCACAAGGGACAACCTGTACCTGCTTACAGTTGTCCCTGAAGGTGGCAGGAAAGGGCGGGGCAGGGAGAGGACGCTGTTTCCGGGAGGATCTTGTCGGAATTGAGCTGGTGTCTGACAACTGGTTGGCGTGTGGGAAAAGCCTACACCGTAGGACTGGGAACGGAATATACCTGGCATCAGAAGGCTCAGAGGTTCCAGCTCTCGCCGTGGTATTTACGGTACAGGTGACCTGTGTGAATCACTTCACCAGTCCCAGCGCCCCGTTTTCCAAGTGGTGTAGTCATTATTAAATAAATATAAGTACGTGAGGCTTAAGAGAGACGAAGCTCCTAACGATATTTCGTTCCTGGGACCATCAGCGTTTTGGCAGGGTCAGCTGGTGGGCTGTGGGAAGCAGGGGAACTGACTTGGCGAGGCTGGTTCTGGAAAAGATCATCAGGTGGGTTCAGTGGAGAAGGCCGGCTAGGATCAGGTTCGGGCAATTACCAGTATCTCCAGCAGGCAGAGTAAGCAGGTAATAACTGCCTAGATGGTGGACCAAAGTCATGGAGGAGGCCTGGCTCTGGAGCACGTGACTTACTCCACAGAGTCCCAGCCAGTGGAAGGGTGGGAAGAACGGAGCTGGCAAAGAGCGAGTCCTAATGAGGGAAACTGAGGCACAAGACAGCTGTTGAATAAAGGAAGGAAGTGGATAAAAGTGACGCAGGAGACCTTGTCGTTCCTAGCCAGGTGAGTCCTGGCCACCCAGGACCCAGGCACTAGGAGCACAACTTCTGGCAGTGAGCTCATCGGATGTCGGGGGGAATGGGGTCGGGGGAGGAGGGGAGTGGGTGGAGGGGTGGTGATCCGTCAGGGCATGGGCTTCTGAGGGAGATAGGAGCTAGAACGTTCCTCAGTTGCGACAAGGGCTTGAGCTTGGCATAAAAAGACTTTTCCTAACTATCTTCAGAAAAACATGTGGTCTTTCTTATCAAACCTGGTTCTTTCTTGGAAAAGCGAGCTCCTGGCTCTATCCCAGGGGTCTACTGTTTTTTCACAACTGCTGAAACAAAACGAAATGGAAAAGTTTGAGTGTAAGAGTAAGTGAAGTTACTTGGCTTGTAGATTTTGTGGAATTTCCCCAAATCCTTTTCGGAGGCTGACTCCTTAGTAATGTCCTAGGCTCAAATTGGGTCGCGTTTGTTTCTCTTAACATAGACACACGTCTGAATACTTGAGCCCTGTTATAAACTGGGTTACCAGCCGTCTCTAAGTTTATACTGCAAATTTCCTGCCATTTTTCTCTATTCATTTGTTTGTATTGCATGCACTGCTCACGAGGAGGAGGAGGGAATCCATATCTGGGGTAGGGGGCAGTCTTCCTAAATTTCCGAGGTGGTTTGTTTCCCCCCACCCCCCACTTATAAGATTTTTGCTTAGCATCTCTTTATGATACAGTTCACAACGTCTGCTGCTCCTGTACAAATCACGGCATGGTTTTTGGCCTCTGCTTTCAGCTTATTGAGCTTTCTTGTTTATGCTACCTTGGAGCCAAGTGTCCATATAAGGCTTTTAAAATTCGGTCGTGTGTCCCAAGATTTCATCTATGCTTCAACTGAAGCAAGGTCCCTAAAGGAATTAGCTCTGTCTCTTTGCTGATGAAATCGTGAACAGCAGCAACAACCCATTTCTATTTTTTTTTTCTAAGAGGAAATGCTCCAAAGCAGTCTGAGGTTTGAAAACTGGGAGAAACTGGTTCATTTGTTTGTAGATTAAAAGATTAAGATATTTGCAGATTAACCCTTTCAGTGCAGATTATAGCCTTTTAAAGTTGAATTCCTGGTCCTCTAATGATTTAAAAAAATAATAATTTATCAGGGCTCCTGGGGGGCTCAGTTGGTTAAGCATCTGATTCTTGATTTTGGCTCAGGTCATGATCTCAGGGTCGTGGGATCCAGCCTCAAGTTGGGCTCTGTGCTCAGTGCAGAGTCTGTTTGAGATTCTGTCCCTCTACTCCCCGCCCCACCATGTGGGTATATACATGCTCGCTCGCTCTCTCATAAATAAATCTTTAAAAAAATAACTTATCCTACTTCTTATAGTATAACTGTATCTGAAATATCATCCAACTCCCTTCCGGCACAAAAATTTCAATATGAGAACGCCTAGGTGGCTCAGTCAGTTCAGTGTCTGTCTTCAGCTTAAGTCATGATCCCAGGGGTCCTGGGATCAAGTCCCACTTCGGGCTTCTTGCTCAGTGGGGAGCCTACTTCTCCTCTCCCTTTGCCCCTCCCCCCTGCTCGTGCTCACGCTCTTTCTCAAATAACATTAAAAAAAAATTTCAGTGTAGGTACAAGATCTGAGAAGATGGTTTAGAGACAAATGAGTAAAGGTTATTAGTTTGTAAATTTCATCAAAGCCTATTTTAAAAATACTGTGCTGGGGCGCCTGGGTGGCTTAGTTGGTTAAGTGTCAGACTCTTGGTTTTGGCTCAGGTCATGATCTCAGGGTTCTTGGATAGAGCCCCACATCTGGCTCAGTGCAGAGTCTGCTTGAGATTCTCTCTCTCCCCCCACCCCTGCACCCCCTCAAATAAAATAAAAAACAAACAAAAAAAACCCCTGTGCTATTGGGGTGCCCAGCTGGCTCAGTTGGTGGAGCATGTGACTCTTGATCTCAGGATGGTAGGTTTGAACCCCATGTTGGATATAGAGATTACTTAAAAATAAAATCTTAAAAAAATAAAATATTGTACTATTAAGCTGTTTTTGGAGTGCTAGTTATGTAGGCCTAAAATTGTATGTAAATAATGAAAATTTTCACTCAGCAGTTGCATAGGTTTAATTTTATTACTTATGAATAGAATATAAAATGTTCTTACTTTTCAAGCTGGCTTTCTTTATTAGGTTTAACTGGCCTAAAACCAACAAGAAAAGACTGTTATGGGTCTCATTCATTGGTTCTATATTCACTGAATCAGAAGCCTTTATAAAGGTCTATTTTGTAGGTAAATTATGTTGTGGGCTCAACACTTTTGAGTAAAACCTTTCATTATAAAGAGATTCCCTTTCAGTCCTGTTAGAAATAATTTTGGTTAGAGGGTAATTATTAGTTGATTTATTCTTGGTTATTGAGTAAAAAGTGAATGAGCAAGAAAGGGTGTGTGTGTGTGTGTGTGTGCGTGCGCGCGTGTGCACACGCACGAATGTGCATGTGTTTAATGGACTAGAGCAAGTATAAACTGTTTCCTTGGGTTATCACAAAAACCTATTTACAATAGCATTTCCAGGGCAATGATGAGCGTTGTCACAAACCAAGGATAGTGATTGATTTCATTCTGTGCTCCTGAGGTCTGTTACAACACATAATGTAAGACAGAGAATCCTGCATTGTGTGCAGTGTGTGCATTTGCGTGTGTGCCTAGCAGTCAGGAAGCAATGTTTAACTTGACGAATCTGAGGAACTTGAAATGTGGAATTCTAGTAGAGATGCCAAAGAGGGAAAGGAAGAGAAAAAAGGGAACAGAGAAAACCTGGTAATACTACTTCCTGATCGGTGTTGTTGGTAAAATGGCAACCAGAGGTTTTTATTACGCACAACTAGAAGGACTCATAAAAGTGTGGAAAGCGTTGCTTTGCATAGTCAAATGCTACGCAGGGAAATACGACGTCACTAGAAATTGCTATAGCAGAGTTTCAGTAAAGATTGTAGGACAATAAGGCTTTATTAATCCCGTACTGGTTGATTCAAATAGTGTATAATTCAAAGCAATTGCTGCTCCCTAGGCAGGAATTTAGAATTACTACATTTGCTAATGTGTCATTCCAAGGGGAAATCAGGTCTGGAAGGGGCCTCCTAGTTGGAGAACTTCCTAAGTCCCAAAACAGCTCCGCAAGCAGGGCCAAGTAAAACAAAAGGGCAGAGAACCACCCTGTGAAGTCAGTCTGCCTCTGACATGAGCTGTATTTCCCTTGCTTCTCTCCTGCCTTTCTGGGGGATTGCAAATGTCCCCAGAGCAAGGAGCCAGGGGGAGAAGGCAAAGGAATTCCAGTCCTGGATAAGCTAGGACTTCACTTCTCGCCCCTGGCAAGGGCATACAAGTTCATTCATGAGAACCCCATGTGCGCATGAGCTGTCTGTATATTTAATTGATGGTGAACACAGAGCACCCTCCCTTGGCATAAGAACACTGGACAAGAGTCAGACATGAGTCAACGGCAAGAGGAGGCTTGAATCATAATGTATTTTGAACAATTTGGTCAACAGTCTTTTAGAGAACAATCCTCCAGCTTTATGTAGGCATTTTCATGGAGTTAAATGTGAACAGCTTGAAATTCCATGATTTTAAGAAACTTCGCTTTGGTTCCAATGACCGACCCACGCTCCCAAAACGCCATGCTACGTCTGTCTCCCAACAGCACTGTGAGGCTAGCTGATGAGGTAAATAAAAAATGGGAAGAGCTGGGGGTTGAGGTGGAAACCCTGACGAAGAACCCACCTTAAATGTGTGTGTTGGGGGGATACCAGCTTTGATCCCAGAGGTGCCTGTTACACACTCAGGAAATAATCAAGAAGGACCTTTGGACGAGACCTCTAAGCCGACTTGGATTCAAATGATCCTTTTGTGGTCTGGGTTCTTGGTTCTGTCCAACCACCGGAAGTGACCCATGTCCCTTCCAGGCTGAAGCACAGAAAAACACTTGCAAGTTCTCCATGGCTTTTCTTCTCTGGCCAGGATGGTGGAGACCCAAGACTCCAGTGATGCAACTCCACCTCGGAGCCTGTATCAACGAGGGTTCTTGAGCAGGATTCCCTCATCCCCACCTCCCACTCCACCACCAACTGGCATCTGTCACATCATGAAAGCAACGATATGTTATTATGGTAAACGAAGATTCTGGACTTTTTGTTTATTGTGGTAGAGGCAAGGCTCATAACGTGGCTCTTCTGGATCTTTGTGTAGAAAAGGAAACTCCATCTGGAGAGGGTGAACAATCGGAGTTAAGCAGCCCTTGAACAAGCACCCTGAGGCTTTGCCAGATGGCCTTTGCGTCATGTTCTCCCCAGAGTTATTCCATGCCATTGTTGGTCACTGTTCTTGAGGGAGTGGGGAAGGAGGAAGTGAGGAGGAGCCCTAGTCGCTGGGGTTGACATGGGGCAGTTCCCTTCTGATAGTTTCTCTTCTTATTCCCAACCTCTTGGGATTTGGGGCTTGCTTAACATAGGGTACAAATCAGTGAAATTATTCATCGCGGTTTTCATTTGAGTGAGCTGGTTTCCGCTCCTAAGAAGGGTCTTAACAAAACAGGAAGTTTTTCTTGGATCTAGAAATGGAACTCTACCTCCTGACATGAATTTTTACCAACTTCTGCAAATCTCTATTTTCCTACTTCCCCTGTCAGAAGGTGGAATACAGAGACCACTAGATGTAGCTGGGAAATGCCCATTAGTATGAGTAGAGTTAGGGCTGATTGGGTTTGGTAAAATGGCAGTGTGCCCAAGCCAGACCACATCCTCCCATCTGACCGCTTTATCTCCTACCTCTTGCTCCACTTTGGCCTTAACGAAGAGGTGTGAAGGGCTGAGAAAGGCTGTGATGATTGGGAGACATTCCTTGATAGTAATCCTTGACCTATGTTTCCCAGCTGATAAGCCTCAAAAGATTTTGATAGGCATCCACTAGCAGATTTTACTCCAGGAGGACAGTGAGCGAGTCTTATTCTCAATACCTTTCACATGGAGGGCACCCAAGAGTATTGGAAGGACTCCAGGAAGGAAGGCTTAATTCTTGTAACTTTACGTCTTGTAATGGGATTTGAGAAAATACATAAATGTACATTTTACAGCTGGAGAAATGGAAACATGAGTTTGTTACTTGCCTAGGGTCACGAAGGGGTCAGTTAAGAGGTAGAGAGCTAAAATCCAAGTTTATCCATTTGTTTTCTTTCAGCTGTATGACAGGTTAAAGTCCTCTCCCCACCCCACCCCACCCAATAATATAGCTCACTTATCATCCGCACCATCATGCAATGTAAATTCCCACCCTAAGACTCAACAGCTACATTGGTATTGGCAAGTGTGTCAGGAGAGACCTCAGAATCCTGACATCCCTCTCATGGGGGGATGGAGTCTAAAGGTGCTAATTTTTTTTTAAGGTTTTATTTAAATTCCAATTAGTTAACATATGGTATAATACTAGTTTCAGGTGCATAACAGAATGAGTCATAAGGATGCTAACCTTTAAATTCTTACTGATTTGCATTTTCTATTCTCCCCCCACTCCCCAACAGAGAATAAACTTGTATTAACTATGCTATTCAAAAATAGTAGAGTAGGGGTGCCTGGGTGGCTCAGTGGGTTAAGCCTCTGCCTTTGGCTCAGGTCACGATCTCAGGGTGCTGGGATCAAGCCCCACATCAGGCTCTCTGCTCAGTGGGGAGCCTGCTTCCCCTCTCTCTGTCTGCCTCTTTGCCTACTTGTGATCTCTCTCTCTGCCAAATAAATAAATAAAAAAATAGTAGAGTAAAAATGCCTCTCGTTTTCAGTGTCTGAACATAGGAAAATCAATGGGCTTCTGCTCAGCACTTTGCATTATTAATCAAGTAGGTCTGGAGCAGAAAAGCATGGGATGTGAATTGTGGCAGAAACTGCTGGTTGTTCTCTAGTCTGCACTTCTTTTCTTATATAGTAACAGAATGTTTAGCCAGATACATGGTCGCCCAGCTTCCCAGCCTCCCTTGCAGCTGGATATGGCCTAACTTGGGAGTAGAAGTTGGTATATACAACATCCCAAGTGTTGCCCTTAGACAGTCTTTATTTTCTCTTTTTCTGGCGGGATGTCGACGTGAGTGCTGGAGCTAGAGCAGCTATCTTGGGCTAAGAAGCAAAAGGCATGTTTCAGGAGGGGCAGCACAATGAGAAAAACTGGGCCCCGGACTGAGCTGAACTGCCACTGTATTTTGGTATCTCTTTGTGAGTTGTTGAACCCCGTAGCCTAAGCAATACCAGATCTAAACATTTACTTAGAACCGTGGTCCAGCTTTCTGGCCGGGAAAACAAATGTGAGGTTTGGAAAGTGCACACAATTGAGTTAATCCAGCTTTCTGTGTTTAGGGGACAAGGGTCTGGTTTTACCTCTGATCGAAAGAGACTCCATCTAGGCAGGACAGGTTATATAAGAAGGACAGTGAAGAAGCTGTGGAAATTCATCTGGCATTTTCAGCAGATCATGTATACTTAGGCTCTCCCCCTACACAACTCAGAATGTGTGCATGTGGTGCCAAGGTTTTGTGTAGGAGGGCTGCCTGAACAAGTCATCTTGCTGTGCAGCCTCTCCAGCAAGATGGTAAATTCCAGGCTGCATCTGCCAGTTAGTATGAATTCAGATGAGTTAGTGAGAATTAAAATTATTCATGTATTAACACACAGGATAACTTAGGATGACTAAAATATGGAGCAGCAACTTTTTTCTCAAATAAAGATTTTTATTTATTTGAGAAAGATCATGAGTGAGAGCATGAGCAGGGGGAGAGGCAGAAGCAGGCTCCCCACTGAGCAGGGAGCCTGATGCTGGACTCGATCCTGGCACTCCAGGATCATGACCTGAGCTGAAGGCAGATGCTTAACAGACTAAGCCACCCAGGTGCCCCCAGGAGCAGCAACTTCTTAAAAGAAATCCTGCTTTTTGGAGGCCTCTTAGGAACACAAAATACACTTACCTTCTGAGCTGAGTTGCTCAGTGGCTGAATTCCAGCCACACACTCAAGTCTATGACCTTCATGGGTCCTACTGAATCTCCTCATATTCTATAACCAGAATGTCATCATTTAAAGGGAGGCTGGTGAAGCTCTCCTAACCCAAGTTAATTAGCAACTCTGTTCTATTTGTGGAAGTACATAATCTTCCAGGCTCCTTCCAGATTAAAATAATAGCTGACTGAATGCTAGATGTGTCTGAGAATTCCCTCACTACTTCCAAGGTTATTCTCTCGTATCATAGTCAAGGCACTTGGTATTTTGTTTTTCCTGTTTTTCAAAAAAGGAATCTAAAAAGTCACACAGGGGCACCTGGGTGGCTCAATCAGTGAAGCGGCTGCCTTTGGCTTAGGATCGGGCCCCATGCCGGGCTCTCTGCTCAGCGGGGAGTCTGCTTCTCCCTCTCCCATTCCCCCAGCTTGTGTTCCCTCTCTCACTGTGTCTCTCTCAAATACATCTTAAAAAAATAAAATAAGCCACACAGCAGCATCGGGATTGAAACCTTCCTCTGAGGCGAAAGCCCATTTTGCTTCCAGCCCTTGAGAAGCAGAGTTGGTCCAGAGGCTGGAAAAGTCCTTTGACGGCATTCCAGCCCTGTCAGCATCTTCGCCAAGTAGCTTTGCTCTTAGCTGTAAACAGTTGTAAATTCCCAGAACCGCAGACACACCCATATAAAAATGTTAATTACCACAAGGCCTCATAAAACCAGATGTAAATGAACAGGGAATTAAGGTCCCATTGAATCCCGTCTTGGGATCCCCTTCCCTGGCACAGACCGTTGAGAAAGGACAAGATTTAATTCTTCCTAAGTTACAGTTAGATTTTTCAAATCTGATTCCTCTGTTATTTTGTGAAGCTTTTCGTTTCTGGAGAAAATGGTGGTTGAGGCTATGCTTTCAGTTGCTTTTTGACCCTGAAACCTACTTTACTGGGGGAGAAACTGAGGCTTGTTTAAGAAAATAGAACTTCTTTAGGCCCCCAAGTTTCACCGAAACTCATGCAGAGGACACACATATGGGCAACTCTGTTAGTGCTTCTGCTTTCTGAAAGTTCCAGAAACCACGGCTTCTGGTGAAGTGCCCTGCAGGAACAGCAGGCTTTGGAAAACAACAAAAATCCCACTGGGATGAAAGAGGCTCATTTGTTTTCAAGTTGTGGCTCTTTTCTCCTCTGCCCCCCCCCCCATGACTGTGTCTGAGGCTTTGATTTATAATCTTCCACCCACATAAGCCTTGGCATTCACTGGGATCCTACAATGAGGTTAAGGTGTAAACCTGGAGAAAGCATTTAAGGACAGAGGTGAGGTGTGGGAGGAGGGAGAGGGTTAAAGAGAGGAAGAGCAATTAGGAGACCACAGGATTGGCCTAAGTGAATGAGCCCCTGCCTCGGGAGGCTAGGCCTGCTGAATGTGGTTTTGGCATTCAAGTCTGTGCCTTTGCCTCTGCATCACAGCCTCGGGCCGGAGAGCTCCTTGCCCAGCGTGCTGGGACCGGGATGGCCAGCGTGTGCACGCCCCTCCCTCTTTGTCAAGATTCGTTTTATATGCTTGCGAAGCCAGATCTCCGTGTTCCCAGCTGTAAGGCTTGGGATTTGCAGTATATCCCCTGCGGGGTAAATAACAGCAGCTGCCATCTTCGGCTAGAAGAGAACTTGCTGCCCCAGCTTAGCTTGGGGTTTAGTGCATGATGAATGCAAAAGGTTTTTTTGGAAGAGAAAACGAGATACCCCATGGGTCAACCTTGGAAAAACTGCAAGGTGCCGACCATACGTGAGCCATCGCAGGTTCTAGATAGGTGGGCATTCTTGAAAGGGAGGAAGTTTCAGAACTCATGTCTTGGGCACCTGGGTGGCTCAGTCGGTTGAGCCGCTGTCTTCGGCTCAGGTCATGATCCCAGAGTCCAGGGATTGAGTCCCGAATCCCGCTCCCTGCTCGGCGGGGAGCCTGCTTCTCCCCTCCCCTCTGCCTACGTGTGCTGTCAAATAGAATCTTTAAAAAAAAAAAAAAAAAGAACTGATGTCTTAGTGCCTGAAGGGAGTTGGGAGATTCTTCTTGCACTTCTGAAGGCTGCATAACCCACACTTCTCCCTCTAGAAAGTATTTCTGATGTGATGTTGAGGTCATGGGCTCTAGACGCTGACTTAAGCTGGAAATCTGGCTCTAACACTTATTACCTGGGTGACCTAGTGTGACTTTCTCCTCTGGAAAACAGGGCTAATACCCCCTACTTTACTGGATTGAGGCTGTGGGAATTACAACTAATGTATGTCAACTACTCAGCAGTGTCCAAGCTTATAATAGAGGCTCAATAATGGCTACCTAGTAGCTGTTCACCAGGAAATCAATCTGGTTTAGCACTGCCAGTGGAAGGGAAGGAGAAACAATTCTGATCTGTAATATGACACACAGAAAAAGCATGGCAACACTTATTATACACAGAACCAGCCCAAGACTCTAGAGGGGCTTGAGTAGGGGTCAGAGGCACCTAATGCTTTCTTCAGGTAACTTAGGGGAACCCAGGAGGTAGTGATGTTAAGCTTCAAAATCTGTCAATGTGGGCAATGAATTTGTAAATCCTGACTTACCTGGGTTTAATGAGCTCTCCCACCTGTACATAGAATACACAAATACCATCCACAGCTTGTTCAGGAACTCCAATCCAGAAAATATAATCCAGAAAAAGCAATTTAGAGCTTTCACCTTAAACTAAAGTGAATCCAAATCTTCAAATTTTCCCTTTTTTTCCCTCTATCATTCTGCATCTTAGATTTTTTAAGATCTATCATATAACCATTTACCTTAAACATTAAGACAAGTACTTTTAAGGGTGTGTAATTATAGGCGTTGTGAAGGATGCAAAGAAATAGGTTTCCAGACTGGAGAATTAGGCATGAACTGACTCACTAAAATGGGACCAGAGATTAGAGTCCTGCCTAGGCTTTTCTTCTTTATTTTTAAGCTGCTTTTTAACATTCTTAGCATTCCCACACTAGCAGATTTAACACTTGAGTCAAGACCGAATACCCTCTCCAGCATGTTTAGTACTGGCTGGGTCTATTTATATGTATTTTTAAAACTACCAATTATTGAGGTCCTACTGTGTACATCCACATTACATGTAATGGCTCACTTATCCTGAGGAACCCTGCACAGTTCTTGTGATTGTTATCCTTACTTAATAGATGAGAAAACTGAAGTGCGGAGATTAAGCAACTGGTGCATGGTCGCAGGCTAGTTAAGAGTGTCATGGCTAGGAAATAATGTGTAGGTAGAGAGAAGGGTAGATCTCTTCAGATGTCGCAAAAAGCAAGATCAATCACACTGGGGAGGTAGAATCAAATTCATTTTATTTTAATTTACTTTTAAAGTAATCTCTACGCCCAACACGGGGCTCAAAGTCATGAACAAGAACATCAAGAACAGCATGCTCTACTGGCGGAGGTGCCAGGTGCCACAGAGGGGGGACTGAAATGCACATTTTATCTTCCAAGTAAACAGCTTAGCAAGGGTAACCTGGCTTTTGTTATTTAAAATACACTAGGGGGCGCCAAATACAAAAGCTCTGACTTTGAAACTGCATTATTAAAACAGTTCCCACAGTGCTACAAGATAATCAGTTAATGGATTCAAGCCAAAAGACCATCCCAAAGAGTATGACGCAGTTCATTAATTAAGAAGCTGTGTTTTCATTCCCTCAATTATAAAAAAAACAAAACAAAACTCATGCTTTGTATTAAGCAATTCATAATGTGTTTCTACTCGATACTGTTATTCAAAGTACCTTCCAGCTAGTTTAATTTGTTTGCTCTGACTGTTTTGTAAAGGGAAAGAATAAACCTGGAAAGGATAGGTTAAGCTACATGAAAATCTTAAAATATACCTCAGTGTAATTTTTAACTTTCTAAATTTAGCAAAGTTAAAACATGCATATATTTTATAAAAAAAAAAACCACATCCAAGAGCTTAAAATGAAAAGGAACAAGACCCCATCTTCAACCTCAAACTGGGAAAGCATCATCTTTTCACAGTAATTCCAGATTTCCAAATATTGTTTATATTTCTTGATTTATCAAACTGACATTTTCTTTTGAAAATTGAGTTAGCTAACAATATCCATCCTTTATAGACATCCATCTCTTATAATACATCTTCATAAAGTTTACAAAAAGAACTTTTACTTTACACTATTATAAGAACAGTACATCAACACAGAACCCTTGAAAGACTAAAAGGAAATATTCTGATCATATATACATTATTTTTGCAAAAATAAGATTACATTGTACATGTAACTTCATTAAACTACACACTGCTTGTGTTTCCGTATCATTAAATATTCTACTTTGTTTTTTGTTATTGTAGTGTAATTTACACGCAAGTTAAATGCTCTAAAGTGTAAGGAACTTCCAACTCTTCAACCCATGTTGGAATGAGATGATTTCATTCCACAGTGGGAACTGTGCTGTTAGAAGGTATTATGCAGTCTGAGTTATGGATGTTTAGTGTTTTGAAGGGGTAAAGACTTAGAGGATAAGACTTAAGAGTCCTGTAGGGACAAGAGAAATCCACCAGAAACTTAAGTTAGCAATTCAGCCTGGAAGGGAAGAGTTTTAATTATTCCTCAACACCTGAAGACTCAGGGAATCACCAATTAGTCTGCCACAAGTTTATGGAATTCGTCCATTTTTTGTAGGGATAATCTTTTATAAATTATCTAGCATCTCATTCTTTTAAGACCCCACCCCAACCCCCGATCTATACTTAGTTCCAAATGGTAAGGGATCAAGTGTAGGGAAACAGTATGGCCTGGTGTAAGGTAGTTGCCTAAAGTGTACCTGGGAAGAAGCTCGTCTGCCTCTTCATTCATGTGATGCTACAAATCACATCAAACCTAGACTTGTCCACTATCGCTACAGAATATTCATCCAATACAAAGCGTTGCAAACAGGGGCAGGTCAAATAAAGAAACTTTCTTAGAAACTAGGAGCATCAAGGGCTGCGTGGGAGCTTTGTCAAACATCATCAGCTCGTTTCAGGTACTGGAAAGTCAACCCGTGGGAATGAACAATCAAAAGCACTTTCCATACCAAACACACAAGGAACGTGGCATGAGGAAACAGGTGCTCAATAAATCCTCATAGCTTTCCCTTTTAGTTTTATGCCACTGTTCTAAGGGCTTTGCATACATTACCTTGCTTGACTTATCAACAAAATTAGGCTCAGAGATTGTCATTTTCCAACGTGGGGCAAAGCCGATTAAGGGGTGGGGGCTCGGAATTCAAATACATGGGAGTCCCGCCGCAGGGTCATGCTGCTCCCGCCCTGCTCCCCAGCAGAGTACCGGAACACCGACGGAACCGTCCCTTCCTCCCGGCACACAGGACAATAGCCGCACTGG
Organism: Ailurus styani; assembly: GCA_002007465.1. Taxonomy (NCBI): domain Eukaryota; kingdom Metazoa; phylum Chordata; class Mammalia; order Carnivora; family Ailuridae; genus Ailurus; species Ailurus styani. Next base: position 1,637,302 of record LNAC01000322.1, on the reverse strand, counting down.
GCCGTTACCAGCGCTTCCGGAAGATGGCGGCTGCGCGGGGCTCACGGTCTGAGCCGAGTGCGTCCCGGCCCAGGGAAGCCGGAAGTAGCGCTGGGCCGTTTTTCGTTCGTTTGGAGAAAGCAATGGACAGATGGGATAAAAAAGAAAGGGAGTCCCTTAAGTCCCTGGATACCGGGTCCAGAGCTCTAGCTTTCTCCAAGTGCCGCAGACAGCGCTGGGCGGAAGCCAGCCCGGCGGTGACAGTCCAGCCCCACCCGGGCTCTCGGCCGCACCGGAAGTGCGTTGCTGGCGCTCCCCCGAGATGGCGCGGGCAGGAAGGCAGCGGCGCGTCTCCCGAGGCCCGTCTTTCCCCTCCTCGGTTCCCCATACCAGCGGCCGTAGGCACGCCGGGCCCGCCGGGCTTCGAGCCCCGGGGAGGGCAGAGCCGCTTTCCTGCGAGACGAAGGGCTAGGGTTAGGGCGGGCGGACTTGGCCCGCCTGCCCCTCCCCCGCCGGGAGGGCGGTGCCCCAGTGACGCAGGAAGCGGCCGCGGCTACACCCTAAACCGCGCGGGCCAGGCCTTCTTCCCGCGGCACCAACGCCGGGTCCTGGCTCGCTCGGGCCGGCGGCCAAGCCATGAATTTGCATCTGCTGGCAGCCACCCACGGCCCGCTCTTCCAGACGCGGGGCGAATGTCTGGACGGCTTGGTGGAGTTCGCGTGAGCAAAGAACCACCCCACCGAGAGCTGCGGGAGGTCTCAAGGAAGAGGTTTCTCCCGTGTCAAGTGGGGGGCGGGCCCTTAAAGGGGATCTTAGGTGAGTCCATAGGCACGGTGAGCCAGTTACATATAATAATACATAGTTGTCAGGGGCTCTTCCCCCAGAAGGTCAAAACTGGGTTATGGCACCTCTCTCTCCTCTTGGGTCAGAATGCTGGAAGCGCATCTACGTTTTTAGGTGTTTCCTAGCAAAATCAAATTCCTCACTGGCTTGTCACCTCAGCCACTTTTAAGTGCTAATTTCTCGGTTGAGCGAAGGTCACTCCAGAAGCTGGAGTAACACACAATACCCCCAACCTGAACAGGATGCTCAAATACCATTAGTTACAGTCCTCATTAACTTAGTCGTCTCTCAATTTTAATACCCGGCATGGGATGCCTAATAGATTTCTGTAGATGGAGTGTGCGTGCAGTATGTAAAACACCTGTAAAACATCCTGAGAAGGGATTCTTAAGCTTTAAGGGGCCGTCAGAAGGCCCCTGGCACAAAACTAAAAAATCTGTGTAGTAGGGGGCAGGGGAAACATCTCTGGAAGTAACTCGTGTAAAGGTCCTTTAAGTTAATCTTCAGGGATCTTGAAACAAATGAAGCTTATAGTCTTGGCCAGTTAAGAGTGTTTTGGGAAAAGGTACTTATTACTTCAAAGGACTACTACTCCGGAAACGAGGGTGGTCATGTTGTTTTCCCCTTATTTTCCTTTTTCTACTGGGAAATAGATGGTTTTTTAGTGCAAATAACTTGGTTCCACAAAACCACCAGAAAAAGGATTCTAATCCCCCACTATCTTAATCCATACGTGGGGGGGGGTGTTTAAAGCTTTATTCTTCAATGTACGAAGAAACCTGGTTTCTATTTCTGGATTACCCTTGACTATTTCTCAGTTATGGCTGGGTTCACAAGATAACTAATGTACTTGTTGAAAGTATTTTTTAAGCCTATCAACAAATGGTCATTTGGATTGCAGCATCCGTTTATGCTGAACCTGCTATGCACATAGGTAACACTTTCTACATAAACATTGTTTTGGTGATTGTTAATCCCCTTATTTTAACTCACCTGGCCCAGCCAATCTCCTTCCCTGACAATATTTGAGAGTGGTATTTTCTTGTTCTCTCACCTTCTACAATAATCTTTAGATCAAGTTACTTTTAATGACTAGGTTTCCTGTTCAACAGGAATACAGAGGAGAGGGACTATCCATCAAATCTTGGGTATGATGCAATTCTTCTCTATGAGCTCAACAGCATTTTCTCCCCCTCCTTTCCCTGTAGGATTGCACTGTTAATGCACTGTAAATTAAACCCCCCTCTCCCACCAAATCCGTGACTGCTCAAATACACTCCTCTTTGTTTATGCAGTGCCCTATTTTTTTTTTGCATTCCTAAAAATTTGTTAAAATACTCATTTGGGATAGGGTGGATGGGTTATGGACATTGGGGAGGGTTTGTGCTTTGGTGAGGGCTGTGAAAGCTGTAAGCCTGATGATTCACAGACCTGTACCCCTTGGGCAAATAATAAAAATAAAATTAAAAAAAAAATACTCATTTGGGTTTCATAACACCCCAATAATATTATGGTATTCCTCATTTAATAGATAACTTTCAAAGAGAACAGTCTCTTCACTGCAATTGCAGGATCTCAAAAAGGGAGCATTTCTTTTGATTATAGTTGATTTTTCAAAATATAGAAATGCTCTAATTTTGACTTGGTAGGTTTGTCAAGAATATGAACTCCAAAAAGTCCACGTAATTCTGATGCAGGCTGACCCAGGATCCACATTTTTTTTAAGATTCTGTTAGAGAAAGATAAGCCAGTGGTTTTTATTTTTTATTATTTTTTTAAAAAGATTTTATTTATTTATATGACAGAGATTACAAGTAGGCAGAGAGGCAGAGAGAGAGGAGGAAGCAGGCTCCCTGCCGAGCAGAGAGCCTGATGCGGGCCTCCATCTGAGGACCCTGAGATCATGACCTGAGCCGAAAGCAGAGGCTTTAATCCACTGAGCCACCCAGGCGCCCAAGCCAGTGGTTTTTAAAACGTGGATCCTAGGGATGCCTGAATGATTGATTCAGTTGGTTAAGCGTCTGCTTTTGGCTCAGGCCTGATCCCAGGGTTCTGGGGTGGAGCCCTGAATTAGGCTCCTTGGCTCAGGGGAGCCTGCTTCTCCCTCTGCCCACTCCCCCTGCTTGTGTTCCGTCCACGCTTAAGAGGCAAATACACCATGTTTGCTTGGAATTATTTATGTGGTCGATCCCAAGGTTATCGTGGCACCTTGTAGATTTTGTAGGATCAGATGGAAAACATCTATAGAGGTAGACAATGAGAAAACTGAATAAACTGTGCAAAAATGCAGTTTTTGAAAAAGATTTTTATCCATTTATTTGTCAGAGCGAGCGAGAGCATGAGCACTAACAGGGTGAGCAGCAGGCAGAGGGAGAAGCAGGCTACCCTCTGAGCAAGAAGCCCAATGCCAGATGATCTCAGGAGCCTGGGATCATGACCTGAGGCAAAGGCAGACGCCCAAGTAAGCCACCCAGGCGTCCCGCAAAAGTTCTACTCTATTATAAATGAACACAGCCAAATGAAATGTGCTAGATGGAAACTGTGGCCTTTCTGTAGAAAAACCTGTTTCACAAAGACTTTAAGATGCACAGGCTCAGATAATGTATTCCAAATTTACTAAACCAGTCTAATCTCTCCTCCACTTATTTATGATTAAAATTTATTTTTATTTATTTATTTTTAAAAAAGATTTTACTTATTTGGCAGAGAGAGGAACAGAAAGGGAACACAAGCAGGGGAAGAGGGAAGAGTGCAAGAGGGAGAAGCAGGCTTCCCCCTGAACAGGAAGCCGGATGCAGGGCTCGATCACAGGACCCTGGGATCATGACCTGAGCCAAAGGCAGACACCCAAAAACTGAGCCACTCAGGCGCCCCTAAAATTTACAATTCTTTATTACCTTTGTTAATGGTGATGAAGGGCCACGTTGAGGGAAAGAAAGCACTGCTATTGGGAAAATGCTGCTGTTAGCAACCTGACCCTTTGCAGGCCCAGGACTTGAATTGAAATGTTAAAACAACAAAAAGCAAGCCTACTTGTCCTAAAGTCACACCTTGGCAAATATCTAGCAAAATTCACTGGCTTAACCCAGTGAGACATTCCCTAAAGATGTTAGACAGACACCACGTCTCCTATGTAGTGGTGTCCCTCTGTGACATGCAACTTCAGGGTTCTTGAGTAAAGACTTTGCATTAAGGGTAAGTGTTACATGGCAGCACATAAAATGTGATGGTATTTGCTATATCCTAAGCAAGAATACACTCGCTAAAGCTGTATAGTATCCACAACTGCTAAATTGTTCTGCATAAGAAAGAAGACGTAAAGGAGGAAACTTTTAGAAAGACCAGGCAGCTGAAAGTGAGAAACAAAAGCAGGAGAAACAGTACTGTACAGTGCACTTTAAATTTTAAGATGGTCGTGCTCACGTGTTTCACCACAATTAAAAAAACAAACCAAAAACCAGAGAACTGCATGCGATTTTGTGAGCAAAATGGGTACTTTGCAATTTAAACTCCCTACTCAGTCTATCTTGTGAAATCATGAATAAAATAAACACTATGCCCCAAAAAGTATATTCTTTTTGGGGAATGTAATTAAGTTTACACAGTCCTGTTTTAAATTTTGGCTTGAGTCAAAGGCTGCCCAAAGAGGGAAGCTACATTTAGGATGTACATACATAGATGAGCAAATTTAAGTCCAGTACAGCTCTGATAACTGCTTTATGAAAAGCTTACACCTCACTGAAGAGTCCATTATCTTCAAATCTTGACAATTTTTATATCTGATTAACTTTACGAGTAGTCTGTCGAGTAATAGAAAAGCATTTGCAGTAATTTGTGATTCCACTGCAGTAAAACTGTAACATAGTAGTGTCATTTTTTGAAGGTTAATAAGGTTTCCCAGCGAGGAGGCAAATCTCCTTCCATTTATTAATGTCACTTATCCCATCGGTTTATTCTTTTTGGATACTGAGCATGATGCAGGCCGTGGTATACAATTTACTTAACCTGGTAGTTCCCGTTTCTCTTTAAAATAAGGATATTGCCAACATGATACTTCAGGGAACGCTGCTAAATAACCGACTACTTAACAACAGTAAAGGGAGATTAAGGAAAAACTACTAGAAAAGTATGCACTAAATCAAAGTTAAAATACACCGGTATTTGCTTGCTGTGGTGATAGATCTTTTCTGAATTTTTCTTCCTGTGTCTCCAATGTAACAGGGTATTAAAAGCTCTATCCTAATAATTTAAATATACCAAAACAATTTTGCTTGTTGTTATAAATTCATTTTAATGGTGGCATATTACTCCATCTACTGGCTGTGACATGAGGCAAGTAATTATTTGCCTATTCATTAGCCAGTTCTTACAATATTTGTATTCTGACCTCCTGGCTACGCTGGCTTCCCTCTTTTCTATGTACTGACTGATCCCTTGATGAATAGCAAGCTCTCTGGTAAACAAGTTGCCATTTCAGCATTATTTGTTTTTAGAAGTCTTATGTTCAAAGTGTTTCCTTTAATTGCTCTAGTCCAGGAATCTACTTTTGGGGAGGGGCAGGTATAAGGCCACCCAGGAAGTATTCTAGGTTCTTCAGGCCATAGTATCAGTCCCATGGGCCCCACTACCCCCCTTCAACAACTTTTTTAAGAATTTTAACTCCCGGGTGCCTGGGTGCCTCAGTGGGTTAAAGCTGCTGCCTTTGGCTCAGGTCATGATCTCAGGGTCCTGGGATGGAGGCCCACATCGGGCTCTCTGCTCAGCGGGGAGCCTGCTTCCTCCTCTCTCCTCTCTCTCTGCCTGCCTCTCTGTCAAATGAATAAATAAAATCTTAAAAAAAAAAAAAAAAAAAAGAATTTTAACTCCCAGGCTGTGTTTCCTGTATTTTGCCCATTTCTTTCCTAGTCATTACTAAGGGAAAAAGGGTAAATTTCTCAGTTGTGTGCACATATCATCACAGTAACTTAAAATGTTCTGGCTAAATATTTAATTCAATTTGGTCTTCACCATAATACTTCTTGGCATCTCACATTATCACTGTGTGCTTCTGTTGGGCCAATTAATACACCAAGTATTAAAATATATGCCTGCTACACTATGGGGACAGAGAAAATGATTAAGAAATCGCTGAAAGTGGGATACCTGGGTGGCCCAGTAGGGCAAACATTTTCTTTTGGCTCAGGTCATGGTCCCAGAGTCCTGGGATGGAGTCCCTCATCAGGCTCCTTGCTCAATGAGGAACCTGGTTCTCCCTCTGCCTGCCACTCCTCTGCTTGTGCTCGCTCTGACAAATAAGTAAATAAAATCCTAAAAAAAAAAAATCACTGAAAGTAGGATTTAAGTTCATTGAAACAATGCTACAGTCAAATATGTATAATTTCAGTGTTACATGTTTGTATCTCACATCTCAAATAGGTCCTAAAACTTACCACTATAATTCTAAGCTAACATAACAAACACTAGTTATTTTATGAAATTTTCCCCACAGATTTGAAAATAACACTAGCTAAAAAGCGAAAACAAACCACAACCCTAATATAAGGTTAAGTTTCTCAGTTTGTTTACTTATGGAGTGAGCTACATGTCCTAATTAACCTATGCTGTTTGTCACTTACGTACTCAATTCCTCATTTTACTCATGTTTTTGTGGCACAGAATTAATTTAGGATATTGTATTCAGTTTTACAGGCACAAAAGAGAAAAAGAGCTGTCCGAAGATGCAATGAATTACCCCAAAATCACTGTGGCTATTTGAACAGAAGTCACTTTTTAGGCAAACTAATGCTTGCATAAAAAGAGAGAGGAATTAGTTAACACTGGATACCTTAGAGAATTTTTAGCTTGATCCTAAATTCTATCAGTCTCCACTAATATTTGTTAAGCTTACGCCGAATGGAGCAAGCCCGCAGATACACCTGCTCTTTTAAGATATATAGTATTTGAGGGGTGCCTGGCTGGCTCAGTTGGTGGAGTGTGGAACTCTTGATCTTTGGGTTGTGAGTTCTAGCCCCGTATTGGGTGCAGAGATTACTTAAAAATAAAGTCTTAAAAAATACAGTGTTTGGAAGTTTAATAAGGGCATTTTCTTCATGTATTTGGCACTTCTGTAAACTCTGGTTTTAGGAATAGTGATACCTTAAGACGACACTCTAGGGGCAACAGAAACCATCAAATGATAAAGAATGAAGGCCAAGTTCTTCTCTTTGACAACCATTACTCCATTCTTATCTCTGCCCCTGGGTGTTTATATAGCACATTATTTGTAACTGCAGCCACTCAAATTACTCCTAGCTGCCTCTCTGAACAGGAAGAATGATTAAACACAGTGGAATGTTGGAAGGACTAAATTCCACACCTCATTTATCCTTTCAGCCATGACTTTATTAGGCAGGGTGGGTTAAAATCTAGTCCTTAAAGAAAACTTCTTTCCTTGTTACACAATTCCTTTTTACTCAATTACTCTTAAATGCAATTGTGCTGTCTTTTGCTTTTCACATTAAAAAAAAAAAATCCCATAGCTAATGATGTGCACTACTTTGGTTTCCAATTTGGAGAATCCCAATCCTTTAACTTAAAAAAAAATACCCAAGTCCCCCAAACTAGTAAGTGACTTCTGCCCAGTGCTCCCAATGTCAAAGTAAAGAAATTCAATGAAGCAAGGGTATCACAGAGTAACCATAACTCGCAGGGTAGCCAAATACCTCATCATCTAAACAGTGATGCCTATGAATGGATAACAGGATTCCCATTGTTCCTACCTAGCATCCAGTGAAGTGTGAAGTTACTCCACACTAAAAGACATGTTCATATTCTCAGAAACAATGTCTCATACAATGTTTATTGCCAACTTGATGAAAGATTTTTTTTTTTTGGTATCTACTATTTTTTTTTTCATACGTACCTCCCTAGATTTGGCTGTATTATTGACCTGCTGAAGTTCCTTATATTCAGCTTTTATAAGTGACGTAAAATTCAAAACAATGCTTATTTACCTATCGAAGGTGGGGGACCTCAAACATACCTGACTTAATAAGCAAATTGATGTCTCTCAGGCTGAAGGCACAGCAACCAGGAGACAGGCATGTTTTTAAAAAATGTTCTATCAGTTTGTGAAGAAAGGAAACTTAAATCTCTTCGGCCAGTATGTTACTTTCAGTACAACACAGGAAATGTAATTATACTCAAAACTAGTTGCTGAAAAGGATACCAAAACACGGAATTACACGATGGAAGTATTTACTGGCATCCGGACTGAATTTTTTAGGTTGAAGTGGATCCTTAAAGTCCTAGCTCATAACTTGATTTCTTAAGATCTACTACTCATAAGTTACTAGTATTAAAAAAAGTGCTGCTTCTTTCCACTGAGTTGCACTTACAGAATTTAAAGTTACTGGTTTGAAAACATTAACCTTAATTAAAATATCATTGTTCAGGGGTGCCTGGGTGGCTCAGTCAGTTGGTCATCTGCCTTCAGCATGGGTCATGATCCTGGGGCTCTGGGATTGAGCCCCTTCTCCCTCTCCCTGCTACTCCCCCTGGTTGTGCTCTGGCAAATAAACAAAATCTTAAAAAAGAAAAAAAAAAAAAACCAACCAACCACCACACTGTTTAAGACATCTCAGAATTGATTCCTCCTAAAAGCAGCAGGATGAAACGTCCCTATGTTTACATAATAGTTGATAGCTCCTCCCTGCCCCCATTCAGATTTTTTAAAGTACTCTCTACACCCAAAGTGTGGTTCAAATTCACAACCCAGAGAACAAGGGTCGCAACCTCCAACAACTGAGCCGTACATGTGCCACTCTTACCCCCCCTTAAAAAAATTTTTTTTTAAGAAGATTTTATTTTCAAAGATTTTATTTGAGAGAGAGGGAGAGAGAGCGACAGACAGTATGAGTGGGGAGGAGAGGAATAAGCAGGCTCCCCGCTGAACAGGGAGTCCAACTCCGGGCTTCATCCCAGGATCATGACCTGAGCCAAAAGCAGCAGTTTACCCAACTGAGCCAGCCAGGAACCCACAAATGATTCTACATTTAAGTGACCTCTACACTCAATGTGGAGCTTGAACCTATCAACCCTAAGATCAAGAGTTGCATGCTCTAGCAACAGAACCAGCCAAGTGCTCTAAAAGCTCCTCCCCTTTTAAGGTGCTCATACATAAAAGGTGGGGAGCTTAGAAATAGGTTTCCTTTTCACAACAAACCTAAACACACTTAAGAAACCAAAACAAAAAAACTAAAAAGCACACAGAACTGATTTCCAGGCTACCAAAACTTAGCTTTTATTAACGAGAGAAAAAAGTTCAGTCCATCAGAATATTCTGAATTTCTTTAGAAACAATTTGTTGCTGTTCTGATGAAGTTACTGAGAAAAAATATAAGAAATGGTTCATGACAACGGTACTTCCAAGCTTCTTAGGTTGGAGAAGTCTAATATTACAGCAACACTTCCCAAAAAAGAACTGAAAAAAATTCTTTGTACTGTAGGTTTGTATAGGCCTTTTAGTGAAACACTTCATTTCATAGATCTAAATGTTTATTAAATAGACATCTTGGGGCATCTGGGTGCTCACTTGATTAAGCGTCTGCCTTCAGCTCAGGTCATGATCCTAGGATCCTGGGGTTGAGCCTGGCTCAGCAAAGAGTCTGCTTCTCCCTCTGCCTCTCCCCTTGACTTGTGCTCTCACTCATGCTCCCACTCAAATAAATAAAATCTTAAAAAAAAAAAAATAGACATCCGCGTGAAAAGTACCTGAGGTTTGTCAAAAATGCATTCCTCGGTCACACTAAGTAGTTCAGCATATGGTTCTTCAGGAATTGCTACATCCTAAGAAGATTATGAATGATGACACCTAACATCTTGTTCTGGGGAAGTCTGGGTGTGGAGCTCAGGATTGTATAATTTAATAAGCTTCCCAGATAATTACAGTGATCAAACTGGCTTGGGAACAACCAACTTGAAACATTTTAACATTCTCGTAGCAGGGAAACTAATTTTAAAAAGTGGTTTGTGGGGGGGTGGGGGGGACACCTGGATGGCTCAGTTAACATCTGCCTTCATCTCAGGTCATGATCCCAGGGTTCTGGGATGGAGTCCTGCATCGATCGGGCTCCGTGCCTAGCGGGGAACCCGTGTCTCTCTCTGCCTGTCGCTCCCCCTGCTTGCGTGTGCATGCTCTCTGACAATAAATAAAATCTTAAAAAAAAAAAAAAAGCCAGAATCTAGCCCTGAACTTCCATCCTGTTAATAGGGGGTTGTTGAACTGTTAAGAAAAGTTAGCTATAGGAAAGATAACTACTCTAAGTTAAAGTACCTTTATAGTTATCTTTTCCTACGCATTGGAAAAGTAGGTTAAACTAAACGTGAAAAATAAGAATTTATAACCAAACACCAGAGGATGGAGAGGAATTTTCAATTTGCCCACCACAAAACTGTTTTGAGAGGCTTTTACTTACTTGCAGTGGATAGTAGTACCAGGATGTTTGACCTAGGATTGTTAATCTTTCACGATAATTACACCTGATTATTGTACATAAGATGAATAGATGTCTAATTATTATTTTTTAAAGATTTTATTTGGCAGATCACAGTAGGCAGAGAGGCAGGCAGAGAGAAGGAAGCAGGCTCCCTGCTGAGCAAAGAGCCCAATGGCAGGCTCGATCCCAGGACCCCAAGATCATGACCTGAGCCGAAGGCAGAGGCTTAGCCCACTGAGCCACCCAGGTGTCCCTATTATCTTTGCCTTTTCGCACAAATCATCAGCAATTTTAGGTCTCCTAACTTTTAACTACAAAAATTCATCTCTAATCTTCTTTCCTTCTCTTCACCATCAAAATTTTGGAGCCATTTTGCGGATTTATATTTATACTAGAGGAGGAAGAGTCCTCATTAAGCCAAATATTTACGTGAGCATTTACTATGTCCTGGGTATTAATGCAAGCACTATTTATCTCAGGGAGACAAAGTGAAACACTACCTTTCTGGGGCTTGCATTCTCACAGGGTGAGGGGATTCTAAATACTTAGAACAAACTACAGTAAGTACAATAATAGAGCTGGATAAAAGGTACATGGAATTATAAAGAACAATGGACTGCTTGGAAAAATCACCAGAGAAAGCTTCACAGAGGAAAAATACCTGAACTCAAGATGCATTCACAAGGGGGAGAGAGGAAGAAAGTACTTCATGAAGAGATCATCACATATAAAAGAAGGTCTGAGAGAACAAAGTAGGTTTGGGGAACAGGGAGCAGTAGTAATGAGTGTGGAAGCAAAAGAAGGTGCAACTAAATCTCTGACTGGAAAAAACGCAGAGCTAAGTCAGAGGGCCTTGTTCACCATCCTGAGAAACAAGGACTTCTCCCCATTAAAGCATTTCTAGTAAGATCAGATTCAAATTTTGTGAAATCACTTTGAAGGATGACACATGATTATGAAGGGGTAAGATTACAGCCAGGGTAAGCAGAGGCCACTACATGGTTATATATATATATATGATAATTCATTTATTTGGCAAATATTCAGAACAATTGCATACTCTATGCCAGGTGTAAGTAGTAGTAGTCATGATGAAGACAAGGGCAGGCAGACCAAGAAATAAAAGGGTTAAAATGAACATTACTAGGGACATAACAGACACATGGTGTTGAAGGACTGAGAATGGTGCATAGGTTTCTGACAAGCTGAGACCATACTGGTTTTAGTTTGTATCCTATTTTTTAGATAATGTACAAGCATTTTTGATATCATTACAAACAAGAATAACTTCAGAAAAAAAACCTTTCTGGTAATACATGCTGCAGAAAATCCATCTGTAAGCCTACAATCCAGAAAGACCCAGTGAAACCAGTCTTTTTTTTTTCTTTTTTTTTTCAAGATTTTATTTATTCATTTGACACAGAGAGAGAGATTACAAGTAGGCAGAGAGGCAGGCAGAGAGAGAGGAGAGAGGAGGAAGCAGGCTCCCTGCTGAGCAGAGAGCCCGATGTGGGCCTCGATCCCAGGACCCTGGGATCATGACCTGAGCCGAAGGCAGCGGCTTTAACCCACTGAGCCACCCAGGCGCCCTCTTTTTTTTTTTCTTTACCATNTGAGCCGAAGGCAGCGGCTTTAACCCACTGAGCCACCCAGGCGCCCTCTTTTTTTTTTTCTTTACCATTTTTTTTTAAGCTTATTTATTTTTAGAGTGGGAGGGAAGGGCAGAGGCAGATTCTTAAGCACACTCCGCACCCAGTGCACAGCCCAACCTAGGGCTTGATCTCACGACCCTGAGATTATGACCTAAGCCAAAATCAGAGTCAGATACTTAATCGACTGAGCCACTCAGGTGTCCCTCTTTACCCAAAACTGCAACCCTATTTTTGTTGCCATTTCTTTGTAGTATGTAATACTTTGAAATGATTCTTTGCAAATAATTGTAATGGCTGTTATTGCTGTTATTTATGGCTGTTATTTTATGGCTGTTATTTATTTATGTTATACCCTAATTAAACTGCTGGAAATACAATAACATAACACACACATATATATATAAAATACACATCTCTTTACTTTTAAGACTGACTTGTCATAAAACAGGAGCTGAGATACATGAATGATTCCCAAATAATAGCCCAAAATGAATTCTGGACAAATTTTCATTATTCCACAGCAAAATGAGAAGAACAATGTGGCAAGTTTTTCAAAAAGGCAATTTATTACCTTTAAAATCGTATGTCCTGGGGCGCCTGATTGGCTCAGTTGATTAAGCGTCTGACTTCAGCTTGGGTAGTGATCTCGGGGAATGATCAGGACCCTACATAGCAGGGAGTCTTGCTTGTCCCTGTGTGCCCTGCCCCCCACACCCTGCCCTGCTCATGCTCGCTCCCTTGTACTTACGCTCTCAAAACAAATTAAAAAAGCAAAACCGTATGTCCTTATTTGCTGTTAATAACTATTTTAAAACCAAAAGCTGCATACACTGTCACTATTTTAAGAACTGAAACTGGCAACTATGTTTATTATCCATATTATCATTTGATTCATTCAAGAAATCCCAAAGTCTGGAAACAAATGGATTTGAATAGCTCTAAAACCTGCCAGCTCTTCAGTTTCTCTCATATACATCAAATCTGAGACATTCTGTCAAAAAAAAAAAAAAAAAAAACCACACACACAAGTTTCCTAACTGCTTTGTTGATTCATATCCTAGAAATTTGGATGAACATTCATTATTTGCTTTGTCCTAAACCCTTTAAGTTATCCTGTTCTCAAACAACGGCTCTGTATTGTTTGAATGGGATACAGAATGTGAGCCTTTCCCATCTTAACCATTCCATGCTACCAAGGCTCCTGTGAAATACAGGACCTCGACTGTGAGGTCTGTGATTTAGAAGGAACAAATCTAACCTGTTTGTTGGGAAGCTATCTAGTCACTGACAGCTACTAATACACAAGGGAGTTACCCACGCACCTTGACAAAGTCTGTTTATTACGATTAAGAATAACCCTGTTTTTGTTTTTTTAAAATTTTATTTATTTGACACGGAGAGATCACAAGTAGGCAGAGAGGCAGGCAGAGAGAGAGGGGGAAGCAGGCTCCCTGCTGAGCAGAGAGCCCGATGTGCGACTTGATCCCAGGAACTGAGATCACGAGCTGAGCCGAAGGCAGAGGCTTAACCCACTGAGCTACCCAGGAGCCCCAAGAATTACTCTGGTTTTTAAAAAATTTTATTTATCTTTCAAAGAGCACAAGCAGGGGGGAGCAGACTCCCTGCCAAGCAGGGAGCCCCATGGGGGACTCAATCCCAGGACCGTGGGATCATGACCTGAGTGGAAGGCAGACACTTAACTGAGCCACCCAGGCGTCGCAGTAATTACCTTGTTCTTGTAAGCACCTTTTCCCCAAGTAGCTCATAGCCTTCTGGTACACAATGCCTCCCTGATGCACAGTTGCAGAATGAGCAAGAAAATAAAGTCTACCAGTGAGACAGAGTGACTATAAAGAGCATGAATAATCAGACTGTAAATACTGAAAATACTTTCAAATTCATAGCTTTTAATTAACAGTTCATTTCAGGTGTACAAAAATCCACAGCTTTAAGTCCACATGGCCTGTGATGTCAAACGTCTTCCTATTCCTTCAATATCCTACACTTACCTTCATATGAACATTATAATAGAGCCCAAAGTTAAAAAAAAAAAAAAAGAACTCACTGGTCTGGCTGTAATTATTGAGTTCTAAAATACCAAATTTTATGACAGTTCCATACTTTTCACTGAAAATTCCCTTTCCAGGGTATTAAATTAAAACTCCATGCATAATGCTTAACTGTCTTCTCCTTGTCTCCTCAAGCATTGCCCTATGACTTGATTTTTGTAATTTGGTTCCTTCATTTTACTTTGCTAATTCATATTTAGAATGGTACTTTAATTTTCACACAAATTATTTATTTCATAAAAATGCATGGCATGGAAAAACCATTCCAGTTTATTTACCAATGTAAAATTAATTCTAGGAAACATGACTTGGTGGACTGTTTTAGAAATGGAAAACAAAACCTAGATATTTAATTTTTTTGGTAATGCATGATGGCAAGGGTTGGAGGGGGCAGGTTATGTATAGGAAACCAAGCATCTACTTCTCTTCCACAAGTAAATGATTTTACCAAGCACCTGTATGGACAACTTAATCATGAAAGTGAAGAGTTTAACCTTAAAAAAATACACACTCTGATCTAGGCCTCCAATTAAACTACTCTGAGTTCATCTCTGAACATAATTTTCCCATTTAGCTGACAGAAAAAAAGCAGAGATACAAAGAAACAATTGTATGTCATAGCTATTAAGGTCTTATGAGCATTTATTGATTTTTTACAACATAAACCTCACTTTACTACTTTCAGTGTTTTGTTTTTAGTTTCTGAAAAAGCTATCTGGACCTAAAGCTATGAATTAGGAGGTAATCTACTACCTAAATGCAATTTAAGAGGTCAGTTTATTTTGTAGCTTAATATAAGAAAAGTTTGAGTCTTGGCTTCCCTCTCAATTTAACTATGCTAAATTCTGGTCATCTTTACAGAGGCTAGGCACTTCTATAATACCAAACTTTGGTGGGTTAGCGATAAATGAAACTCATTTTTGCCTCCAGACGCAAGGATAACAAACATATTTTTTGAAAATGTTATTTTTAAGTAAACTTAAAAATGGGGCTCAATCTTACCACCTCAAGATCAAGGGGCACATGTTCCACTCCACTGACTGAGCCAGAAATAACAAATTTAGAGGACTCTGATACACGTGTTTTACAGAAGAGTATACACTGTTACATTAACTAAGAAATGGTACAGTTGTTGATCAAGAGGGAAGTCTGTAGAGGACAGGAGTAGAAAAAAAATGGGATAGGAAAGTAAAAATGGGAACCAAAAATTAGCTACTCACTTTATGTCAATGATCACCCAAGAGAGATGAAGACACAGGATATAAAAAGTATCGAAAATAAAAATGAGTTGAGGCACCTGGGTGGCTCAGTCGATTAAGTGTCTCACTTCTGATCCAGTCATGATCTCAGGATCCTGAGATAGAGCACAGTGTCAGGCTCCCTGCTCAGCAGGGAGTCTGTTTGTCTCTGTGCCCCTGCACCCCATTCATATACTCTCTTCCTCTCAAATAAAATCTTTTAGGGCACCTGGGTGGCTCAGTGGGTTAAAGCCCCTGCCTTCGGCTCAGGTCATGATCTCAGGGTCCTGGGATCGAGGCCCGCATCGGGCTCTCTGCTCAGCAGGGAGCCTGCTTCCTCCTCTCTCTCTCTCTGCCTGCCTCTCAGCCTACTTGTGATCTGATCTCTCTGTGTCAAATAAATAAATAAAANAAAAAAAAAATCTTTTGGGTCTAGAATTTTAGTGAGGAAAACAGCCGTCAAGATGTATTTCCTGATGCAGGAGCAAAATTACCAGTTCTGGCTTTTGTTATACAGGAAGACACAGGCTGCCTGTGCTACATGGATTCTCAGCATAAAATTTAAGATGCCAGAAGTCTCTTAAATCCATGTTTATTATTAGTGACTATCAATTATTATCTAATGCTGTCAGGCACTAAGCTACACATTCGCAGATCATTAAACAGTTTATAGATAAGGAAACAAACCAAGCCAAGTCAGTAAGAACACATAGGTTGCAGAGGCGCCTGGATGGCTCAGTTGGTGGAGCATTCGACTGTTGATCTTGGGGTTGTGTATTTGAGCCCCATGATGGGTGTGGAGGCTACTTAAAAATAACATCTTAAAAGAAATAAAATCTAAATAAAAAAACACAGATTTTGGGATGCCTGAGTGGCTCAGTTGGTTAAGCTTCTGCTTTCAGCTCAGGTCATGATCCCAGGGTCCTGGGATCCAGTCCCACATCCGGCTCCTTGCTCAGCAAGGAGCCTGCTTCTCCCTCTGCCTCTGCCTGCCACTCTGCCTGTGTTCTCCCTCTCTCTGACAAATAAAATCTTAAAAATAAAAAAAAAACATTTTAACAGGGAAGCATAAACAGGAAAAGTCATTATACTTGCTCATATCTGCTCTCTCATTCCCGCTCATAACATCCAAAATACCCCCCCTTTTAAAAAGAAACCAAATACTTTTCTAACCCTAATCCCACCTCAAAGTGAGATAAGATTAGGAATGAAGTTGATAATCTAGTTATATGACAGATTTTTTACTAATGGGTCTAGTTTTCAATTTGGAATTAGTTGGCAATAGCTGAGTCCCAGGTCTATTCTGAGACTTTACACCACTCATTTCCCTCTTTGAGACGATGTCTTCAAAATAGAAAAAAAAAAAAAAAGTCTTGAGCTTCACTAGCAAAGGACTCTAAAAAAAAAAAAATGATGATGAAACGATCTGGTCACAATCCACCCTCTTTTCCAGTCTTACCTCTCCTTGTACTGCATGCAAGCCTAGTCAAAATGGTTTCTTACAGTTTAAACATGTCCTTTGGGGTGCCTGGGTGGCTCAGTGGGTTAAAGCCTCTGCCTTCAGCTCAGGTCATAATCTCAGGGTCCTGGGATCAAGCCCTGCATCATCAGGCTTCCTGCTCAGTGGGGAGCCTGCTTCCTCCTCTCTCTCTGCCCGCCTCTCTGCCTACTTGTGATCTCTCTGTCAAAAAAATAAAATCTTAAAAAACAAAAACATGTCTTTTATTTCTGTTCTATGCTTTTGTACATAAAGCTATGCCAACTACAAATATATGAAATCCACAAATATTTTGCCTCCTAGTTCAAAAATTTGATTTCCTCTGTGAAACACATTACCTGTGAGCAGGGGTTCTGCCTAAATACTTATGGTACATGCCCACATGGCTTAATCCTTAACTAGATTATAAACTAATAGTGTAGGAGCCTGGTCCTGGCTTGCACAATGACAGGTACAAATATTTCAGAAAGAGGAACATGACAGACAGAAACCAGATGTGAGAGCTAAAACACTGGTGAAATATGTGTCAAAAAAAGTGGGGGGAGAAAACACCTCAGTTTACCATGGCGACAGAGAATAAATCAGAGCGTGTTGCATTCAATTACGTATTTCACTGACTTGCTATTACTATAAAGTATGGCAAAATTTTCAGGCACCTGGCCTCAAAGCTGATTATTTATTATCTGTGCAACAAAACTGGGTACCTGTTATATGCCAGAACTTTGCACTTAGCTATGAAGATGAATGAGACACTGCCTACCAACATCTCATTAGTGAATAGAAAAGAGGAACATATGGGGTGCCTGGTTGCTCAGTCGGTTAAGTGCCTGACTCTTGATCTCAGGGTTCTGGGCTCAAGTCCTGTGTTGGGCTCCGGAGGCTACGTATTTATTTTTTTAAAGATTTTATTTGCCAGAGAGAGCACAAGCAGGAGAGCAGGCGGACAAAGGAGAGGCAGGCTCCCCACTGAGCAAGGAGCCCAATGTGGGACTCAATCCCAAGACCCTGGGATCATAACCTGAGCCGAAGGTAGACCCTTAACTGAGCCACCCTGGAAGAGGCACCCTTGGAAGAGCAAATAATTAAACTTGGGACTTTTTTTTTTTTTAAGATTTTTATTTATTCATGGGGGGGGGAAGAGGAAGAGCAGGGGGAGGGGCAGAGGGAGAAGCAGATTCCCCCATGAGCAGGAAGCCTGACATGGGGCTCCATCCCAGGATCCTGGGATCATGACCTGAGTTGAAAGCAGACGCTTAACCAACTGAGCCACTCAGGCACCCCAATAAATATATTTTTAAAAAAAGATTATAAATTCCTGCAAGGTTAGTTAAGTTCTGACCGACCTATAAGATTTCAAGTGTCTAACCAATCAGTAGCAATTTCCCCTAGTTCAGAGTTGGATATATAATAGCTAAAACAATCGCACGCTCACCAAACATCTGGGTTGTTAACTACAGTANACATCTGGGTTGTTAACTACTCCTTACTAATCAAGTCACTGGTGTTGAAGCAACCTGGTCTGAAAGAGATTACCAAGCACTGTGTGTTTTCCAGAGTTATCAGAAATGGTTTACGCTATTTTACTTTCTAAAGAAGGAAGAAACCTAAAGTAGGTGATGAATACTGAAAAATGAGGTTTTGTTTTTTTTTTTAAGATTTTATTTATTTATTTGACACAGAGAGAGAGATTACAAGTAGGCAGAGAGGCAGGCAGAGAGACAGGAAGAGGAGGAAGCAGGCTCCCCGCTGAGCAGGGAGCCCGATGCGGGCCTCGATCCCAGGACGCTGAGATCATGACCTGAGCCGAAAGCAGAGGCTTTAACCCACTGAGCCACCGAGGCGCCCTGAAAAATGAGGTTTAAAATGAGGTTTAAAAATGAAAAAAGGTTTAAAAATGAACTAAAATCCTAACTTAAAACAACTTGGCTGAAAAAAATTTCCACTCATCAGTCATTTAAAAAAATTTTAAGGGCACTTTAAAATGCTATCACTTCTGCACATTACAGAATAACAGTAAAAGGTATCCTTAGGATAGTTATGAACAAAGTACCATTTTTTTTACTATGACTCAAAAGACTCAGAAAACTAAGCATATACTAGTATAGCATTTATTTTTATTTATTTTTTAAAAACTTGAGTGTAGTTGACAGATAATGTGACATTAGTTTCACTGTACAACAAGGATTTGACAAGTTTATTATACATTACACTATGCTCACAAGTGTAGCCTACTGTCACCACACAACACTATCACAGTACCACTGACTATATTCCTTATGCTGTGCTTTCCCTATGAATTTATTCCACATAATTTAGCCACCTAAAAAAAGATAAATGGAATCTGTTCCCTCTTAGATTGAAAATGTGAACATGTCCACTTTCTTGTTAGATCTATCAAGACTGAATACACTCAGCTTTGACACTCATCTTTTAAAACTATCAAATTTAAAATAATTATTTTTCTTGAAAGTCAGTTCTTTTTTCACTCCAAATCCAGGCAACATGCATGGATGTTTTTCTAATGTCTTATATACCACCTCCTTATATTAATCCTACTCTCATTCAGGCTCTTCATCTATATTAAGGGCTCTTACACGTCAGTCCCTTCCTCTATGGTTGATGGGGTAGATAAGATTTAAAGATTTAAAGTCCTATGTCTCCACTTAAAACTAAGTCTTCATTCAGACAGTGTAACTCAAAGAATATAAACT
The DNA here is from genome assembly GCA_002007465.1 of Ailurus styani. Lineage (NCBI taxonomy): Eukaryota > Metazoa > Chordata > Mammalia > Carnivora > Ailuridae > Ailurus > Ailurus styani. Next base: position 1,617,836 of record LNAC01000322.1, on the reverse strand, counting down.
TTAGCAAGGTCAGAGAGAGTGGTGTTGAAATCACCTATGCCAACCTCAGGTAAGTACCAACACTTAACAGATAAAGTATACAGTAGTATTAAATGTTTCCGGACACTCAGCATTCCTTTTGGAGGGTGAGGGGATTCACTAGCAGTTAAAGATTTTGAGTGCTTAAGTTACAACTTTCCAACAACTTCTCTCCACTCTGGCTAAACTAGTATGAGCGACCCAATACAGCTTACTCTCCTAATTTAAAACAAAAACTCTTTTTATTCCTAAATCCTTAATTCCATCTGTTAATAGCCTCACTTATTAACCAGTGATCTTTCCTTTAATGTTAACTGTTAGCAACAAACCAACTTATACAAAAAGAGATGGAAGTGGCATTAAAACCGAGCTAAATTACATTCAGATACATGTAAATGCTTCAAAAGTTCTAATTACCAAGTACTTTATCTTGCCAGCCTAAATGAGAATGTAAGGGCTGGGAATTATGTTTTGTGCGTCTTAAGTATGGCAGGAATGCCAATTACTTTATTCAAATTAGAGCTGCAGTTACAATCTGTCCCAGGAGCAAAGCAATCAGAAGGGAAAAACCAGATTATAGTTTTAAATTTGACACACAAATATCAATATACTTTGAGAGGGGCACTTTTAAAAATACTATTCTTTGAAAAAGGTATTTATTTGACAGAGAGCAAGAGAGTGCGCACATGCAGGCGGGGAGAGGGAGAAGGTGACTTCCCACTAAGCAGGGAGACCAACGTGGGACCGGATCCCAGGACCCTGAGCCAAAGGCAGATGCTTAATCGAATGAGCCACCCAGGCACCCCTTAAAAATACTTTTAAGGATAAGGAATATTCAAGTGACAATCTCTCAGAATAAGTTTTTATATAATTTAACTCGATTTAAAGTTTTAGTTGTATGAAATATCATTTACTCTAGGTAGATAACCACTCTAGTAGGACCAGTACTGTTTAAGGGATAGCTGTTCAGTGAAGGTATATTCTGCACCTCGAAAAGACAAGGCTGACCATACTGCTGTTCTGTGGTGTGCTTAAAGGAACAAACAAAAAAACCCAAATCCAATTTTGTTTTACAATACAAGATAAACTCTGCATACTTCTATGCTTATGGCAAACAAAAGCAACAACTGGAGAAGTCCATAAAATACTTTTAAGAAAACGAAACACAATCACAAAGCTCTAAATAGGACAAGCAGAGTTGGGAAACTCAGTACATTCAGAAAATTTGTTCTGTAAGTTACCACTCACTGTGAGCAAAGAAAGGACCTCCAATAGATTTCTCAGCTCTTCACTGGCTCCATTTTTACATTTGATACTAAAGTTCACAGTTCACACTGAATATTAAAGAGCCCATTTTCTACATCTACTGTTAAATCATTTCAGAGAACACTACAGTGGGCTCTGTAAGCTTCTGCTAGCTTCCTATGTGCTTCATTCAAGTGGAAGGAGAATACTATTAGTTTCTCTATTTTCCAAATCAAACTCTGTACTTAAAGATGTTTCAAATTTGAACAGTTAACAGGGAGACTGTAGGCCAGATCTTTTTAAGATTTGAGAGACCCCAGCCAGAGGCAGACACTTACTAGACTGAGCCACCCAGACGCCCCAATCTTTTTTTTTTCTTTTAAACATTTATTGGGGTGGGGGGGCAGCTCGATCTCATGACCCTGAGATTATGACCTAAGCTGAACACAAGAATCTATGCTCACTGATGCTCAACCGACTAAACCACCCAGGCACCCCTAGGCCTGGTCCTTCTGAATAGCAGACGGTAGTTAACTTTCAAAATGTTTTTTGAATACTCAGGAATAAACCTATCTTCTTAAGAAAACCAATCAAGTTGATTCAAGGTATCCACAACCCTGAAAAGTTTTTTTGAGGACTATCTGCAAATATGAATTTCAGGTTTAGTGTTAACATAAATTACACCTTGCCCAGGAAGAACGAGATAGCATTAAATTCATTTTTCAGGAAGTTAAACTAATCAGGTGTCATGTTCAACCATTAACGTTTTAAGGTATATTTAATGGTTTAAGTTCAATTCTCAGACATAAATCTTTCCTTTCTACACTTAGACAACACTAAAGTCAGGGGTTAGAGCGGGGCAGAGGAAAATTCCATATAAAAACAATCCAGTGAAGACCCAAATAATTCCTAATATTTTCTTACTTTGAACTTGAGCTTCAAAAGATAGACAATCGCTATTCAAAAATACCCCAAAAGCTTTAAGAGCAGACAAAAGGGTCACCAATGTTTATAAAACTCAAATCTGACTCTTAAAATTCTTATTGAGGAGCTTCATTTAACATGCAATTTTAATAAGCCCTATTATTAGAATGCCAATCTCATGATACATAAAATACATATAGGTACCAGAGGCTGGCACATGGACGCTTACAAGTGACAGCAAGAAAGATGATAAAAACTAAGCTCATGGGTGTCCTCTGGTATCAGAACAAGTAGTACTAAATACTTTGATAAGCCCCAAACACATCAAGGACTCATAAACCCAAATAATCGTTGGTGTTTATATACTGAAGACTGTAGGTTAAAATGTCTAGATTTGAGAATCAATGTTGAAAAATAAGGCGTGTTTTTCTTCCCATCTTTCTGGAGGCAGAAATATCCCATCAGCAGCCTCCTGCCCCCTCTCTTACTTAAGTCAAAGGGGAGGAAACCTCACCTTTTGAGCCTCCTAATCCTTCATTTCATCAAACCCTGGTAGTCAAGTGTGTTTCTGAAAAAGTGTGAACATTTTGCACTGCAGTTTATTAGTAGAGTGTTACCCACCTAAAAAAAAAAACAAAACAAAACACACACGCACAAAAACTTATACACCTGAATGGCAACCAAGTGTCAAGCATTGGCTGCATCATTATGTAAAGACTGGTTCGTATGACTTGGGAGCAAGAATTTGGAAGTTTCAGGAGGCAAAGTCTCAAGCTATCTAGAAGTGGGAAGAAGTACTTCGGGTGGTATGGACAAAGACACAAACGGATGAAACAGCACTCCCGTTGTAGTTTATCCATTAGGGGATGTCTGCCACCTGAAGCCAGTTCCAAAACTTCCAATTATACAAGACATGCTAATTTGAATAAAAATATAAGGAGGCTGGGGTATGGTTTACTCAAACTCAAATTATGGAAGAGGATGAGAAGCAAAAATTTTTTGAGGGAACGGGTGAACAAAGTTCTTTGGAATCTAGTACCAAGCTCAGTATTTTTTTGGGACTTTAGGAAGCCTGTGGGCCCCCTTGTACACCTTAACATTGCATTTACAGCTTGACATAAAAATTTAGGCTTTACTGGTGAGTCATAGGCACAGATGAAATTGCCCAGAGAGAACAAATAACACAAGAAGGTAGTCAAAGTCAAGAAATAATTCCAAGTAGTATTTAAAACACCACAAGAACGTGCCAAAAGAAAACCTAGAGCTCAAGATTTGGCAATTATGAGTAATGTAGACATGCTGATGAAAAAGACAAAAACAAGGATGTTTCTATTAGCTTGAAAAATGGCCTCTCTTATTAAGGCAGACTGAAGCTGGGAAGACTATGAAAATTACCTTAAAAACCTGACTTCATATTTGGTCCCTTTTTCCTGAGCCAAAATAAAAGTTGCTTTGACAGTGAAGGGAGACACAACTTATACATGACAAACAAATCCTCCGAGTTATTCAAGAGTTCTTATATGCAAAATGCCCGTTTTCTATTCACAATGGAGGAACATAAAAAAACTGAATTCTAAAATCTTTGTACTCCTTAATATTTACACTTTACAGGCTTTTCAGTTCATTCATACTGTTACTTCACTGAAAAAGAAACCCACAAAAACTAGCAAGGGCTTAAAAGTATAACAAATGAATTAAAAAATCTTGTTTTCAAACTACCAAGCCTACAACTAACACTAAAGGAAATAAATAACATAACCTTGACGTGAGTTAAACCCATCTTTTCAGGTCTAGCACACTTTTCTTCCTAGGAGATGTGTCCTGTCAAAAAGCAAGCCAGGTTTCAGTGCAAATGTCTTTGTTGTGTGTAACTCCCTGCTCTCACCACCACCCAAGGGGAGCTTTTTGAATTTTCACCAGTTTAGTTAATGGCTACTATGCTTGTCTGGACAAATAGGAATAATCAAAAACAAAACTAGTATTTCTTACTGAATCTACCAATACAGGCTACTTAAAAACTTTTGAACTAAAGACCTTCAACGAACAAGGTTTCGAAAACTAAAACTAAAGTCCACACTTCTACAGAAGTGGTTTATAGAGGCAGGCTTCGTAATGGCGCAGGAATCTTAACATTTACTGAAAGAGATTTCACCTTTTATTTTTAAAAACCATAGTTAAGAGGGCGACAGAAAGACAAAAGTATTGAAAACATCCTTATTTCATATAGGTAACACTAGCAGCTTTTATTATTACTAATCACTCCTAAAATTAAAAAGAAAATCATATCCACTAAAATTACACATTCTTTTAGAATATACAGATAGGGATAATATGAGAAGTACACAGGGAAGAAACAGAAAGCCTGAAACGGGTCCTCAAAATTCAGATGGTAACTTTTAGGAAATTTTAAGTGTTCCTGGGTGTTATTTACACCTTTTACACTTGCTTCCAAATATAGGAAATATTTTTCTATTGGGATCTGAGAAACAACGTTTTCTCAGGAAATAACTGGTAACTTCTTGACGTTGTGGCCCAGCTACTCTCCTTTTTACTCAGTCCAGCGGCCCTCAGGGACTCACAGTAGATTGCGACTCGCACGTTAGGAACCTGTCACCTTACGTAAGTACTTTGCAAGGAGAAAGGTAGATAAGAAAATAGGGCACCAAACCTCCTCCACCAACAGCCGCCACACCCCATAAGGAGTGTCCCTCCAGGGGCTTTCCCCCGGGAGCCGCAGCTGTTGAACTATATGGGGGAGGGGAAGCGCTCTCCCAACAGTCATCTCTTCCTCTTCAGGCCGCCAACGCCGACCGCACCACAGTCTCCTCCGCCCCAGCCCTTTCCCCTCCCCCGCCCCAGCCTGGGTCGGAGCCAAACCCCACAGGAATGCAGCCCGGTCACATGCGCTGCGGCGGCGGTGGACGTGCCTCTCCCCCCGCGCCCCAAGGAGACCCAGCGCCATCTTGCCCTGACGCAGTTACAAAAGTCATGGGAGGAATTTTGTCTCCTCGTCCGCGCCAGCGCCCCAAAGTTTCGCAGAGGCCGAGCCGGGGCCCTCACCTCGCGCAGGGACAGGAGAAAATACTCAGGGAAGAGCCTTGAGATTCTCTTCGCCACTGCTTGGGTTCCATATCAGCCGCGGCAGCAACGATCACCATCGTCACTTCTCCCTCTCTGCCTTTGCAACAGCCTCCCCCGACGGCTCTGGCCCCACCCGCTGCTGCAGCATGAGGTCATTGCTAGCCAATCACGACGCGCCCGACAGAACACCTCAGGCACTGATTGGCTGCACGGACCGCCTCTGCCTCTCCCCACTTCGCTTACCAAGCGCTCCGGGTCTCTGTGGAGCGAGAAGACGGAAACCGCCATTTCGGGGAAAAGACCCCGAAAACAAGAACCGGAATCGCCGTGTTATTTCAGTGGGGGAAACCCTTGTTTTATTCTTTGGCTTCCCCCTTTTTTCTTCGAGATAACCGTCTCTGTCCCTCCCTCGTTTAATCACCACCACATAAAGGAACTCCCGCTCCCCACCCCGCACATTGTCCCGCCGGCGGGGAAATCCTTCCCCGGGGCCAAAAGAAGTAGGAGGCAGCGACGGGAACTGCACCGACGGCAACGGCAGCTTTTTACCCCGATACACGGTGGCAGGAAAGCGGCGCTGACGGCGGCTGTACTTTTCCTGCTGCTTCTCCCCCCGACCTCTTCCGTTTCTCGCTCCTCCATCGAGACGGCGCTGGACGCCCCAGCTCCGCTTTTATCCGGTGCCCGGAGTCTGCGCACTGGAGCCTCCTCAGCCCCTAGTGGGCGTCGAGTGACACCCCAACCGAGTTCACCCAGTGCTGGAGGCCAGACTGGGGAGGGGGAAGGGAAGACTGAGACTGAGATGGTTTGGGGAGTGGGAGAAAGTGCATCGCTTTAGGAGAGGGAGGGGAGGGGGGGAATTCCCAGGGCCTACAGTCCTCATCCTTCCACCCAGCAGTGGCGTGCCCAACCTCGCCGATATCCAGACTTGAGGGCTGCTCAGGGAAAGGGGGTCAAGAACCAATCCCACCAGATACCGAAACTTCCCCAAACCTTCTGTGAATTGTTGAATGCATCTGTTGTGAAAAAGACGGAGATTCTGCCCACCTCTCTGCCTCCAGTTGTCTATCTTCAAGCCTCTGTAGAAGAGGCAACGGCGGGCGGCAGCCCATAAGCAAAATGGCGGCGGGCAGCTTCGTCCCCTCCCCCTCTGCCCCTGCGGAGCGGGGCGGGCGGGCCCCGTGCACT
>LNAC01000322.1:1554715-1611303 GCA_002007465.1 Ailurus styani | reverse complement strand
AGACACATGGATCCCGGTCCTCCTCCTGGGGGGCACCTCCCGCCGCCGCCGCCGCGGCCGCCGCCGCCGTCGCCGCCATTTTCCCAGAGCTAGAGGCAGTGACACTGAGCGGGCGCAGGGGGCCGAGTCGGAGACCGTGCCTGAGTTCGGGAGCGGCAACAGAGGGGGCATAGACATTCTGAGCAGCCGTGCCGTCGCCTCTGCGTTCCTGTTGACTGTCTGGGTGCCCCCTCCCCTACTCCTTGATTGCTGGTGAAGAGGCTGCGCGCTGCTGTTTGGGGAGGGGGTGTGTGGAGCCGGGTCCTGTGTCTGCAGTGGCTGCTGTCGGGGGGGCGTCTGTTCGCGGAGGTGTGGAGAGACTCCTTGGGGGTCGAGCAGATAACGGGGTTCGGGTGTCTGGTGTGTGAACATCACAGGTCAGTGCCTGTCGTCTCCTTGGGAGTTCTTGGGGTTTGCGGGGTGGAGGGACGCGTGTTTCAAGGGGAAGGGGGCTTTCTCATTTTTATCCTTTTGGGAGGGGGGTTTGGGGGAGTTGACGTTGACTCTCAGGTGTCTGGGCTGGAGTAAGACGCTGCTTGGTTGAATAGAATTTATCCTTTCTCTTCCCTGTCCCTAGAAAGGGAGCATTATGGCGGGTTTTAGGGTTGGGGAAAGGGGAAACTGGCAGTTAAACCCCCTTGAGAGTGGGAGTTAGGGAGGGGGCGCACTCCTCATTGGCAGCGGGTTAAGGCCGCTTGGGTGAGGAGGGAGGCTTGTGACTGTTAGTAGGGTTTGTGTCGAAGTGGTCCCAGGAGCTGCCAGCTCTCTCTCCCTTTGCTTGACCGCATCTTGTTCAGGTGCTGAAAAACCGTATAGGCCCCATTTTCTTCTTCCATTAATTGCTTGGCATTCTCTAGTGTAATTACCTGGTAAATACGAAGGGGGTTAAAAGGACGTTCTGGGTTTCTGTCTCCCTTTGTGGGAGAAGAGACAGCTCCTCATCCTCTCCGGGAGAGGGTAAACCCGCCCCTGAGGTGGTCACCCCAGTACCCAGCCTTCTCAGTCTCCTCCCCCACTCCTCTCGCATTATCGCCGTCCTTTACTGTACCGGAGGCTTAGAATCCACAATATGGCACATTTCAGAAAAGCTTATTTTGACCAAGGGATTGGCACAAGCACCGTGGCCGCAGATAGAGAAGAGAAACAAACGGTTCACTGTGCTAAACGGGGAAGGGGGGAGAGAAAAAACAATCCGGAGTGCTCTCTTCCACTGGCTTCAGTTCCGTAGAGATCCGTTCTTGCTGGAGTCTCTCTTAAGAATGGTACAATTTAAAGTCAAAGAGAAATCGCTAGAGTTCGCTTTGGAGTAAACCCCGGGTTTTTTTTGTTTTTTTGTTTTGTTTTGGTTTTTTGGGTGCCTATTTCCCCTCCTTTTAGAGATGTGAATAAGGTAAGGTGTTGGAGTTCTGGAGACCTTGGAGAGAATTAAGTGAGGTGCATTCAACTCTAGGCTGGAGACATCAATACCTAATTGGAAGATAGTCCCGTTTTTTCCTTTACTTTCCGAGATGGGAAGTAAAAAGTGAAATTTCCCTCTTTTGTCCTTTACAGATTCTAAAAATGGCGGCCCCAGGCTGATGTTGTGGTAATCTAATCAGCTCGGGTCCTCCACACCCCATGCAGTGCGTTTGTCTGCAGCATATTACAGGCTTATTATGTTTACATGAAAAGACTGTGCTGCTTTTCTTCCCCAAATAGTTTACAAAAATGTGTTGATTTTACTGCAAATTACAGTGCTGTGTTTTAGTTGATTAGTTTTATTGGTTTTTCCTGAGAGGCAAATAAAATGACACTACTTTCGAAAAAAATAAAAACGCTCAGGTAGCCTTAGAAATTTCAGTAATGAGGGTAGGTACTCTTAAACGTTAAAAAATATATATTTGGGACAAGGAATAGTTTTTGCTCGGTTTAGTGCAAGTGTTTTTTATTCACTGTGCTAAAGTAAGTTAAAATGTTTAGTAAGTGTATAAGTAACATTTTGTGTGACTACAGGTTTTAATTTAAAGTGAAATGTTTCCCATCCACTTCTTGACCAATTTTGTGAATTTCGGTTTTTGTACTCTTTCAGATTAATTTTTAGGGAGCTGTACAAACAAGCCTAAACCTGTTACTTCACTGGGTGTGGAGATACTTGTTCTTCTCACTATTATATTTTGCATCCATTTTTCCCATGTATTTAAGCATTCCTTAAGAATTTTCTAAGTTGAAAAAAAAAGAATTTTTTAAGTTGTTCGTATATTTCATGAAGTGCAGCTGTATGCATTGCTACCTTTTAAAATTCTTTTATAGCATACTATCCTAATTATGTAAGTAGAAAAGTAAGGCTTTAGTTCTTGAAACCACCCCCCCCCATGCCCATTTACCTATTTGGGATGTGGAACTTAGTCTGTTTTAATGACTTGAAATAAAAGCCATACCATAATACAGGATCCTGAATCCATTTTATTCTAATTTCAGATTCTGATAGATTGAGACAGAAAATTAAATGGGGTCATTTAACAGTATTTTAAAAAGTGGGAATGATTAAAATTTACCTCTCTAGTGGGAGGTTGATCTCTTTGGCCTGAACTTAGCAGTGTGTTATCGGGTGAGCCATTAATGACATTTAATGACCAGTCGGATATGGAATAACTGAAAGATGAGTGCCTTTCAATGTAGTAGTTCTTAAAAAGGTTGGGGAGTATACGCCCTTTCATGATTCTTTTATTCCACTGTAAATTCTGCTCTAATATTTACAATGGAACAAGAGAATCATGAAGTTTATATATGAACTAGTTAACTTTTTGTTCTACAGAATAATCGTAGAAATAACTGGCTTAGAGAATTTCTTCATCGAAGACTGAGCACATAACCTTACTTAGAATCTTTGAAATATTTTATTGTAAAATGAAATGTTAGTGGGTAGTAGGAGTTTGTGTAGGCATTTCTGGTCAATACTCATTTTTATTATGCTCTGGGTGATCATGGAAGTCTACATCCGTAACTGCAGTGTAAAGATTGTGCATTTGTTTTATAGACTATGTGGTTAAGATCTGTGGTTCAGAAGGTTGGTACTTTAAACTTACTATTTAATGTAGGAAATCAGTATACTCTTAGGGAAATTTGGTTTATGTAGCCATGGGAGGGGACACTGTCTACACCCATTGTTTTTTTTCTTGATAGTGACCTTGATCAGGTCTAGACACACAGGGCATTTGGATGTATTTGGCTTCAAATAAACGATAGCAAGTTAGAAATTATAAGAAAAGCTGCCTTCACGCTATTAGCTTTCTTCAGAGTGGGCTGCTTCATAGCTTTGGATTTTGTTTGCTTGTTTTGATAAATGTTTTAAGTATATTGTACTCTGTTTTAAATGGTTACTTTATAAATAACACGGTTATAAATGTTTGGCTTTTGTTAATGTATATTCCATTGACTGTGTTTTAAATTAGAATTGTAGAGGCAAACTTCTTAAAAGGTTAGGCATGGTTTTTTATTCTCAGCGAGTTTTGATACAGTAGGTCTCTGGGGGGAAAAGTAGTCAAATGGTCTTTTGTTCTTAACATAGCTGAGTTTTGAGGGATTAGGTATTTATCTGTTTTAAGTGGATTGGTAGAAAATCATAATGTAATTGGAGAGCAAATTTTATTTTTACAGACTATGTTTTGATCACACTTCCCTTTTGTTGTCAGTGTACGTTATGGGATCCCTTTGATCTCAATTTAAGTTTAAAACCTATACAGGGCTCCTCCATTTCCCTTCAACTCTTTAATCTCTGAAAACTCTCTCACAATTTTGGCTTGCCTGTCTTAGAGCTTCCAGCCAGAGAATTTTCACCATGTATACCATAGTAAGCTCTAGGACTTCTTGGATCTAAAATGAGGAAGTGAGGATAAAATCCAATTAATAATTTAGGAGAAATTCTTCCCTTTAATACATACCTTAGTGGTCTTAGTGAAAGTCTAACTTCTTAAGTTGGTTTCTTATTTCTAAGAATAATGTACCCATTTTCATGCATTAAGGCCTTACACCTATGGGTTTTTTTCTTAAGTGTGTTATGTAAATCCTAACAGCTCTGCTTTTCCGGAAGTTAATACTGGAACTTAAAAGTGTGCTATCATTGAGTGTTTAAGATGGAGAAAACTAAAAAGACTTGGAAAGAGCTATCAAGAGCTGCTAAAGAAATGTCAGTGTGGAATTTTTGTAAAAGATGCTGTGTTTACTTTTTAAAATATTTTCATAATGTATAATTAGCTTTCATTTCCAAAGGATTGATTCACAGTAGAGAGTAGGTGCTCAATTATTTGTTGCATTTAAAGCTTTCATTTAAGCAAACACATCTCAAATATTCTGGGTGATCAGGGACTGTTCCTTGTCACATGTTAGAATAAATGTTTAATACTTGTATTCAGGGAAAATTTTTAATGTTAGCTATAGGATTATTTTTACTTTATGGTAAAATTATTCTTTTGTGTTGACTGGCAAAATAACAAGGATACTATTTTAGATGTTGCTGTATAAATGTTAGTTTTTAGGCTGAGTTTAGAATTGGAGTGGCTTACTGTCTCTCTTTTTACTGTCTGTACAAGTGTTGGGAAGAGCCTTATTTTTTTAATATTTAACGGATAATATGTATTACTTAAAATTTTATTTAATATGGAAAAGCAGTGTTTATGGTTGAAAATAGTTTTTAGCTCACCAAATTTATTATTTATTATTATTATTTTTTAAAGATTTTATTTATTTATTTGACACAGAGAGAGAGAAATTACAAGTAGGCAGAGAGGCAGGCATAGAGGAGGAAGCAGAGAGCGTGATGCGGGCCTCAATCCCAGGACCCTGAGATCGTGACCTGTGCCGAAGGCAGAGGCTTTAACCCACGGAGCCACCCAGGCGCCCTAGCTCACCAAATTTAAAGCAACAGTATTTAACTAAAAATCTTGTTATTGCGATTAAACAGTATTTTATAGAGAGGTAGGAATTAACCAAAAGAATTTTTTTTGTTGTTACGGTGAGCTCATGCTAAGTGCTACATTAAAAATCAGACGGTAAGTTAATTAGATGTTATTTGTACCTTTAAGAATCTGAGAAGTTTTTATTAACCATTAGTAACTAGGATGCTTTTTATTTAAGTCACAGTTAAGAAAATAGTTGGGTCTTAGATTTCACTTGATGAATATTTTCCCTTAATGTGAGATCAGTTCTTTCTTCCTCACAGAGAGCTCATAAATAAAATTTTATTGGTAGTTTAGGAAAGCCGTTTTTGTATTGTTAGGTGAATTTTCCAGCTTTATGGGAAAATTTGATTATTTTTAAGAACTGAGCTGTTTGGGGTCTTGGACTTTTCAATGCAACAGGTAAATCAATTCTTTTTTGATGTGTTGAGTTATGCCATCAAAACAGGTATTATGGCTTTTCCTGCATAAGTAATCTATAATAGAGTAATTCATTGAGTAAATAATCAACTACTTCTCCATTATTTTTTGTTAAAATATTTATTTTTGCATTTTAAAGTTGTCCTAAGTGTGAAATCTAGGTTTAAGACAGGACCTGAGAAACAAAATGATTTGTGCAATTTTCTTTATTCGAGTTGTACAGTTGGAGAAGAGAGATAATTTTCTAGCAACTCTGAGATGTTTGCTTAGAGTTAATCCGAAGGAATAAACATCTTGGTCCTGAAGTTTATAATTGAGAAAGAACATTGAGTAATCACACCTGTGTTATAGCTGACTTTATTGCAGCATTTAAGGTCTGAGCCTGTGGCACAAAGTTATGTAATGGAACAGTGGGATTGAGATAGTTTGGGTTTGTGGTATTCATAAGATAATTTTAAAGTTTAAGTTCACAAAATTACGTTAGCTAACATTTTATCTGAGACCAGAAAAATGTTCAATTTTTAAATCTATTTTGACTTTTGTTTTCAAGAGGTATTTTCAAAACATAATTTTTACTTGAAGAATTTAACTGAATTTACTATGATAAATAATTTTAAACTGATTGGAGTTAAGTAAATTTAAAGATTAAATATGTTTTCCCATTTTTCTCACTGGTCTAAGAATAGGGTAAAGCCTAGTGTCAGTGGTTTTTAACAAAAAGTGAAGAATGTGTTGAGAAGAATTAAGTATTAGGATATTGTCTGGAAAACATTTTTCAAAAGTTTACATATCAGGGGACTATATATGAGAAAGATACACTCTCCCAATATTTTTTCTTATTTCACAGACTAATAATGAAATATAATAGTTCCTGTTTTTGATTTTACAGAGAGACCTCTTAAATTATTTATTTATTTATTTATTTATTTATTTATTTGACAGAGATCACAAGTAGGCAGAGAGACAGGCAGAGAGAGAGGAGGAAGCAGGCTCCCTGCTGAGCAGAGAGTCCAATGTGGGGCTCGATCCCAGGACCCTGAGCTCATGACCTGAGCTGAAGGCAGAGGCTTTAACCCACTGAGCCACCCAGGCGCCCTACAGAGACCTCTTAAATTCCTCTTGTTTTTGTTTGTTGTTTGAAGAAAGATAAGTTTCAGGAATTTGGAAACCCATTTTTTTTCTTTAATGATATGGTGAAAGATGGGAAGATTCTTGATGTGACTGATTTAAAAGGTTGAGACTGCTTCATTAGCCATAAATTGATGGGGTTCTGAGGTTGGTCCGATACATAGTAGCTCTTCTTGAGAAAGTAAGATCGTTCCTTTTGAATTATTTGCTTTTCTGCTGCTTCTCTTTAAATGAGGCTGCGTAGTTGGCTGAATTGACACAGCCTTATTACATCTTAGCATTAAGCCCCCAGCAAAACCATATTTTTCAAGAACAGACAAAAGATTAAGCGGCTACTGTTTTCCCTTGCACTGTTTATTTCTACTTCTCAAAAGCCTGCTGTTTCATGGTTTGTTTGGATGCAAGGTACAGAAATCAGCTCCAACTAGCTTAAGTAAAAGATTTGTTATAAAACTGTAGGGAAATCTTCGAGAATTTTTTTGAACAAAGTACAGTTGGACCTCACAGGAATTGGCAAGGTGTCAGTGAACCACTGTTCTCCATCTTGATCCCTTTAATTAGCTGTGACTCGTTAAGGAGATGATGGTAGAATGGGCATTTATGGTGTGGGGGAGTTTGCTTGGGTGGAGAGGAAGAGAAGGACACTTAATTCATGGTAAAACAATTGCCTTTTTTCCGGGTTGTTCATGTGTACTTGGGAAGGCCTCTGAAACTAAATAGTGTCAAATGGATGATATTGTATATAAATATATGCATGAATGTTGAGGAATACTGCCAAAAAACCCAAGATTTTTTGTTTTAATTTTTTCATTTTAAAATAATTTCAGGCTTACATAAGTTACCTGAACAGTACAAAACTTCCCTTAAACGCTTTACTCAGACCCCCTCATTTTTAACATTTTGTCACATTTACTTTACTATTTTCTCTGTACATGTAAAAAGAAATTCTTAACTATTTGAGAGTAGATTACATATATGATGCCCTCTTATACTTAAGTATGCATTTCCGAAGATCAAGTGTTTTAAGTAACCAGAGTGGTTAAATTTAGGAAATTTAGCAGTGTAATACTTTTCATCTAGACTGTTGTCCATATTCAGTTTTCATTGGTTCCTAGTTATGCCCTTTATTAGTCCTTTTTTTCTGGTTCAGTTGCCAATTCAGGATCACAGATCGCATTTAGTTCTCAGGTCTCTTTGTCTTTCATGACATTGGCAGGCTAGTCATTAAAACAGTGTTCCTCAGTTGGGTTTACCTAAGGTTTCTTATGATTAGATTCAAATTTTGCATTTTTTCTGGAATACTAGGTAAGCAATATGTGGGGGTTTTGTTCTGTTTAATCATCTGGATGCGCTTAATATTTGTTTGCCCCTTATCAGTAGTTCATTTTGATTGCTTGGTTAAGGTGTGGCATAGTTTCTCCATTGTATAGTTACCGTTTTTCTTTTTGCCATTAAGTAATTTGTGGGAAGGTATTTTGAGGTAGTGTAAATATTCTGTTCCCTGTCAGACTTTACTAGTTAGTGTCTATTGATGATTCTTGCATGAATAAGTTTTTACCATGTGGCTGCAAATGTTTTTAGCCGTGATTTGTGTCTGGGTAATTGGAATTGTGGGAGTTTTCTTTTCTCTTCTGGCCTTTCTGTGAGACAGATGGGTTGTTTTTGAAATCACAACAGATTAAAAATAAATTTAAGGAAGGAAAGCGTAGATAATTTGGATAGTGTCAGATAGTGTCAGTTTTCTACACAAAGGGGATTTGAAATAGCTTACTGAATTCTGGTCTAATTTGAAATTCAGAATCTAGAAAATAAGTACATAGGTTAAATTTTTTTTTTAATTATGATGTTCCAATTACTCATTTAGTTTTTGGGATTATTGCTAAATGAACCTTGAGTTACAGTTGTTTAGGTTTATGATTTGCTACTAATGCTTGCATTTTGATTTCTGAGACAGCACTGAAAATATGTATTTTAATTGTGGTATTCCCCTTTCTCCATTAAAAAAAAATCCTTGAAGTAGTTCTTTTGAAGAAAATTTTTTTCTGAAATTATTGAGATAAGTTGTTTTTTTTTAACATATATGCAAGTTTGCTCTTTTAAAAAGAGTTGGTGAGATGGTACATTTAGTACAGCAGAGCATCCAACATGTATAAATTTTAGAACAAAGTGGTGTATGGTTTTTGGAACAAATACAATACTCATTGTGGAAAAGTTCAGAAGGACAAGAAAAGGATAAGAAACAGGGAAAATACTTATTCAGACTTTAATTATAATGATACTTTTATCAGTTTGGTGTATTTCTTCTTAGTGATAACAAAATATTGGTTGTGAAATTGGGTGATAATTTGAATATTTTACTGGTTTAAGCCCTGGGTAACAAACATATTGAATGAAAATTAATCTCATGATGAACTGAGGCTTTTCTTTTAGGCCACAACCCCCATGCTGGTTATGTAAAGTAGCATCCTATTGACTGAAGTTAAGAAACTAGAGTTAGAATTGACTTGTGAGATCTTTTATTTAAATATTTTTCATTGTGGTCCAGGCACCACATGAATTATTTATGTGGTGCTCGCTACAGCAAAGAGTCTTGGGCCTTATTCCAGACCTACTTAATCACATCTAGTGGAGCCTTGAATTTGCATTTTAGTTACTAGTCTCAGATAGTTTTTATACTTTTCTAGCTTTTCCCTTTTATTTTACAAGTAGAACAGAAACCAGGGGAGTTAAATATTTTCCTTAGGTCATATAGTTAGATAGTGATTGATCAGGGATTAAAATTTAGGTCACAATTCTTGATATTTAAACTTTTCCAAGAAGCCATGCTGAATGGCCTCTTGAGAAGCCAGGCCACTATTTTTAGATTATCTGAATGAAGGAATACTAGTCTTTGTGCAGTGTCATGTGACAGACTCTCTATATTTTGTGTGTCTGTACATCCCAATTCAAGATGATCTGCTGGTTTCCAGAACCCTCATGTTATTTGGATAAGAGTCTTGGATTAGAATTCTAGCAGTACAAATGGTGATCAAGTTGTGGTGAGCCTTGAGTGCCAGGATGGAAGATTATGGACTTTATGGGAGAGCTGCTGAAATACTTGCTTTGGGCAGTGAAGTACTGGGACATGATTATTTATCCTCTCCAATTCTTAGGATTACGAAAGTGATATATATTCTTATGAAGAGAGCTCAAACAGTACTTCTTTAGAAGTAATATTGCACAGGACTTAAAAGTAGNGCAGTGAAGTACTGGGACATGATTATTTATCCTCTCCAATTCTTAGGATTACGAAAGTGATACATATTCTTATGAAGAGAGCTCAAACAGTACTTCTTTAGAAGCAATATTGCACAGGACTTAAAAGTAGAAACTAGAGGGCGCCTGGGTGGCTCAGTGGGTTAAAGCCTCTGCTTTCCGCTCAGGTCATGATCTTAGCATCCTGGGATCGAGGCCCGCATTGGGCTCTCTGCTCAGCAGGGAGCCTGCTTCCTGCTCTCCCTGTCTCTCTGCCTGCCTCTCTGCCTACTTGTAATCTCTCTCTGTGTCAAATAAATAAATAAAATCTTAAAAAAAAAAAAAAGTAGAAACTAGAACCATAATCAAACCAGGTCATATTGCTTTGTGATCTTGGGCAAGTTACTTATCTTTTAGTGCCTTCGTTTCTTGATCTGCAAAATTGAGATAATAATAGAGCCTATCTTATGGAGTCGTTTTGAGAATTCAGTGAATTATTATGTGTACAGTTCTTAATTCTCCAGCTGTTTGTGTTGTAGCTGTTTCTGGAAAATAAGTGAGTTTCTGACTCTATCTCTATTGTCTCTCATGTGCTGTGCTGATCACTATTTATAGCATATACGTGTGTGTGTGTGTGTGTGTAAAAAAAATTTTTTTTTTTTGTATATTGTGTTTTTCCCAAAGCCTTTTGTATAGATACTGTAGAAGATTCCTTAACCTTCACTTAAAAAATATTAATGCCAGGGATGCCTGCATGGCACAGTTGGTTAGGTGTCCACTCTTCATTTCAACTCAGGTCATGATCTCAGGGTCCTGGGATCAAGCCCCATGTTGGGCTCTGCTAAGCAGGGAGTCTGGTTGAGATTGTTTCCCTCTCCCTCTGCCCCTCCTGCTCATGCTTGCGCGCTCTCTCTCTCTCTCTCAAATAAATAAATCTTAAAAAAAAATACTAATGCCAGTTTTATGTTGAATTATGTAAACTACTCTGTGCTGGTTCCACTAGTTGAGTTGAATGTTGTAAGTGTCCTGTTTGTTCCCAAATTCACTAATCCCATTGTACTTGTGTTTATATTATTAGATATAACATAAACCAATGATAAATGAGTGTGAAGAGAGAATTGTTTAAATGAAAACTAAGTTAACTACTTTGGAATACTTGGTAAAAACACATTAATTGCTAAAGAAATTTGTTAAATTAGTTATGGGCAAGGTAACTAAAAGAAAACGGGGAAAGATAATACAAACCTAGATCTAGAAGGAAGTCTACATTCACATTGCTCCACAGGTATCTAAGTAATTTCTTACTTTGAAGTAATCTAAAACCAAAAACTAGATAATGCATCATAGATATGGTTGATAGAAGAATGAAAACCTAAAATTCCAAGTAGGGGAGCCATGTTCAAAGAGAACATTTTAGCTTGGTGAAGCTAGGTATTTAGCTTCACCAAGCTAAAATATTCATGAGTGATATTTTAGGGCGCCTGGGTGGCTCAGTGGGTTAAACCCTCTGCTTTCAGCTCAGGTCATGATCTCAGCGTCCTGGGATCGAGGCCCGCATGGGGCTCTCTGCTCAGCAGGGAGCCTGCTTCCTCCTCTCCCTGTCTCTGCCTGCCTCTCTGCCTACTTGTAATCTCTCTCTCTGTGTCAAATAAATAAATAAAATCTTTAAAAAAAATATTCATGAGTGATATTTTAAATTAAAAAATACATCGTTTAAGGTATATATAATTTTTAAATGAATCTCCATGTTAACTGACTTTGATGAACTCACAAATTTCGAGTTCCTATTGTTTATAAATCCAGATTTTTTTTAAATCTTGGAAATCTTAAAATGGTCTTTCATGCTGACATCTTGATTTCAGACTTTAGTCTCTAGAATTGTTTGTGGTCATGTGTTGCAGCATCCTTAGGAAATGAATACACCCCTCAATTCTAGTTACCCTCAGTGAATCTCATTGCTAGACAACACACATGCATCACACACACATACACACAAATAAAAGAATTAAAATGTTGTTTCAGAATCTGTGATTTGTCCACTGGATTTTATAGGATTCTGTCTAGATGAAATGGCACATTTCAGATGTCTGTGGAATTGAATAGATGTGCTGATCTATCAGGATCCAGTAACCTTTATTATCTTGTGAGATTTACATTCTACTTTACTTTAGGACTCTTCTGTTAATATTGTAAACTAGATTCATTTAGTGGCAGATAGTTGAATGCCCTCTAATTGAAAGCGTTATGGTAGCTACTAATTTTGGCTTGCTGACCTTGCACATATTCCTAAGGGAAGTAACTGATGATTGTGTTGGCTAATAACCCTGGGATCAGTTTGTGTGGTTGCAAATTTTAGCCTGTAATTGTTTGATATATTGTAACGTGGTTGCTGTATGTTAGCAAAATCTATTAATTGTACACTAATGTAGTAACTTTTTGATTTTTGAATTCCAAGTAAAAACTGGCAGATCATCCGTGAATTGTGTAAGACTGATGATTTACAGACCTGTACCCCTGAAGCAAATAATACGTTATATGTTAATAAAAAAATAAGTGAAAAATAAATAAGGACAGAAGCAAACAAAACAAAAAATCACATCATTGGATACTATAAGTCTTGAGATTAAAAGGACTGGGGGAGATGCTGTAGAAATAAATGGTTTAAACATGGAAAGTATTTTTTCTTACTCATTTTGTTAGTCTCTTGCTGATTTTATAGTTTGTTAATACTTAGAAATTACCCTTTTTTAAAAAAAGATTTTATTTATTTGACAGAGAGTGCACAAGTAGGCAGAGCAGCAGGCAGAGGGAGAAGGGATCTGCTGAGCAGGGAGCTCGATCCCAGGACCTTGGGATCATGACCTGAGCAGAAGGCAGCTTGACTGAGCCACCCAGGCGCCCCAGAAATTACTCTTTTTTATAATTAAGATTTCTATAGCAATTTAAACGTGGAATTTTAAGATTTTTTCAGATATTTACAATAATAGAGCTGCTGTTTTTCACTAAGTGGCTTCAGTGGTCAATGGTTCTGTGACTGGGAGTGATTGAATTATCATTGGATTGAATAATGGGAACTTCATCCTTTTAGTTCTAAGAGGTAAGGTGCTAAAATTCATACCAACTCTGCAAGGAAGATATTTTACCCATTTTTCATGAGAGGCCTAGAGAGACTCAGGGTCACATAGTTAAAGAGTGACTGGTCAAGGGGTGCCTAGGTGGTTCAGTCAGTTAAGCCTCTGGCTCTTGATTCCAGCTCATGTCATGATCTTAGGGTCGTGAGATCAAGCCTCTCATAAGGCTCTGTGCTGGTGTGGAACCTGCTTAAGATTCCTCCCCCCTAACCGCCCCCCCATGTGCTCACTCACCCTCTCTCTCTCTCTCTCTCTCTCTCTCTNAAAAAAAAAAAAAGAGTGGCTGATCAAGAATTTGAACTCAGATCATTTGAAAAAAATCCTGACTCTCTATTGATCCTTTTATAAAGGACTAATTTTTGGCTAAGCTACAAGAATACACAAATCATTATCAAAGGCAGTTACTTAAAACTACTCTGAGATACCTTTGATTACATTATATTGCCCTAGCTCATTAAAAGGGCCTTAAGGGCAACTTAATTTTGTTCACTGCTCATTCCCAAACACATAGACCAGTATTCAGAACATGTTAACATAAATATGTTAAATGGATAAATTTTCATTTATTTTATTGTATTTTAAATAAATAGAATAGTTGTCCAATAATCTGGGGAAGTGCTTAAAAACATGCAAGATTTCTTCCATTTTTTGGAGACCAGATATTCAGAACTCGATGGTGACAAGCTGGAAGAGTTGTTGATTATTGGAAATTATTTAGATGATGAAGATGATGGTGGGAGCCATAGAAACTGAGGAAAAATGAATCTGAAACACTGAAGAGGCACAAAAGGCTAGTTGAGGAAATATAATAGGAGACCAGAAAAAAGGATTAAATAGAACTGGAAGAATGGGGTACAAACAAGAAATGAAATGCAAAGTGTGGAAGAGATTCAGTTTGAATATTTGATTTTTGCAGTGATGGCAGATATTTGAAGAGATACATACCCTACAGATGTCTAGGAATAGGAAATCAAACAGGAATGAATGGCGAAATCCAACGTGGATGGAGACTAATAATGGGGAGAAGTGAGCCTTGAGAGACTCCACATTTTAAGAAGTAGTAAGAGAAAGAAACAATTATATTAAAAACAACAACAACAAAAATGTTCCAAAAGGAAATCAGTAATGTTATTCTGTGGCAGGTATTTTGTTTTGTTTTGAGATATGTTCCTGTTCATCTAAAAGAGGGAGGAAGGGATTGAATGTGTTAGGGTGAGGAAAAATATGATTTAATCAAGAATAATTTAGGTGGTATCTTCACTACTAAGATCTAGGCTTTGAGAGCTAAAATGTAAATATTTCAGTTCTTGGTGTAGGGTAAAGTAGATGATCCAGTTTTGTTTTGTTTTTTAAGATTTTTATTTATTTGACAGAGTGAGAGAGGGAACACAAGCTGGGGGAGCAGGAGAGGGAGAAGCAGGCTTCCCGCTCATTAGGGAGCCCGATGTGGGGTTCGATCCCACTGGGGTCATGACATGAGCCGAAGGCACACACTCAACGACTGAACCACCCAGCCTCCCCAGATGATCCAGTTTTGAGAGCTAAGCATCTAATAACTATTTCAAGTAATGGGTCAAAATGTAAGCTAGTGGTTTAAAAAAATACAATACATTCTTTGGGAAGTTAAGAGATTAGGGTGGAACAGGTTTTATAGCTGGAATAGTTTTTTGAGGTAGCCTGGCTAAATTTTGGTTTATAGATGAGGAAACAGCCCTCAGGAGGTTGATCTGCTAGAGACCTCAAAGCTAGTTTTTTAGCAGAAAAGTCTTAAGTTGGGAAATTGGGAATGCTTCCAAGGAAGTGTAGTAAGTAAGTACTTACATAATTCTTGAAGGTTTAATAAGATTTTTGTTGGTGGGATGGACAAACGTAAAGAAATATTACTGTAGAAAATTTGAGGGGAATGAGCAAAGATATACCAACAACAGTAAAAAGACGGGCACAATCAGAGAATTAATGTATTGGAATGTTAGCGTGGAACAGGGTAACCTGATAATGTCAAGATAGGAACTTAACTGTAATTACTGTGAGCTACTATGCTTTTTTGAAGAGGGCAAAATTAGAATACTAGTGGGTTTTGAAGTATATCTGTTCAGTGTCTAAGCAATTGTTAAAAGGGCTGGAACAAATGCCTTTTAAAAAAATAAGACATCCAGGCCACATCCCAGACCTACTAAATCAGAATCTGTGGGAATGAGGCCTAGGAATCCTTCATTTTCAACTCCAGACCCCAGGTATATGAAAAGTAGCAGTTTGTGGATTTATGTTTGAGAACCACTGGGTTTTTTGTTTTGTTTTGTTTTGTTTTGTTTTGTTTTGACACAGAGAGAGAGATCACAAGTAGGCAGAGAGGCAGGCAGAGAGACAGGGAGAGGAGGAAGCAGGCTCCCCGCTGAGCAGAGAGCCCGATGCGGGCCTCGATCCTAGGACCCTGAGATCATGACCTGAGCCAAAGGCCGAGGTTTTAACCGAGCCACCCAGGCACCCGAGAACCACTGGTTTAAAGCTCAATTTAAAATAGGAAGAGAGACCACTTAGAAAATTACTCTGTTAGCCCAGGTCTGAGATAATGAAATGTAGACAGTAGAATCTGAAAGATTTGTTTAAATCCTGTTAGATTTGATACATACTGTTTTTAGATAGGGAAATAAGAGAGGACTCAAGATCGCTAGCCTGAAAGAAGTGATTCAAAATAGTGATTGAAGGTGTACTTAGTTAATCCTGAGAGGAGATTGTTTTACTTGAGACTAGATTGAGGAACGAGAGGATAAAATTATTGCCAACTTTGTTTCAGTCAAGAATTATGCCCTTATCTGGTGGGATACTTAATTAAAGTCTGAAAAAGCAAGAATGAACCAGCCTAATAGTCTGTATAGGTTGACTAAAAGATAAATGCAGTGTTTTTTTTTATTGTTTTTTGTTTAATTTTTTTTATTACAATAGACTCCAACACTACTTTTTGAATCTTATTTTTTCTTTTCTGCTTTGCGCTGGTAGAGTTTACCAGTGAAATAAGGTTTTCATGTCATATGTTGGGTCAGTAAGTATTTTCTTTTAACCAGTGATTTTTTAACTCTTCTCCAGGAAGGCATATGCTTTTCATGGAACTTAACTGGTAGGTGGGAGGATGTATAGGCAGGAACATTCCCCTGCCACCCTCTTCAACCACAGACCTAGCACATGTGAGGTACAGATGCCTACTCTACCTGTTCACAGACATTATTGATCACTTGAGGCCTTCTATTGTATCTGGCTGTGGCCTCCTTAACATCGTACTTCAAGTTGACATTAACAATCATTGGGGAAAGCGTAGGAGATTCAAGCTATTTTTCATCCTGGAATCAAAATACATGCTTAGATTTCACTGTATAATGTCATTTGTAGAAAAGTTTCTATCAGTACTCAAAAAAAAAGGTTTGAAGGCCACAATTTTAATGTCATTTTAAAAAATTAAGTTTTAAATTTTGAAGTAATGTAGATTGACATGCATTTGTAAGAAATAATACAGAGAGGGGTCCCTGGGTAGCTCAGGTCATGATCCCAGAGTCCCAGGATCAAGCCCTGCATCGGGCTCCCTGCTCAGTGGGGAGTCCACTTCTCCCTCTGCCCCTCCTCTGGCTTGTGCTCAAGCACGCTCTCCCTCCTTCTCTCTATCTCTTTCTCTCTCTCTCTAAGTAAATAAAATATTAAAAAGAAAAAAACAAAACAGAAAAACTGTTTTTCCTTTACCCAGTTTCCCTCCATGGTAACATCTTGCAAAACTGTAATACAGTGTCACAACCAGAATATTGATATTGATACAGTCTATCCACTTTGTTAGGATTTCCCCAATTTTATGTATGTGTGCATGGGAGTGTGTGTCTATGTTTCGTCTTGGCATTTTTATCACATGTAGCTTCTGGTATCCACTACCGCACTTAAGATATAGAACAGTTCCGTCTCTACAAGAATCCCTTGGTGTTACCCTCTTATAACCACACTGATCTGTTCTCTGTTTCTGTAATTTGTCATTCAAGACTTTTTTGTAAATGGAATTATACAGTATGTGATCTTTTTGGGAATGGCTTTTTTATTTCACTCAACATAATTTCCTTGATATTCGTCCAAGTTGTTGCATGTATCAGTAGTTCCTTTATATTACTAAGTAGTGTTCCATTTAATGTCACTTTCCCATTTGATAGGTATCACATAGGACATGCAGCCTCAGACTTTTCCTTTCAAATCTGCAGAACATGTCTGTCCTTTTCTTTTAACTTCCCTGAATCTGTTTTCTCGTAATATCCCAATCACCAACTCCATGAGCTCTACTGGGGGAGCACAGTTAAAAAGTTACTAATGTGGATAGCAACTTTTTTTTTTTTTTTTTTTTTACAGAAGGAAGTTGTACCCATGAAGTATGTGGTATTATGCTTTACAGGTATGATGCTTCACATATGTGATGCTTTACATTGAAGTATGCGGTATTACTGCTTTTGTGCATAAAAGTAAGCTTTTAAGGAATTTGGGAAGGTGATTATTCTTAAGTTTGAAGATTTTTTTTTTCTTCTGCACTTGTGAGCAATAAATTCTAAGATACGTAGTTGTGGGTTGTATTGCAAGTAGAAAGTGGCAGTAGATAACTGTTAGCAGGAAATAGCTTTTGTTATATTCTCAGGTATGAGCATAGACTAAACTCATTCTAAGAGCAGTTTTGTGTGTATGGGAAACATTGTATATAGGGACTCCAGTCTAACCTATCAAGTCTATCAGTCACTGAGTTTCTATTTTATTTTATTTTTTAAATATTCATTTAAGCGAGAGAGCATGAGCAGGGAAAAGCAGCAGCAGACTTCCTGCTGAGCAGGGAGCCAGATGAGGAGCTCCATCTGATCCCAGGACCATGACCTGAGCCGAAGGCAGATGCTGAACCGACTCAGCCACTCAGTTCCCCCTGAATTGCACTTTAAAAGGCCACATTTTACACTGTAGTTTAGTGATCTCCAACACTTTGGGGGATGACAAATACTACTTAAAAAGAGTGGTGTGTTAAAAAATTGAGAGTAATGAAATTATTTTAACTTGTAAAATGTGCTTTGGGGGTGCTTTGGGGTGGGGAAGGAGGAATGTACCAGTACTTCAGCTGGTTGCAGAACTAGCGTTTAGAAGTTTTCCAAAAACCCTAGTAGAAAGAATGGTACCCCATTATATAATGCCAGACAAATTGTTCACTATATTGTATTCATACATGTATTTTATTTTTTATTTTTTTATTTTTTTATTTTTTTAAAGATTTTATTTATTTATTTCACAGAGGGAGAGAGATCACAAGGAGGCAGAGAGGCAGGCAGAGAGAGAGAGAGAGGGGGAAGCAGGCTCCCCGCTGAGGAGGGAGCCCGACGCGGGCCTCGATCCCAGGACCCTGAGATCATGACCTGAGCCGAAAGCAGAGGCTTTAACCCACTGAGCCACCCAGGCGCCCCGTACATGTATTTTAAAAATAAATGGACTTCATCTTTTAGAGCAAGTTTAGGTTTACTTCAAAACTGAGAGAAAAGTATAGATTTCCCACATGCCTCCCCCAACCCAAGTACAACCTTGCTCATCAGTGTTCCTCATTATTATGGTACATTTGTTACATTTGATGAACCAGCATTGAAACATCATCAACCAAAGTGTATAGTTTACATTATGGCTCTCTCTGTCTTCATGTTGTTGTTGTTTTTAAAGGTTGTACTTCTTAATACTTTTTTTTTTAAAGATTTTATTTATTTATTTGACAGAGAGAGAGATCACAAACAGGTAGAGACGCAGGCAGAGAGAGAGGAGGAAGCAGGCTCCCTGCTGAGCAGAGAGACTGATGCGGGGCTCAATCCCAGGACCCTGAGATCATGACCTGAGCCGAAGGCAGAGGCTTTAACCCACTGAGCCACCCAGGCGCCCTGGTCAGAAATTCTTAATAGTTGACTTGACTTTTAACGAGTATAATAGTTGAGAATCCAGTACTCATTCTTAAGGACTTTTACTAAATATTTAGTTGCCAGAAATTTTATCTGGTCATCATAGCTAGCACTAACTGAGTGCCACACACAGTCTTTGAAACAATTCAGAAATATATGTTCTGTGATTATTCCATTTACAAATGAGGAGCTAAGGCTTAGAATAAGTAACCACTATTAATAAGTGGCAGAATGTAAAAAAGCTGAAGCATTGCTAATTTTGACATTGAGTTTAGTGGTAATGGAATTGTACTAAATATGATACAATGAAACGCTGTGAGACTTTTACAGAACCAGAAAATACACTTTTTGAACATTGAATTTTTTTTTTTAAAGATTTTATTTATTCATTTGACACAGAGAGAGAGATTACAAGTAGGCAGAGAGGCAGGCAGAGAGAGGAGGAAGCAGGCTCCCTGCTGAGCAGAGAGCCCGATGTGGGCCTTGATCCCAAGACCCTGGGATCATGACCTGAGCCGAAGGCAGCGGCTTTAACCCACTGAGCCACCCAGGCGCCCTGAACATTGAATTTTATATATATGTTCCATTTTTCAAGTAGGTCCACCAATGTTAACAGTGACACAAGAATACAGATTTTTCTTAGAGATTTTATTTGCTACAAAAAGATTATAATGTAGGTTGGTGAAATTGTTTCTAGGAACCCAGTGGTTGTTAAAAGGAGATTCAAGTCAAAATTTAACTGGTTAGATGAGTGGTCTTTAACAGATAGTTTTGGATAAGGAATTGAGTTATACTTGTGTAAATTAGTAATCTCAAATTTGAAGCACAGATTTCCTGAAAATAATAGAGAATTTGAAAATCCTTTGATAATGTCCTTTGCACCATCCCCGAAATATTTTAAATTTACATTTTAGACTTTGGGCCCATGCGTCTACACTTCTGTAGTATTTTAATGTATTGTTGTGGAATACATGTAAATTGATTAAGTAGATAAGTTTGGGGGAGGAGCAAGGTGGGTTTCATTACTGTTCTCTCAGTGTGCTGGAATAAATGTAGTCTAGATGTCTGGAGTGCAACACTTATGTATTTATTTAATTTCTCCTCTTGTTGAGAGAGGCAGTTGTCAGTTTTTTCCTCTTAACTGTAAGCAACAGTCATCTAGCAAATTTTAATTTCCGGCAAACTAATATGTAGGTTCTGGAATCAGACTGCTAGCATTCCAATCTTGATTTTGCTATTTATTAGTGTGGAACTGAAGACAATTTTAATCTCTCCACCTTGTCTGTAAAATGGGGATAATAAATGTACCTCCACCCTAGGTTTGTGAGGATTAAGCATTGTAAGCACTTAGTATTTGTTATTGCTATTAGAACCTCTATTTGGGGAGATTTGAGTATCAGGTAAGTGCTTGTAGAGCACTGTCTGATAGTAATGTTAACCCAGTTGGAGAAGTAATTCATTCTGTTGTCAAAATTATTTTTTATTGCTTTTTGGAATCTGATATTCAGTGTTGTTTTGATTATCAGGAATAATCTGTTAATATACTTGTGATTGTACGGTTTAAACTCTTAAGATCATCAGCCAAACTACCTCTGTTTATAGTTCGAGCCCAGAGTAGTGAAATGACTTGTCCAAAGTTTCATAGGTAATAACTTGGTAATAGATACTGATCTACCAGTATTTTTTTTTTATTATACCTTCACTAACTGCTACAGGGAAAAGAAATCTTAAATTCATAATGAGGGCAGTTTAATTTCTAATTTATAAGGAAATCTTATGTATGTGGTCCCTCAGAATTTCTTTCAAGTTCCTTTATTTCATTTTCATTAGTAATTTAGCCAAAAATTCACCAGCTTATTACTGATACATGTCCAAAACATAAATACTGATTTAATTTTAATGTTTTTTGAGCTCTGTATAAGGTACTTATAAAGGACAGAAGGAAAATAATACATGACTCTTCAAAGAGATTATGTTAGATTGGGCACTCTTATTTGTAATTTTAGAAAAAAATTTTCTCATATATTCATCCTTTTGCATTTTGGGTATAATGGTCATCTTTTTGGTGGTATTTTTTGTTTTCTGAACATGATCTTTTTTTTTTTAAACACGGTCTTAAAAGCAGCCTCAGCCTTCCAGTTTTTCTTTTCTTTTTCTTTTTTTTTTTTTTAAGATTTTATTTATTAATGTGACACACAGAGAGAGATCACAAGTAGACAGAGAGGCAGGCAGAGAGAGAGGAGGAAGCAGGCTCCTCGCTGAGCAGGGCTTGATTCCCAGGACCCTGAGATTGTGACCTGAGCCAAAGGCAGAGGCTTTCCACTGAGCCACCCAGGTGCCCCCTAGTTTTTCTGATAGACTGTTTTGTAATTGCTTTTCCTAGCTTTTTCTCTTGTGTTTTGTTTTTTTTTTTTCCTACTTTAGGGTTTTGGTTTTGTTTTGGTATTGTTGCCTTTGCTTTGCTAAATCTGTACTTAATATTCTCTCCAGTTTCTCTCCAGTTCGATTTGGCATTTAGCTTTAATTGTTGCCTTTACTGTGTTTACACTCATTTGTATAAAGAAGTAAAGAATACATTTATTTTTTTAAGAATTAGCTTCTTTCTTTGTGTGAGTCCCTTTGGTTTTAGGTGCCATATTAGATAGAAGTACCTTTAATTATGCCATTTAAAAACAGCTCAATACTTCTATGTTCACTTGGTTTCTAGGTCTATTCTGGATAGCAGGTTTTGTGAAGACATTTATTCTTTCTTGGACCTCAGATTTACCAGACATCTCATGGTATTTCCTTTTACATTATTTCATTAATGGCTGCCCTTTATTCTCAATATACTTTGTATATATTTTACTTGACAGTTGGAAAACCAGTTTCTTGATTCACATATAAGCTGTGAAAGCTTTGTGGTAATTGTTTGGATTGTGTTGAATTGTTGAATTTCCTCTAGTTTTGCCTGTGTTATAAGCTCACACCTTTTCTGCTTACTACATTGGCTTTCCCTTTCTTCTTACTTTTAAAGACATAATGATTTGACCCTAATGAATTTATGATTTTATTAAGTATTAACTACATTTTTAAACATGTGAGTTTTCTTGCTGGAGTTTTGATATTAATGAATATAGTGAAATATTTGCCATTTTATGGTCTCAGTAGATAGGACCTGTTGCCTTCTGACCTTTTGTGAATAAACTACTGAGATCTTCCCTGTTGAATCAAATTCAGTCTGTGGATCTGTTTTAGATGCAATGATGTGTCTATCCTGGGGATGAGGGTCTGTGTTTTTAGAGTGATGCGTTCGTGGAAAAGGTATCATGTAGTTGCTGTTATAGCACTTAATTCTAGAGTTTGGCAACTCATTTGGCTAATGAGGCCAAGGCTACAGTTTCATCTTAGGTGCTCTAATTCATTACCAGTCCCTTATAGAATGTTACTCTCCAGGCAGTGTGTAGGGTTTGAGAGATAGGCAGTAATCACACAAACACAAGCTATTGCCTGAAATAGGTTCATGGCAAGCTCTTCACTGCTATTTAAAAATAGTTCAAATATAGTGTTTATTGAGGATTGTATATTTTATAAAAACGAAGCATACTGTTGAAAACACACTGAAGTAGATTCTTTTAGGTTGGACATACTACTCAGTTACCTAAAGGAATGTGTAACAATTTGATTTCTGCTTTCTGGTTTCTGCCTCTGCTTAAACAAAAATGGCACTACTATATTTAACAACATACACCTAAAATATAAGACTTCTTATGAGCCTAATGTAAAGATAAGCTGAGCTGAAGAAAACTTCTACCAACTAGATTCTACCAACAAGGAAGAAAAAATAATTTTTCAGGTTGTAATTGTTACCTGTTAGGTCCCTGTCTTCAGCATTTTAAAGAAATGCACAATGAGGTACTATTTGAATAGAATAAACTTACAGTTTGGTATCGCTTGCATTTTGTTAATTAGAAATTTTACAGCTTTATGTGGCTATCATGAAGTAACTCTTATATGGTTGAGTTGAGAAAAGAAGGTGGGACGGCTTTTCCTTTTTCCTTTTTCTCACTCGGCTTTAATTATTTTTAAAGGATGATTTTAATTTGATGGCGCAAACTGTAAAAACATGGCAAGTTGAAAACTGGAATTTAGTTTTAGAAGCTATTAGAAAATTCACTTTAAATGAAGTCTTGAGAGCTTTTCCATGAAAGAAGAACAACTCTTCTTATGTGACTGCCACATGTTGATTGCTAAATATGTGCAGTGCTGTGTACAAAAATGCTTTACATTCATTGTTTCATTTTTTTCACAGAAACGCTGAGGATAAATTCCCATTTTATGAACAAGGAACCTGAGGCTTAGGTTAAATAACTTGCCTAGCTCACACATCTGTGAGCATTAGAGATAGGTCTGGTGCTTCTGTTTTTAACTCTTAGGTACAAAAGCCTTTTATTGTATATTTTTATTATCATATCTTATAGTAGGTCTTCCCCAGTTATACATGGTTTAAAAATAGAGGCTAGTTTTCTTGGAGAATGCAAACCACTGTTACCACTTTATTGCTCTGTTTTGATATTTGCTCCAATAAGGTATGAGCTCACAATCTGCATTATCTGTGAAACAGGAATTAACCTGAATTAGGTATTCTTGAGGTTACTTGTAAAAATTAAAAATAAATACAAGAATTGCTATTTGAAGAAAGCTTGCTCTTCAGTATTTCAGGTATAACATGGCAAGAAACAATTTTGACTGTTGTTCTTTTCCTGTCTAAGGATTATCTTTCTGTTTTGTTCCTGAATTGTACTATTTTATTACTGAAAAGATTTTGAGTAGATATTTCACAAAGAGTAGCATGTGAACCAAGTGTTACACAGTGAATTAGATTAGAAGCATTGATGTTGGAGCTGAATATATTTTGTTACTTGGTAAATTTGTTTAAAAAATAGTTGACGTGTATTAGTTTTCTTTACTAATTGCCTTTATTAGGGAACATTAGTTCTAGGGAGTTGATACGAACTGAAGAAATGGAGAACTCCCTCAGTAGACCTGTATTTACGTAGTATGGAACATGACAACCACTTTAAAACAGTGGGTCTTATTGCAAATAAAATAGCTTTTCTTTTGTGCATACATAAACAATAGAGTGGCATTGGTTCAAATCCTGGGTTTATTTCTTAAACTGAGCAGCTTTGGTTAAGTTATTTAATATTTCTTGCTTTCGTGATCCTCAATGGTAAAAGATCCCTATCTCCAGCTGTAAGGATTAAATAGATCATCCATCTAAAAGCTTAATATGATGCTCAGTCCATAGTAAGTTCTCAATATTTGTTAGTTTAGATCACTTTCTGAATTGGAAGACTTGTTTTGGATACTAGTGCTGTAAGAAATTCACTTTATCTTTCAAAATGAGTAATATTTGTTGGTTCTTCACTAAGCAATACACCTTAGTTCATCTTTCTTTTGGTATTTTAAATTCATTCCCAAAGAGAGAGATTTTGATTTAGAAACTTTTTTTTAAGAAACTTCTTTCAGTCTCCCTGAGCAAATATGGATATTTTAATGAAGAATGCTTTCTTTGTGTATTTTACTTACTGTTGTTATAGTATGACTGTTAGGAATATGAAGGTAATTTTTAATTTTTTGTTCCTTTTTCTTTTCTTTTTTTTTTTTTAACAGGGTTTGTGGATGCACTTAGATGTTTGCAATGAGCACTGTGGCTGGCATGCCCCAGTGTTTTGGATACCAATGCATAGGACTCCATAGTAATCGAATTTACCAGAGGCGAACGTCATGAGCATAGTGATCCCTTTGGGGGTTGATACAGCAGAAACATCATACTTGGAAATGGCTGCAGGCTCAGAGTAAGTATTTAAATTAAAAGTATCTTGGGTAGAAAAGACAAAATATTTTAGCACAACAAGCAGTGCTTGATTTGCATTTATATTTTTTCTCATTTTAGATTCCTGTTGAAAACAAAATATCAGAAGGTTAAAGACAAAAATTCCTTTAACTAAGTTACTTTTTAAAACAACTCTTCAGCCAAAATGCTGTATCTTTTTCTGATTCTTTTTGTCTTTTCCATCTGTTAATTGTCAACCTCAAGAATCAAGATAATGGGTGCCTGGGTGGCTCACTCATTTTGGCCTCCAACTCTTGATCTCAGCTCAGGTCTCAATCTTAGGGTCGTGGGTTCAAAATAATAGATTACTGTTGTTTTTTTAAATTGTATGATTTGTCATCTTTATATTGGAAAAGTAATTTGGTTTTTTGTTTTGTTTTAAAAGATTTTTATTTATTTATTTGACAGAGAGATCACAGGCAGATAGGCAGGCAGAGAAAGAGGGGGAAGCAGGCCCTCTGCCGAGTGGAGAGCCAAATTCGGGGCCCGATCCTAGGACCCTGAGATCATGACCTGAGCCAAAGGCAGAGGCTTAACCCACTGAGCCACCCAGGAGCCCCAGAGAAGTAATTTGGTTTTAAATTTTGAATATTTGAAGATATTGTAAGATCCATTTAAACATGGAATTTCCTTTTTTTTGGTAAGTTGAGTTGAAAAACATCCACACCATTTTTAAATAAGAGAAAGGGATTATCTTCTGCTGTGTGATTATTTTGCTAATCTTTGCTTTTATGAGAGCCATTTTTGATGGATTCAGTGAAAGTTTCTTACCTTGACTCTAGACTATTTGGTCTAGGCAGTTGCACATACAGATTTAATTATATTTTGTTTTTGAATGACCAGCCACTTTAATACTAGGTTATTGGCTGTGAGGATTAATTGATTGTTTTTGGAAATTGCAAGGGATTCAAGTAGCAGTGTTTGAAGGATAGAAAGATGCATATGTTTGTCCTGTTTCAGTAAATAGATATATTGTGTCTAATGGGACTCTGACCAGAAAGCTGATCTTAATAGAATTTAAGTTTGAAAAAGGAAATTTATTTATTTTAGGGCCTCTAAAACTGATATATGGAGTGGTTAAAAATGCTGTTTATTCTCCTTTTGCTGTCATTTCAAGTGGTCTGAAGTGTTTCACCACTTTTGTTTGTGCCATTGGGAAAAACCCAGAGATGCTCTCTAATGTTTCTGTAACATATTATATAGTCTGTGTAACTGTATGATTGTTGTAATACAGTTTTTAAAAGGCATTATGTTTTTTGCACTATGTATAAATTATTTTTGTCATAAAATAATAGATTCCTAACAAGGCACTCTGTGACAGTTGCTTTGCCGCCACTCTGCCCAGATAGGGATATTGTTGGAAGGAAATATCCTGGAAGCAGGACGTGGGAGACAAAAGGTTCTGAGTCTAAAGTACTGGTTTTTCTTAATATGAAGTATCAAGTAGATGCACATCCATATCTAATAATGGTTACAGGCATTTATTGGTAAAGTTTCTTTGCTTCCTAAATAGAATCACCTCTACAGTTCTTTTCTTTAAAAAAATAGTCTTTTAAGCAATTAATGCAAGATGTAATTTCTGAAGTGTATATACTGGATAGGAATTTGTCTATTATACCGTATGAGATACATCTGTGCTTTGTTGGCATGTCTAGTATTTGCATTTGAAAGTAATTCATAGACAGAATGGAAGGCATTATTGTACAGTTAAGAGGGAGTGAATAATATAGTGAAAGAGGACAGTGTAGGGAACAGCTTCCTATTTTTTTGGTTAAATGTATTTATTAGAATACTTAATAAATATGATATTATGGTGCTAAATCCTTTTGGGTACAAATTTGGCCATTTTTATTATGGGAAAATGATCAATTTGTAAATAATTACAGAATGACTATCTTTCTATTTTAGGAAATTATTTTTTTTCTATTCTACATACCGGTGTATGTCACTTGGGTACAGCTTCCTCCACTCAGTGGACACAGAAAGTATAGCTGGTACCAATATTTATTAGGGGCAATCACCAGAATTTTTGTGGTTTATTTTATTTTATTTTTTTTAAAGATTTTATTTATTTATTTGACACAGAGAGAGAGATTACAAGTAGGCAGAGAGGCAGTTAGAGAGACAGGGAGAGGAGGAAGCAGGCTCCCTGCTGAGCAGAAAGCCCGATGCGGGCCTCGATCCCAGGACGCTGAGATCATGACCTGAGCCAAAAGCAGAGGCTTTAACCCACTGAGCCACCCAGGCGCCCGAATTTTTGTGGTTTAATTTTCAAGCTTTTAAATTCCCTTTTTTGTGTAAAATCTGGAAGCTTAAAAAGACCCTTAAATAATATTTTCCCTGCTTCCCACTGAAACGAAGCTTTTAGAGTTGTTTTTATAAGAAATTTTGATGTAGGGCGCCTGGGTGGCTCAGTGGGTTAAAGCCTTTGCCTTCAGCTCAGGTCATGATCTCAGGGTCCTGGGATCGAGGCCCGCATCGGGCTCTCTGCTCGGCAAGGAGCCTGCTTCCTCCTCTCTCTCTGCCTGCCTCTCTGCCTACTTGTAATCTCTCTCTGTCAAATAAATAAATAAAATCTTAAAAAAAAATTTTTGATGTAATTAATACAGTGCTTTCTTTTTATTTCAAGTACATAAGCAAAAGTGTAAAATGCAGGATGCTAGGGGAACAGTACATGGGACTTCCCTATTTCTTTGTTTGCCTTCCTGTGAAGCTACATAATTATTTCAAACTAAAATTTTTTAAGAGAATTACATTTTTTTGTGTTCGTGTGGCTATATAATAATAATTACACATAAGTTTTTAAAAAAATTGTACTGCTAAAATACAATATATCACTAAGAAACTATTTTAAAATTTAGGAGATACTCAGTGATTGTTTATTGAGTGTGTTAGTACACTAGACCATATTTACAATAGCTTCTAAGGCTATAAAAGAGGGTTTATTGGATTACTTGTTCATCTAGTCTATCTGTAGCATTTTATAGACAGGAAATTTGAAGTTGAACGTCCGTCTAGTGTAGGATCTGTGAAGAATGGGTTTGCTAAGCTCCAGTCCACTATTTCCATACTTGGTAACATTTGCTGTTGAATTATTGTATCTCTAAAATAAAACTCATTATTCTCACCAAGTCCAGCTTCTTTTTTACATATTTGTGCTCTTCTCATCACTAAATTTTGAAAAACCTTAGGTTTGTTTTGCCTTTCCTTCAAAGTTAGGGATCTTGTATTTTACTTCTTTCTGTTCCCTATTACCTTGCCAAGAGTTGGCTCTCTACCTAAATGTATGAACTAAAAAAAAATAATTTTAAAATATTTTATGAGTGTGGTGCCTGGGTGGCTCAGTGGGTTAAAGCCTCTGCCTTCAGCTCAGGTCATGGTCTCAGGGTCCTGGGATCGAGCCCCGCTTCGGGCTCCCTGCTCAGTGGGGAGCCTGTATCCTCCTCTCTCTCTGCCTGCCTCTCTGCCTACTTGTTCTCTCTCTCTCTCTGTGTCAAATAAATAAATAAAATCTTTTAAAAAAATATTTTATGAGTAACTGACCAGTGAAGATTGATAGACTAATATTCAGGTATATCTGCTTTAATAATAAGAATAAAATTTAAAAAAAGTTTTTGTTTCATTAGCATAAGTATTTTTAATTTTTATTATTTATTTATTTATTTTTAAAGACATTTATTTGACAGAGACACAGCCAGAGAGGGAACACAAGTAGGGTGAGTGGGAGAGGGAGAAGCAGGCTTCCCACCAAGCAAGGAGCCTGATGCGGGGCTCAAACCCAGAACCCTTGGAATCTTGACCAGAGCCAAAGGCAGATGCCTAACCAATTGAGCCACCCAGGCGCCCCAGCATAAGTATTTTTATTTATTTATTTATTTATTTATTTATTTATATTTATTTATTTTAAAGATTTTATGTATTGTCAGAGAGAGAGAGCACAAGCAGGCAGAGGAAGAGGGAGAAGCAGGCTCCCTGCTGAGCAAGGAGCCCGATGTGGGATTCGATCCCAGGACGCTGGGATCATGACCTGAGCCGAAGGCAGCTGCTTAACCAACTGAGCCACCCAGGCGTCCCAGCATAAGTATTTTTTAAAGCAGTTATAAACATTCTAAAGTTAAATGTAATTGAAGATGTTTTATTTAAAAATTACTTTCTGCTATACATAGCACTGATAAAAACCAATAACCTAGATGTTGATGAATAGAAATGGAGTCGAAGCCAAATATTAAGATATCTTAAAAATTGCTTGTTTAAAAAATATATTGCTTGTTAACTATATCTTAGCAGTAAGTTTTTACCTGCGTTGTGTTTGTCCTTAGATTTGAAAAATACCCACCACAACATACAGGTTAATATGACTAACTTATTTTCTCACTAGTGCCTGGCGTGATCCTGGTACAATAAAAAATGTGGAAAGATAATAATATATTTAAAGGGAAAATTGAGCTCAGTGTAAATGCAGTTTTTAAAAACTTGGTTAGCAAAATGACCATAACTGGCATAAACAGGAGACTTGCCTTTCTTATCAGGAAGTTCCATCTATAAAATTTTTTGATTAATTATATGTCTATAAATGTAGGCTTAATACTAGAAGTAGATTTTTTGCTTCTAGCCTAATTTCATAGGATAAGACTGGTAATCCAAGAGAAAGCACATTTTGGATCATCATATATAAGCATCAGCTGGGTGGAAAGTGTTTTACTAGAGGCTCAGGTTACAAAGGTAAAGTATAAATTTTATCCCTACTCTTAAGGAAAGTATAAGCAGTTGGGAATTCAGAACTCTGTATCAGAGCTGTCCCATAAGAAGTACAGAGTCAGGTGTACTTCTAAATTTTCTAAAAAAAGAAAAGAATTTTTTTTTTAGTGTCCATATTATAAAAAGGTTTAAAAAAAGCAAAATTAGTTATGTATTTTATTTAACTGAGTATGTCCAGAGTATTATCATTTTAACATATAGTCAATATAAAAGTATGAATGAGAAATTGCATGTCTTTTTCTCCACACTAAAAATATTTAAAATCTGGTATGTATTTTATATTCTCAGCACCTTTTAATTCAGAATAGCCACATTTCAAGTGCTCACTATATGTCTAGTGGCTACTGTATTGGATAAAGAAACTCTAGAGTAGACAACAAAGTGGTGGAACATCAGAGAGGAAGAAAATGGTGAAGCCTAGGCTATAGGCTGGGTAGGAAAGTTGTAAAAGTGAGATCTAAGTATCTCTCTTTCTGAATAAGAAAGATAAAGATACGGCTATGAGGTAGATATTGTTATTCTTAATTCATAGATGAGGAAACTGAAGTCACAGAGCAGAAAAGTGGCAGAGGCAGAACTTATTAATGTGTTCATTTTAGGCCTTTTTTGTACTATAGCTGCTTTGTTAATATTACAAAGAATGATTTATATAACAAACTTTTGCATTTGGTTCATGTATATCGTAGCTTCACTTCTAGCAGTAGTAAATTCAATGTAATTTCAATGACTGCATGTAACAAAGGTATTCTCAGGTCTTTGGTCAAGGATAAGGGATGTAAAAGAAAACCTAGACTCCATTATCATGAGACAGGAAAGATGAGCCAGAATTCAGCTGTTTATTAGAATCGTATGTTTTTTATCCTAATGGAGAGAACTTACCTCCTCTATTTCTTTTTACCTCTTCTACCTCTGGTATTCCAACTATCTGAATTCCTAAATTAGTTAAATGAACAACAACAAAAAAAAAGATGGGGAACCCTTCTGGAGCTGGAAAGTGGGAAGATGTGTGAATGGGGGATGTTAAATTTCTTCTTTACTAGCCTCTTTAAAAAAGAAAAGCCAAACTACTTTTCTCTGTCAGCAACTAGGAATAAGGTTGCTCACATTGTATTCCTTTAAATCTTACTGTTTTGGTACCATTAGATATCATTAAAATGAGCTTTTATATAATTATGGGTACTTTTAGATGAGGTAGACAGATTACTAAATGTAACATGTAAGTTAGATATGAATTATTTTGGAGGAGGGCTCCTTGTACTATACCTGGCAACATAGTAAATACTCATTTGTTAACTAATAGTACTAAAAGGAAATATCTAGGTTTTCAGTTTTGTTCCGCCACTGTCCTACTAGTGAGCCTTAAACACGACACCTAATTATTGTAGACTGGTTATCTAAATTTGAAAAAGAGGGCTTGGATTGAGGTATTATGTGACTCCTTTTGACTTAAAATTTCTGAGGTTCCGTATATTTTTACCTGTATTCTGTTAATAGCATTTGATATTAAGTTATTTCAGTGTCACTCTCAGAGCCACCTGCTGACAGAGTTCATTACTTGTTGAAATGTTTGGGTGCTTTTCATCTGAATTTGTGTAATTGAAGACGCTAAAGTGTTTTGTGTCTAATGAAGTGTTTTTAGTAGCATTTTACTTGTTCATTTTCACTGATGCTTAACATTTTCACCTCTGATTTCTTTACACATAATCCACTATCAGGAAACTAATACTTTCTGTTGCTCTTAAAGTAAGTGTTGATTTGCTTATCCTAATGTGGAAGTGCTTTCACTTAAATGTGTTAAATGTGTTTTGTTTTAACATTTAAAAGCCTGTTTTAGGGGCGCATGGGTGGCTCAGGTCATGATCCCAGCTGGGATCCTGGGATCGAGCCCTGTATTGGGCTCCCTGCTTGGCAGGAACCCTGCTTCTCCCTCTCCTACTCTCCCTGCTTGTGTTCCTGCTCTCGCCGTGTGTGTCTCTCTCTCTGTGAAATAAATAAATAAAATCTTAAAAAAAAATCTTTATTAAAAAAAATAAAATAAAAGTCTGTTTTACAATACTGTGCTAGCATTGTTTAGAACTGTTTTTAAAGATTTTTTTAAATTAATTTATTTATTTATTTCACAGAGGGAGAGAGATCACAAGGAGACAGAGAGGCAGGCAGAGAGAGAGGAGGAAGCAGGCTCCCCGCTGAGCAGAGAGCCTGATGCGGGCCTCAATCCCAGGACCCTGAGATCACGACCTGAGCCGAAAGCAGAGGCTTTAACCCACTGAGCCACCCAGGCGCCCTAGAACTGTTTTTAGAATGATGCTGAATTCTCATTTGTTTCATACTTAATTGTGAACAGTTTTTTGGGGTTTTTTTAAAGATTTTATTTATTTATTTGACAGAGAGATCACAAGTAGGCAGAGGCAGGCAGAGAGAGAGAGGGGGAAGCAGGCTCCTTGCCAAGCAGGGAGCCCGATACGGGCCTCGATCCCAGGACCCTGAGATCATGACCTGAGCCGAAGGCAGAGGCTTTAAGCCACTGAGCCACCCAGGCGCCCGTGAACAGTTTTTTCTTCTAATTTTTTTCACTTGTGATACTGAATACAAAGCTCAGTACATTCATGCAGCTATCTGTAACACATGTATTATAGTATCTCCTAATCATTCCAGCAAAAAGGCAAGTATTATTCCCATTTTGCAAAAGAAGTGCAGCTAAAGGAGATTAACAAACCTGACTAAGGCCACATAATCAATAAAAAGTAAAGTTAGGTTTGAACCCGGGGTTGCTTGACCACCTTCTTGGTCAGAAGAGCCAGGTTTTGTTAATAGGTGAGTTAGTAAAATGCCACATGAAATAAACTCAGGACAGTTGTCATGCCAAACCTGCTCTCCATTTTAAAAAGTTTCTTGGTATGCAATTATAATGTATGTGATTTTCATATGATATCTTTAAAAAATAATAGGTTATAACAGGGATAAAAGAAATGGACAGGCTTTGATTACAAATCTGAAGGAGCATATTGAGAACTCAGGGAGATCTTTTTATACCTGTTACTGTAGCAGTTAGGGAGTCATTCTATCTATGTGCCATTACTGATACCCACATATGTGTTATTGAATATTTTAACATTAAAAGGAAAATTAGAGGTTTTACCTAAAACATTGATACATAAACTCATTAAAATCAAACTGTATTTTGAAGTTTTATACAGGGAAGAAATTAAATTTTTATTAAGGAAATCATAAAACTCCAATTTCTGAGGAATCACAGCTTATTTATTCAGTCACTTTTTTTTTTTTTAAAGATTTTATTTATTTGATCGAGTCAGAGAGCACAAGGAGGGGAATGGCAGAGGGAGAGGGAGAAGCAGGCTCCTCGCTGAGCAAGAAGCCCGGTACAGGGCTAGATCCCAGGACTCTGGGATCATTACCCAACCCGAAGGCAGATGCTTAACTGATTGAGCCACTCAGGTGCCCTTCAATCACTTTTTTTTTTTAAGATCTTTTTTTATTTGAGAAAGAGAAAGCATGGGGTGGGGGTGCAGAGGGAGAGGGAGAAGCAGACTCCCCTGCTGAGCAGGAATGAGCAGGGAGCCTGATGTGAGACTAGTTCCCAGCGTCTTGGGATCACGACTGAGCTAAAGGTGGATGCTTAACTGACTTGAGTCACCCAGGTGCCCCTTGATCACTTTTTTAAAAAGATTTTATTTATTTCTTTGAGATAGAGTGTGTGCATGAGGTGGGCGGGAGGGGTGGCGACAGGGAGAAAGAGAAGCAGACTTCCCCTTGAGTGGGATGCCCAATGTCGGGCTGGATCTCAGGATCCTGAGATCATGACCTGAGCCAAAGGCAGATGCTTAACTGACTTGAGCCATCCAGGCTTCCCTATTCAGTCATTCTGACCTGTTCTTTTTCTCTAAATGCCTCACTTAATGCTTGCTCCTTTTCTCTTTTTAGATCTTAAGTTCAGTTTACCTAATTTAGTTAAATGCCTGCACCAAGAATGCATATAATGTGCCTTGGATGGTAATTTATGATGCCTTTTTAAAGAATGAGAATATTTTGGTCTAAATAAGATTTAATTTACAAAGTGGTTCCAGAAAAATGGGGCAGCACTAGATAGATTACTACAA
This sequence comes from Ailurus styani, assembly GCA_002007465.1. Lineage (NCBI taxonomy): Eukaryota > Metazoa > Chordata > Mammalia > Carnivora > Ailuridae > Ailurus > Ailurus styani. Next base: position 1,577,727 of record LNAC01000322.1, on the reverse strand, counting down.
ACAAAATGATAGTTGTTGAATGAATATCCCATTGTGTAGATGATAGCTGTTCTGCCTTCTAAGTTTTTGACAGTAATTTAGAACTTCATTTAGCACATTTGGAAATAGCCTGTTTTCATTTTTACAAATGGAAGTGCTACATAAAGGAATAATTTTAATTTTAATGAGCAAAAAATATTCTCTGTATTATGAAGTTTGATATAATGAAAATTAAAATGGCATAGATTCAGGATTACCAGAATTCAGGCTTTGTGTAACTCTGTTAAGTGACACAGACTACCATTTTGTATTATAAAATGAGGTAAAGTTGTTTATCTCATTAAGTCACTAATCCACAGGCATAAACAGCACTCTAGTAGATTTCACAGGCATACCGGGCACAATGCTGTTTAATGGGAAAAGTTCTAGAGCAACTTAAGGGATCCAGGTTTTAGTATTTTCTTTGCTATTACTAAACCACATGACTTTAATTAATCAATTAAGAGTTCATTTTACAGATGTGGAAACTAAGACCCAGAGTGTTTATGTGACCTGTCCCAAGGCTACATATTGACTTAGTGGTGGAGTTAGTGCTTGAATCTAGAGTTTTTGAAGCTAGCATCAGTCATCTCCTGGTTGGTAAAGCTGAAGAGTAGACCATGTGATCTTCAGAATACCTTCTGGGACAGTGTCTGAACATCACTTTGGAGCAGCAGAGATTTTTCCCTGGACAGTTCCTGTCCTGTTGTACTCTGTCCCATTCCAAGTAAGACTCAGCAACTGACCCTCCATCCCTCGCTCTAATGATAGCATTGCCTGGGAGTCCAAAAACTGCCCATTACACTGTACCAATCTGGACTGAGCAGGAACAGATCGACCGACTACCAGCAGGTCTCAGCCAGAACAAAGCTCCTTGTAGTCTGAGGGAAAGGAAACTGTGCCCCAACACTCTCTTGGGGCCAGATGAAAACCAGGCCTACCACATCTTTGTTCTACCTTCTCCACTTACCAAGTCTTAGCAGCAGTATTTCACTTTCTCTCCAGGCCCCAACATCTCAGGGGGTCAGAAGTAGGTCCTGGGATTGGCTAATTCAGATTAAATCTTGACCCTTTGTCAGTATTATCTGTGCCTCTCACTTTAGTAATTCCTTGGGCACTGTCTCAATTGTAGACCATTCATATGTTTGAATCCTTGCACTGATCTTTCTTCTGTGTACAATTTGACTTTTACTTTGATTATACTACTGTCACATTGAGGCGAATGCATAGTTTTCAGACCTTTTATTGCTTGCTCTCTCAGGATTTGATACAATGACTCTTAGTACCTTTGTTTTTAGTGAAACTACCTTTTTGTAGTTTGGGTCTTTTTATTGTACTAAAATATAACATAAAATTGATTACTTTGGCCATTTTTAAGTGTAGAATTCAGTGGCATTAAGTACATTCATAGTGCTGCACAGTTAGTCCCACATCTGTTTCCAAACTTTTTGATCATCCCCAACAGAAACTTTTCACTTACTACAAAAACCTCTTTATCCCCTCCCGACCCCAGTGCCTGTAATCTCTTATTTTACTGTGTCTCTCTCTGTCTCTTCTAGATACCTTATATAAATAGAATCATAAGGTATCTATTTATCTTTTCTGTGTCTGGCTACTTAGCATAATGTTTTCAGAGTTCATCCATGTTGTAGCAGGTATCAGAATTATACTCTTTTTTTATGGTTGAAGAATATCCCATTGTGTAGATGTACTACATTTTGTTTATCCCATCATCTGTTGATGGAAACTAGGATGTTTCCACCTTTCGGCTATTGTGAAGAATGTTGCTATGAATATTGGTATGAAGTATCTATTTAAGTCTTTGATTTCAGTTATGCAGGGGGAGGTGTGTACTTAGGAGTGGAATTGCTAGGTCATAGGTAATTCTATGTTTAACATTATAAGAAACCACCAACTGCTTTCATCTTGTTTTCTTTTTGTCCCTTAATCTTTTTTAAAAAAGGTTTCTTCTCCTGTTTTTTAAATATTTACATTTTCTAGAAGTCTTTACTTAACCTGTGTAAGCTGTCTTGGAGGTTTCATCCACTTCTGTAGCTTTCACCATTTCCTACATGCTCATGACTTCCAAATCATCCTCAACCTAATTCTGTCTCATGAGCTCCACCCATAGAACCCCCTGCATTACTAGGTCTCTTAGGTGTCTCGTGACTGTAAAGTAGATGTGTGTCTCTGCAGTGTGTGTTGTGAATCCTTTTTCACTTTCCACATTATTTTGGAATTTAAATTTAGAGCTGGAGTCAGCAGACTATTTCTTTAAAAGGGCAGAGAGTAAATATGTAAGATTTGGAACAGGATGGTTTCTGTTGAAACTACTCAGTTCTGTTGTCACTGGAAAGCTAGACAGTATGTATAAATGAATGGGCATAACTGGGTTCTAATAAAACTTTATGTACAAAACCAGGCATTGGGGTGGCTTTGGCTTAGGGATCCTAGTTTGCTGTCTTCTTGTTTAGAGAAAGTGAATCTTGGGTACTCTTTCAAGTGAAGAGTACCATTCTTTCTGATTTCTTTGGCTTAAGCAAGTACTATACTATTAGTTCAGTGGTATGATGCTCTTTTATTATGGGGACTTCCTATTTATTAATAAATACTTATTAAGAGCTTTTACTATACCAGCCACTGTTTTAGGTGTGGGAACACAGCTCCACATCTGAAGTCTGTCTGTATTCAAATTTTGCTTTTTTTTTTTAAATGTCATTTTTAGTAGAGCCTTTTTCTTCTTGCTCTCCGGGTCTCACCACCACTCATCTTTTTCAGGATGCTTACACTTCACTCTCACCTGCTATCCCACATTTCCTGCATCTTCAATTTCTTTCTAATTAGATCATTCCCATCTCATATAAATATCTTAAAACTGCTACCCCTTTTTATTTCTTCCTCCATTTTTCTGTTCCTCTTTACAGTAAACTCCTTGAAAGAGTTCGCACTCAGCATCAGGCTACACAACACCACTATAAATACCCATGTTGTCAAAATAATTGGTAGTGTTCTATAATTCATATAGCTTTATCAGCATTTGATATAAATAACTGTTTCCTCCTACTAGAACGATTTCACTCTGTTGGCTTTCTGCATACCACACGTAACTGGCCATTCTTTCTCATTTTTTGCTTGATTTTCTTCCTTCAGATCTGTTTCCCTCTGCTCCAGGCTCATCTTTTTCTTTAAATGACTCCACCTCTATCCAGTTGCTTAAGCCAAAACCCTAAGGCATTCTCTGGGTTATTCCTTTTTCCTTACCCATCATGTCTGATTCATTGGTTAATCCTGTGTCTTCCTCCAAAATATACTTAGAATCAGTATACTTCTCTCCATTTCTACCATTGTCCTAGTCTAAGCCCTTTTCATCTCTTACTTGGACACTACAGTAATTTCCATGTTTTTCTTTTGCTTTCCACAATTCATTCTTTCTATATAAGGTAATATAATTCTTCTGAGGCACAAAACAAATCTAAATTTCTCCCACTTGAAAACCTTCTAGTGAGTTTTGTTTCACTTAAAATCCTTCTTTTGCCACTGTAGGCCCCACTTTTCTAATCTCTACTCAGTATTCTCCCTTTAGCCAACTGTTACTCCCATGTTGATATTATTTTCCTTGTTCTTTTGAACATTCTGAACTTGTTCCTACCTTTGGACCTTTGTACTTGATGTTCCATCTGCCTCAAACATTCTTTTTTTGCTCTTAGCAGTCTTAGCTCAGCTCAAATACAGCTTTTCAGGGAGGCCTTTCCTCTGCACACTGTCTAAAATAGTGTCTGAAAACCTCTCTGAAAAAGTCTTGTTTTCTTTCATTTTTTCCTTATCTTTTTACTGAAATACAAGCTTCATGAATATAAACATCTGTTTTATTATTACCATAAGACCTGGCATGTAGTAAGTATTGAATCATGAATCATGTTGGTCTCTTTGTTAACTCTGAAGCCTGTTATATAGGACTGATTGTTGAATGTTCGTATCTTAGCTAATTTTATTTCAGTTGTTTAGGAGGCACAGAACTAAAGCTAGAAATATTTTATAGCCTCTCCATTGTAGGAAGATGTAAGCGGCTTTAGAATTGAACAGTGTCTCTTATGTATAAAAAATCTTACACAATTGGTGTGATTTCAGTGAGTTGAATGCTGTAGTTCTTTAAAGTATCTGTTTTGATTAGTACCTATTTCAGGAAGCTGGGAAATAATAAAAGGTGTTAGGAAACTAGCAGCATTAAAATAGCAACTAGAGAGAAATTGAAATTTACTATATACATTACCTGACTGTGTACTGACTGTAATAGAATACATTAGAATGTAGAAGCAAGAGGAATATAAGATTTTCCAGTATTAGAATTTTAACAAGTGACGGTATTTTTTTGTGAGTGATTGTATTTTGACTGAGACATTTGAAATCACATTTTCTTTAACTGTTGAACTATTAAATGTTGAAATTTCCCCGACCAGTTAAAAGTAGGAGTTTAAAATATTTCATTTTCTTTTTTTGTTTGTTTGTTTGTTTGTTTGTTTTTTTAAAGATTTTATTTATTCATTTGACACAGAGAGAGAGATTACAAGTAGGCAGAGAGGCAGGCAGAGAGAGAGGAGAGAGGAGGAAGCAGGCTCCCCGCTGAGCAGAGAGCCCGATGTGGGCCTCGATCCCAGGACCCTGGGATCATGACCTGAGCCGAAGGCAGCGGCTTTAACCCACTGAGCCACCCAGGCGCCCAAAATATTTCATTTTCTTAACTGTAGAGTCTTTGTAAAGATCCCCTTTTGGAAGCTTGGCAGTAATGTGCTATAGATAAAAAATGGGCAGTTGAATCTGATTTAATCTTTGTGTGGCTAACCTTCCAAATAAAAGATGCTGTTATAAATAAAACAACCAAATAAAAGACTTCTCTCAGAATACAGAACAGTCTGTTAAGGGGAAAGGTAGATGCAAAGAAGTTTGGTAAGTCATGTAATAATTAGAAATTAAGTGGATGAAAAGATAATTTAAGGCATATTTGGCAAATGATACCAAGTTTGGTAAGGTTTTAAAAACATAAGAAAGGCTGCTAGAGAATTAATGGGAACTTCTTGTTGATAATTAAGAGATTACTAAGAGTTAAATTGTCTTTTAGTAATAAAATACTTGAAAGTCTTTTATTTCCACACTGTCATTGAAAGTAACTAAATACCATATGAATCTTAAAGTGCCCAGTGTACGTAATAAAAAATTAATGTAGGTAAATCACCAAGGTGGGTTGGTCCCATACTTAATTGAAGGAACTCATTTGAAGAAATTATTAGTTGTATTAGCAAGTTGAACATTTTATTATTCCTTTCTTAAATAATTACTGATTTGGACTGTGGGCACCATTTGCTCATGAAGATTACTTTGAAATTAGACATGGTACTAAGTGTTCTTCAGTGAAGCAAAGAACAGCAAAGGTAACTTGTAAGTGGGGTTGGGGAAGGAGTCTTGGAGAGGTACCACTTTTAACGTGTCCTAATCAGGGCTTTTTCTGAACCTTCTGAATCTGGGAGAATTATGTACTGATGTACTCAATCTACTCAGTCTCGAATTTGAAATCCTCAGCTTTGTTTTGAAATGCTGCTACTCTGATCACATTGTTACCTTCCTTGGTGGAGAAAGAAACCATTAGTGGCTCAGTTAGTGAGCCACTAAATTAGTGGTACAGTTTTTCAGAATAAAGATCATATTCCTTAGCTAGATACTCAGGGTGCTTTTTGAACTTGTGCTTGGTTGACTTCTCTGCCCTATCTCTGGCTGCTTCTCCATACCTAATTCCATCAGCTCTGAATTGTAGCAATTCTTTTCTCTCTCCCTCCCCCAATCCCCCCCTTTGCTCCGCAGGGAGTCTGCTTGTCCCTTTGCTCCTCCCCCTGCCTGTGCTTGCTCTCTCCCTTTTTCTCCCAAACACATAAATAATAAATAAACTTTAAAAAAAATCAGTGTTTTATTAGTTTCAGGTGTACAATATAATGATTCAGCAATTTTATACATTACTCAGTGCTCATCACAATAGTGTATTCTTAATCTCCTTTATCTATTTCACCCATCCACCTCCCCTCTGGCAACCACCAATTTGTTCTTTGTATTTAAGAGTTTGTTTTTGTTTTTCTCTTTTTTCTTTGTTCATTTGTTTTGTTTCTTAAATTCCACAGGAGTGAAGCCATAGGATATTTGTCTTTCTCTGCCTTACTTCACTTAGCACTATACCCTCTATATCCATCCATGTTGTTAGAAATGGCAAGATCTTATTCATTTTTTATGGCTGAGTAACATTCCTCTGTGTGTGTGTACACACACACGCCTTCTTCATCCATTCATCTGCTGATGGATGCTTGGGTTGGGTCTGTATGTTGGCTATTGTCAATAATGCTGCAGTAAACCTAGGGTGCATATATCTTTTTGAATTAGTGTTTTCGTTTCCTTTGGGTTTCCAATAGTGGAATTACTAGATCACATGGTAATTCTATTTTTAATTTTTTGAGAATCCACCATACTATTTTCCATAGTGGCTGCCCCAGGTTATGTTCCTACCAACAGTACATGAGTGTTCCTTTTTCTCCACATCCTCGCCAACACTTGTTATTTCTTGTCTTTTTGATTCGAGCCATTCTGAGTGGTGTAAGGTGATACCTCATTGTGGTTTTGATGTATCTTTCCCTCACGATTAGTGATGTTGAGTTAACACGTCTGTTAGCCATCTGTGTATCTTTGGAAATATGTTACTCAGGTCCTCTGCCTGAATTAGATTATTTGGGGTTTTTGGTGTTGAGGTATATAAGCAACTCTTTCTAATTTGTGCTTCCTGAACTTCAGTGAACATAAGATTGAAGGTGCTTATTAAATTGCAGATTTCTGGGGCGCCTGGGTGGTTCAGTCGTTAAGCGGCTGCCTTGGGCTCAGGTCATGATCCCAGAGTCCTGGGGTCAAGCCCCACATCGGACTTCCTGCTCTGCTGGAAGCCTGCTTCTCTGAACTCTCTCACTCCCCCTGCTTGTGTGTCCCTCTCTCGCTGTGTTTCTCTCTGTCAAATAAATAAAATCTTTTAAAAAAAATTTTAGATTTCTGAGCCTGATCTTTAAAAAATTTTATTCATTTGGTTAAGTAGAGCTGTAAGAAAATTATAACATGCATTACGGGTGATCATGACACTGGTGTTCTGTCAGTCATGCTTAGAGAAGCATGCTTAAACATGTCTTGGTGTTTATATCTCTGCTTGCATTTGTGCTTTCTGTATGGAATACCTTCTCCATCTCTCCCACCTCTCTCTTTCTTGGGCTTGTTAACTTTTCATTCCTTACAGTTTGGTAAATAGGATTACTATTGTGAAGAGCCCCTCTGCATACCTCTGATGACAGTTCTGTAATAATTGATACACTTGTCTTCCCCATACATCAGTTTCTTGAGAAGGACCACTTCTTTCACTTCTTTATTTTTAAACTTCCAGCATCTCAGTGTCTTCTGCTTACAAATGTGTGCTAAAATGTTTATTGAGTGAATTAAAACTGTATAAGTTCCTTGAAGACAGGGATAGTGTCTTATCTTTCATAGTCCCTGGCAAGCACCAGGCCCTCAATATTTGTTTAATGCTTGCTAGTCAAACTGAGTGCCATGGGCACTGTGAGCCCTATGAAGTTTGATTTATTTTATTTTTTTTTCTTGCCATTTTCCTTTTGAGCTAGGAAAAAAAGTTTAAGTCTGTTTAGAGTGATCCTTGGATGACCACCCCTTTATGCTAAATACTGCCATGAGATTTCAGTGCAAGTGCTTATTTGTGTTTGATGATGTTAGTGTACAGATCACCTAAAGACCTAGTTTAACATGTTTCTCTAAATCCAGGTCTACAAAAAAGAAAAAATCCCCCTCCTTCTATTGCAGGGTTTTGCGTGTTACTTAATTTTGACCAACAGTTAACTATGCAAACACTATTCTGAATTCTAACTGATCTCTTCATACTCCTTGAAGACTCCCCATGCAGTTTTTCCTCTCTTTGCATATGTATGGGATATTGTCTTTCTCCATCTTACTGGTTTAAAATTTTTTTTTTCAGTAGAAGATATATACTTGGTATAAATTTCAAATGTTTAAAGTCCTGTCTGTCTTTCAGAAATATTTTCACTTTTAATGAAACCTCAGGATGTTTATTCCTTATCCTTCCTGTAACTCAAGTAGATATGTCCTTCTCTTGAGTTCCCTTGATTCTGGAGCCTTGAACTTTGAACTTTTGCAGCTTTTCCGAGGAGGTCTTCTTAGGTTCAACTAAACATTCAGATTTACAAGACTATTATAGGCCATACTTGGCAGTAGTATACATGGTATACAGGACAGGAGCCACAGTTTATCAAAGGTTAGCATCAGTTGTTCATGTCTGTATGAGACCGTGTAGGAGTACAGTCAGCCATCCAGAAACTATTTTCTTTGGCTTCTTAGGTGACGGTTAGGTACAAGGAGACAGGGTCCACATTGGGAGGTATGAGAGTCCTGATTTTGAACTCTTATGCCTTTCAGAAGCCAGTATTTCTTGTAACAAGCATAGGCAGAGTTTCCAGGTTCCCTGCAAGGGACATCCCAGTTAGAAGAGTCTGTCCATCTTTGGGAAGTTCAAATCTGTGGTATCCTCATCAAATATTTATAGTTTTCTCAGTCTAGACACAACTTATTTACCAATCAAAGGTCTTTTTAATTTGCCAAGCAATATAGCAAATTACCTAATCACGTTTTAGGGTAACAGGTAGAAAGTTAACTAAGGAGCTAAATTTCATATAGAGGAGGAAAGAGTTTTCTTAAGTATTTGCCCATACTTTTCTTATGGCATTATCCTATTTTTGCTGGTTTTTGTGTACCTGTCTCTTTTTGCTAACCCTGCTGTTCCTCCCAAGATCAGAAACTCTCTGAGTGATAGGAATATGTTTTATATTTCTTTATCCTGTCTAGGATCTAACAAGCTACCTTAACCACATAGTGAACACCATCATAGAACTATTCGTTGAATTACAGTTGTGTGCTCCTTTGACTGTAAGGTAAATCCACCAAAAAAACTTAGAAGAAATTTTCTGACTGGGATTTATCATAGATAGAAACAAAGTGTAGGAATAAACTTTCTGGGTGAAGTGACATAAACAGTGGTGTGCTCTAGCATGACTAGGGTTGCTTTTTATTTTAATGTCTATGTGGCTTCTTTGAGATAGGGACTGTATAATATGTCCAGATTCATTCTTTTATGTACTGAAAGCATATGTTGTTAGTGGTGATACAATACAAATTTGAGAATACTATGAGTCAGCGGAAAATAGCAAATGTTTCTCTATGGGCAATGACAGAAATACTAAGATAAGGTGATTTTTTGACTTTGGTATAATAACATATGTCGGAAGAATCTAGAAAATGATGAGCATCATGAGATCATCTCCAGTTTCTACAGAGTGTATTATATTCATGGCTGGGGTACTCTGCCTTTCTGTCTGCCACATCTTACTGAAGAAATAAATGGATCCGAAGAAAGATAAATGATCACCAGGGCTTAATAAGGGGCTGTGTTATAAAGATGGTTAATAAGGAGTGCTTTGCTGGCTTGGTTGGTAGAGCATGCAACTCTTGGTCTCAGTTTTGTGAGTTCAAGCCCCACGTTAAGTGTAAAGATTACTTTTAAAAAATTGTTTTTTAGGGCGCCTGGGTGGCTCAGTGGGTTAATGCCTCTGCTTTCGGCTCAGGTCATGATCTCAGGGTCCTGGGATCGAGGCCCGCATCGGGCTCCCTGCTCAGCGGGGAGCCTGCTTCCCCCTCTCTCTCTCTGCCTCCTTGTGATCTCTCTCCCTCTGTGAAATAAATAAATAAAATCTTTAAAAAAAAAAATTGTTTTTTAAAAGATGGTTAATAAGGTTGAGACCTGTGAATCAAGAAACAGGATAGTTCAGTGGATCCATCTATATGAACAGGTAGTCATTTAACATTAAAACAAAAACTAGGGAGCACCTTTAGAGTTGTAAAGAGAGGAATAAAAGATGGCAAAGTATTACTTTGCAAAGCTTTTGAATAAAATGGTTCTTTCCAAGGAAATTAAATATAATTTCTTCGTTTAACATGTTGGATATTAGATTGGGTGAACAGTGAGTCAAATGCATTGTGTCTGATTTTGTTAATCTGGTTTTAACCTCACATGTGTATATTAAGTATTCCACAAAATCATGTTGATTTTTCATTAACATGCTTAAGGCTGAACATACCTATGTATAGTCCCTCTAAAAACCTTTTCAACCAGAAACCTTAAAGTTACTACTTTAAAAACAGTTTAGTTTTGAGCTGCTTGGCTAGCTCAGTCAGGTAAGCATCCGACTTTTGATCTCAGCTCAGGTTTTGATCTATTTAAGCCACGTTGGGTGTAGAGACTACTTAAAAATAAAATCTTTAAAGAAAACACAATTATCTAAAATCTAGATGTACAAGAGTGCCTGGGTGGCTCAGTCAGTTAAGCATCTGACTTTGGCTGGGGTCATGATCTCAGGGTCCTGGAATCAAGCCCTACATCAGGCTCTGTGCTCAGCGGGAAGTCTGTTTCTCCCTTTGCCCTTCCCCACTTCTGCATGCTCGCTCGCTCTCTCAAATAAATAAATAAAATCTTTTTTAAAAATCTAGATGTGCAGTAATATTGAAAAACATCTTTTAATTTATTTTAATTTATTAATTTGAGAGAGAGAGATATAGAGCACAAGCAGGGGGAGAAGCAGAGGGAGTGGGAGAAGCAGCCTCCCTACTCAGCTGGAGCCTGATGTGGTGCTTGATCCCAGGACATGGAGATCATGACCTGAGCTGAAGGCAGACACTTAACCATCTGAGCCACTCAGGCATCCGAAAAAAATCATTTTAAACACATAAAAAAAAAAATCTCTGCTGCCAATGATAGAGATTTCCTTGCGTACTTACCTGTTGTATCAACATTATAAATGATTTAAGCAGTAACTGGAACTAAAATTAGAACATTAATCCCATTCTTTTGTTCCACCATTTTCTGTCTCTCTCTCATTTTGTTGGTAGTAAATAACTGTTATTACAGTAATAGGTCCTTGCCTCTTGGATCATCTTATTAAAAAAGATAAGTAGGGTGCCTGGGTGGCTCAGTGGGCTAAAGCCTCTGCCTTCGGCTCAGGTCATGATCTCAGGGTCCTGGGATCGAGGCCTGCATTGGGCTCTCCGCTCAGCGGAAAGCCTGCTTTCCCCCCTCTCTCTCTCTGCCTGCCTCTCTGCCTACTTGTGATCTCTATCTCTGTGTCAAATAAATAAATAAAATCTTTAAAAAAAAATTAAAAAAATAAAAAAGATAAGTATAGAAAAGTGACATATGTATATCACTGTGTGTCTGTTAGATTAGTGATGCATATATATATACAGTGTAGCAGTAAAATGTATTTTATGTCATTTAATAATATTCTGAATCACTGACTTAGAATTTTAAAACCTTATTATATAAACATTATAGATTCATGATTACAGATTACTTTTCTTGATATAAAGTTTAGTCACTATGTGAAGAATCGTATTTATGGACTCAACTTTAAGAAAACATTTTAAAAATCTGTTTTATAAAGGGATTACCAAGGAACCATTTTATTTCAAGGTACTTATTTCAGTATAATTTTGAGAGTTATGGAAGTATGATTTTAAAAGAGAAAATTTAAAAGGACTTAGCACATATTTAGTGCTCATATTTACCAAATTATTTGAATATCAACAGTGTTTTGATACCTTGCAAATTTAGTGATTTATTTAAAACAGGTGTAGGTAGACTTTGTACTTAGAATCACTATTGGAAGTTTGAATTACTGTGGAGTTAAGGTTTTAAAATAATTGAATAGCAATTTCCGACTGAATATTTAGTTACATCTCAGAGACATTTCTGAAGAAATAAGTAGTGTTGCATATCTGTATAATGTGTTATAGTTGAGAACATGCATCTTCATATCCTTTCTATCATTTGCATTTCATCCATATTACTAGGAAGAAGGTGAAGGAGGTGTATTTATCTCCACATGACAAATTAAAAAGTTGAACTTTAGGAAGATGACTACTTGGCTGTACCCATTGAATGGCCAGCCTTAGACACATATGCCCTAATTCCATGCTTTTTTTTTTTTTTTTTTTTTTTTTAAAGATTTTATTTATTCATTTGACACAGAGAGAGAGATTACAAGTAGGCGGAGAGGCAGGCAGAGAGAGAGGAGGAGGCAGGCTCCCTGCGGAGCAGAGAGCCCGATGCGGGCCTCGATCCCAGGACCCTGGGATCATGACCTGAGCCGAAGGCAGCGGCTTTAACCCACTGAGCCACCCAGGCGCCCTAATTCCATGCTTTTTTAAAAAGTCTTAATTAATTAAAGTAATCTCTACAACCCACATGGAGCTTGAACTTAAATCCCTGAGATCAAGAGTTGAATGCTTTTCTGACTAAGCCAGCTGGGCACCCCCATGTTCTTTTTAAGAGAGAAGATTCCTTGTTAATTTTGATGGAGTTTGGAAGAAAGAAATAATAAATCCATGTGATAAGATGGTTGATAGCCTGTAAAAATATTATATGAAAGGTAATAATAGTACAGTAAATAAGTGCTATAGGAATTTATAAAAACTGTGATGAGTTGAAGCAGTTAGGAACGTATTCCTTGAGCATGTGAAGTAAACTTTGAGAAATGTGTTGAGATCAAGAAGTAAGGGTTGACCCTGGGGCAAATAATAATAATAAAAAAAATACATTAAAAAAAAAAAAGAAGTAAGGGTTGAGATTCCACAGATAGAGGCTTAGAAATAGAAATGCCCAGGATATCTTCCTGAGTTTGGGAGGAAAGGAAATAGTATACCATTTTTACAGGTACCTATTGAATAAAGGATATTAAATGTAAAATAAAAAGGTTGGGGAACTTAAACTTTTTAGTAAGGAAATATAAAAATATATACAACAGTAGGGAGAACAGTGTAATAATTGGAGGTGGCCATTACTCAGCTTCAGTAGTATTCCAAGTTTTGCCAATCTTGTTTTATCTACTTTACAGTTTTATTCAAATATTTTAGAGTAAATCCCCACATCATTTTACCTATTTTGTTCAGTAAACATCACGTGCAGATAAGGATTTTTTAAAAACCATAATACTATTATTTCATATGACAAAATTAACACTTTCTTAATATAAAATACGGAATTCATCTTCAGATTTCCCTTGTCTCAAAACTGTTTTTTTGTAATTGTTGTATTCAAATTGGCCTCCAGACAAAATCCACAGATTGTATTTGATTGAAATATCTTTGAATCTCTTCATCTGCAGCAACCTTTTAAATTTGTTTTTCCTCATACTATATACGTGAAAAACACTGAGTCTTTCGGTCTGTAGAAGTTTTAACATTCTGGATTTGGCCTTTTGCTTCCTTTTGCCATCATGTATTAATCTGCTTACCCCTGTGTTTCTGCAAACTGGTACTTCGACCTAGAGATATGATTAGCTTCAGATTTGTTTTTTCCCCTCTCTCATTTTCCTTTTTACCATGATCCTTTAAATGTGGGACCTTGTACTTTCTGTTGCATGGTATTAGAGAGGCACATAAAACTTGGTTGTCTAACTTTCAGTGATAATAAAAATCAGCAGGTTCAGGTATTGTGCCTTATCTGTCCATCAGCTTTCAACCTTTCAAGGTTTTAGCATCCTTGGCTATCTGTTGCCTAAATCCATCATCTCTAGAGGGTTGAAAATCCGTGATTTTTCTACTTCCCATCGTTACTTCTGCATATATTAGCTATTAGGGAACTTCCAAAAGAAGCATCTGACTGTATCTGACTGTCAGCTCAGTCAACAAGAGAACATATTTCTTTTTTAAGAGAGCATATTTTTAAATTTTATTTTAGAGCCAAGTTGCATATTAGAAACTCTGTATGCATTTCATGTCCTCAGTTTGTGAGAAACAGAATTCAGAGTTTTGAAAAGGAGAGTTCATCTACAAATTCTGTTTTGACCATTTGGCCATACCTTATTGCGTGTATCTATCTATATTTATTTTTAAAGGTTCATTTACTTATTTCAGAGCATGTGCGAACAGGGGTGGGGGCAGAGGGAGAGGGAACGAAGCACATTCCCTGCTGCACTCAGAGCCAGACATGGGGCTCCATCTCGTGACTCTGAGATCATGACCTGAGCCAAAACCAAGAGTTGGATGCTCAACCTACTGAGCCACCCAGGTGCTCCCCTTACTGCTCATATATTATGAATACTTTATTTACTTGTTGTTTTTTTTTAACACTTTGAATTCTCAGATTAGAGAGTGATTGTCTTTTGGAAAGTTTCCCATGGATAGAGTATCTTTTTGATAGTTACCATTGTTTCAGTGATTTAAGAACACATACAAAGCTGTATATGAATGAGTACAAGTATCTTACTATTTGAAAAGTGACATCAAAATTATATAGGTGAAATCTTATCTGTAGGATGAACAAAGCAGCATGACTTATGTTTTGATATGTAATTATGTATAGAAGTATGCTAATGTTTCTGTATGATAAATGTTATATCTATATTGGTATTTGTGTGTGTATAAATATGTAGGCTAAACAGAGCACTATAGCAACTGTTTACATAAAAATTTGTTACTGCATATTATTTTCCCATTAGCCCTGCATTAGGAATTTATTAAAGCTTTATGAAATGGTCCAGAAGATTTTGAGGGAAACTCCTATGACCTCAGTATAGTGATTTTTGTTACTATGAGTTCCTGCCAAGGTGTTATCCATATGTAAACGTGGTAGGTTTGCTTGGATTTAATTAGTCATTTTTTGATTGAATGATTTCTGCTCACATACTGTTTTATGAATAGTATTACCATAAACATCTCAAATCTGCAGGTCTTAACCTAGTGGGAATTACTTTCTTAGGATAAATTCCCCAGAATGGGATTACTGGATCAAAGGATGTTTGACTTTTGGTATTTGTCTCAAAGTTGTTTTCATGTTTACCGTGTTATGGAAATGTAGAGTTTTGAGGATAGCCAGCACAGTGGGACTTCTAAAGAATATTTCTAAAAATATATGTTGTATCATATACAGTGCTCTTTTATAGTTTGGGGAAAATCCTTAAATATTTATTATTTTTATTATTATTTTTTAAAGATTTTTTTATTTGAGAGTGTGCATAGTGGGGGGAGGGGCAGGCAGAGGGAGAGGCAGACTCCCCGCTGAGCAGGGAGCCCAATGTGGGGCTGGATCTCAGGACCCTGGGATCATGACCGAAGCTGAAGGCAGTGCTTAAACTGACTGAACCACCCAGGCACCCCATCAACCAAATTTTTAAAAAAGTAACTGTTACCTTCTTTTTAAAATTACTTTTAGTATAAGCAACAGCATTTGAAATGAGAATCTTGATAAAGAATTTCTGCTTTTATTGTCAAATTGTCAGTGGTACAGCTTTAATTTGAATCATGAGGTTATGCATTTGTGACTTACATGCTTGAACTTAACTGCTTTTGTGCTGAAAGTTTTGTTATGCTAACCATTAACTACTCCAAAACACCAGTTTTTGCCACACTCTTTAATAGTATATTCAGAGTTTGATCTAAATCTTTAAGTGTGAGTCTGTCTTTCTCTTTTGACCGAAATACTTCCTTGTTGCCTTAATAGTAGTGGTATAGATTATCAGGAATTGTCGAAATTCCACTTCTTCCTTCAACATAATTTTTTAAAAAAGATTTATGTATTTTTTTGAGAAAGAGTAAGCATGCTCAAGCACAGGCGGTGGGAGGGGCAGAGGGAGAGGGGGAGAAAGAATCCTCAAGCAGCCTCCCAGCTGAGCATAGAACCCAGCATAGGGCTCAATCCCGGGACCCGGAGATCATGAGTCAGCCGAAATCAAGAGTCAGATGCTTAGCTGACTGAGCCACTGACAAACCCCGACTTCTTCCTTTTATGTAATTGTTGAAGAATTTTAAAGCAGTCAATATGGTAAACCACTCTACGGCAGTTTGCTAATATCTATCCATTTTATATGCATTGACCCTTCTGTTGAGCATTTCTACCTCCCAGGGATCCATACTGTAGAAATACTCCCATGTATTTTAAGAAGATATATTGAACAGTGTACAAATGCAGCGATATCTTTAACAGTGAAAAATAGAAACAAATATCACCAGTAAGGAAATTGTATTCTTTCTTTTCCTTTTTTTTTTTTAAAGAATTTATTTAGAGAGTATGTATAAGTGGGGGGAGGGGCAGAGGGAGAGAGAGACTCTCAAGGACTCTGCGCTGAGTGTGGAGCCCATGTGGGCTGGATCACACAATCTTGAGATCATGACCTGAGCTGAAATTGAGTCTGACACTTAACTGACAGAGCCACCCAGGTGCCCCCTCCCCTATCGGGAAATTGTTAAGTAAATGATGTACATTTATATAATAAAGTCAGCAATTATTACCAAAAATAAGGTAGATGATATTGACATTGAAAGATGGAAAAAGCAAATTATGAAAAACCAAATATAGTATATTCTCATTTTTTATAACTTTTTAAAAAAGATTATTTATTTGACACAGAGAGAGAACAAGCAGGGGGAGTGGCAAGTAGAGGGAGAAGGAGAAGCAGGCTCCTGCTGAGCAAGGAGCCTGATGCAGGACTCGACTGACTGAGCCACCCAGGTCCCCCTATATTCTCATTTTAAAAAATAAACAGCTCTGGTGGCTAGGTGATGGACGCTGGGGAGGGTTTCTGCTATGATGAGCGGTGTGAATTGTGTAAGACTGATGAATCACAGACCTGTACCCCTGAAACAAATAATACATTATATGTTAAAAAATTAAAAATATAAACAGCTCTTAGATGTATTTATGGATAGAAAAACTTTAGAGGGAGTTACATGGCATCTTAACATGTTTGAGATTTGGATAAAGACATGGTCCTTCACTTACGTATTTAAGTTGTTGTTTTTTTTTTTTTTTAAGATTTATTTATTTGACAGATCACAAGTAGGCAGAGAGGCAGGCGGGGCGGGGCGGGGGGAAGCAGGCTCCCTGCTGAGCAGAGAGCCCAATGCAGTACTCCCAGAATTCTGAGATCACGACCTGAGCCGAAGGCAGAGGCTTAACTCACTGAACCACCCAGGCGCCCAACTTATGTATTTAAGTTTTATGCAGTGAGAATGTGTTGATCTTAAATTTTAAAAATTTCTTTTTTAGAAGAAAGTAATAAGCAAATAATTTTTAAAATAACAGCATAGGCATTGATCTTCAAAGTATTCAGAACATTTTGGAGGCTCTTCTGTAATTTCCTCCAGAACCATGTGACAACTTCAGTTTGTGCCTCCTTTCTGTCCTGGTTGTGGAATACTAGGTCTCACAGCAGCAGCCAGTTAGAGCTAAATTGAGACTTCGTACAGGGGAGTGAGGAGGAAGCAGTTTATCAAGAAGCAGTTGACTATAGAAATATGACAGCTAGAGTATAAGTACATTAAGAAGTCTTAAACCATGAAGATTGCAAAGAGTACTAAGTTCTAAGGGCAAGTTTTCAATGAAAGGTAAGGTAAAGAGTATTTTGAAAAAAATCTTCTCAGTTCGTGGCTATGATAAGAACAAAGGCACAGAAACAAGTTATGTTTTGTGTATGCAAGGCAGAAATTAATTTCATTGTGAATTGGCTGCAGAAGTAGGTTCACTACCACATTGATCAATAGGAATTACCATGATAGGGTTCAGGAGGATTAATATGAGTAAGGAAATTGGGAAAGTGATATATGTATAATGCTAGGCCAGGGAGCTTATTTGTCAGTCACAGTGGGTGAGTTGTTAGTCCCAGTTGTATCAGTTGATGGTCGGATCATCATCACTGCAGACGAAATTGCAGACGAGAACTGCTGATCTTACTCTACCATGGGCTCTGCTTATATTTTTTCATAAGCAAACCTTGGTCCATTGTGAGGTTTCCTATTTCTTAAATGATATTTTCCAAGACTTTGTTATGTCTTGGTACACTAACACATATATACACTTTTAAACATTGAAATATGTACTTCACATTGACGTTGGGGTCTGTGAAGATTCAGTGTGTTCTTCCTGTTTATCTCTGTTACTTTTCTCTTCCCCAGTGCCATTGAGTATATTAAGTAATGTTTAATCTCTATAATTTTTCCTAATGAGAGGGAAACTATATTTGAACTTGGAGGTGAGACTTGTATTTTACCTTAAAGTTTTGTTGTTAGGGCACAGAATCGAGATAGGATATATAGGGTGTATCTTGTTCACCAGGTATCTACCTACTATGAAAAGACATTTGTATAGAAATAATGACATTTGTGTAGAAATAATTTGTAAGAAATAAATGCTTATAATTTTAAGTGGATAAACAGAAAAAAATGGTGGAATTCTCTTTAATGCAACTTTTTCCCCTCCAGACCAGAATCCGTAGAAGCTAGCCCTGTGGTAGTTGAGAAATCCAACAGTTATCCCCACCAGTTATATACCAGCAGCTCGCATCATTCACACAGTTACATCGGTTTGCCCTATGCGGTAAGTGTCCGACATTGCTCTGGAAGGGTATTTTTTATATCTAGAAGTTGAAAGTAGATGTTTGTGGTATTGTGCCTAAAACAATATTTAAAAAAAAAGTACTTGTCTTATATTACATATATCTATATCTATTATTTATAATTAGGTATGTAATTTATAGTTTAGCTTTTTATTATTCTCACTATATTTACTCGAGGGATTAAAATTCTAAAAGAGGCATTCCTTAGAAGTTTTATTCCTACTGTTATGCATTTTATGCTATTAATAGTTTGGTGTTACAATTCTTTACCTTCTCTATAAAAAAATCATAGGATTGTATTTACTATTTACTAATGATTCTAAATTATATAGTAATTTATATAATTATATAGTTGCTTCTTATTGAGCACTTATGTGCCAGACTCTAAACATTTTTACATATATTATCTCATTTAATCTTCAAAACCAACCTCATCAGAAGGGCATAATTTTTGTCCCCATTTCATAGCTGAAAAAATGAAGGTTTATGTTAATTAACTCATTTATTTGTTAGCTAGGCACAAGTTACATTAAAACAGTTACAGAACTGGACACATTTGTGATACTGTCCAGGTACAGTTATGAGGGATTTTTACCACGGGGATGATAGTAAACACCAAATTTTTAAAAATCTTCTGTTATATACTATATAGTGATAATTTGTCTTTATTAGTTGTTTTTGTTATTCTTTAAGAATGTCTCCACATTCCTGAAGGTTTTTTGGTTTTGGTTTTGGGTTTTTAAACCCCTACTTCACATCTTGTACCTGCTTCTATCTTGAAGGCGGAGCTCTTTAACCATAGGACTTTGAGGATATCTTTTGATTAGGGAGGTGAGGATATGGAACTTGAGGGAAGTCCCTGTGCAGGTGACTGAGGTTGTAGATAAACATTTTCACTTACTAGTGTGGTTTAATATCTAGCTTCACCAAGTCATTATTTTAAAGGTATTAGTGAAGAAATGGGCCAATTTCATATTTCTTGAATATTTCTTGAATAAATGCATACTGTTGTTGGAATTATATTGTGCTGTATTTCTGTTCAATTATCCAGGACCATAATTATGGTGCTCGTCCTCCTCCAACACCTCCGGCTTCCCCTCCTCCATCAGTTCTTATTAGCAAAAATGAAGTAGGCATATTTACCACTCCTAATTTTGATGAAACTTCCAGTGCTACTACAATCAGCACATCTGAGGATGGAAGTTATGGTACTGATGTAACCAGGTGCATATGTGGTTTTACACATGATGATGGATACATGATCTGTTGTGACAAATGCAGGTAAAATACTTTGCACCATTAGTTTACTTTTCTTGAATGTTGCTAATCTTTGATTGTTAATCTTGGAAAAGAAAAAGTCACTTTTAAAGGAATTGATGAATGCATTTTTTTTTTTTTATGCATTGCTACTATCAATGCAGTGTGTTTTGTTAGGAAAATTCCTTATGGTAAAGAAGCTCTGTTAGAGTTGATTAGAAATCCTCATTGTTAACTGAGTAATAGGCAATCAGTTCTGAACTTTATTCATATAGGATCCCACCTCTCTTTTTGCTCATTCAATAATAATACAACTACATATAGTGGTAGACAAGATAGAAAAATGAGCCCTCTGAATTTCCTTTGGAACTAATTGTGCTGTGTAGTCAACTGTGATTTTCCAGTTTGGGGGAATTATACATTTTGATTGATGTTTGTTTGACCTGACTCTCTCACCTCCTTTTGACTTGAACCTTGCAGCACTCTGGAGTCTCCTTGAACCAGAACCACAGTCTCCCCTCCCCCAACCCTGGTTCAACCACCAAGAAAGGCCTCCTCCCCTAGAGAAGGTGTGATTGGGACAGAAAGTGGGGTTTTGTTTTCGTTTTTTTTGGTTTTTGGGGGGGGGGTTGGGGAGGATGGAGAGGGAACTGTAGGGTTTCAGCCTGGAAGTTACTGAGTCCATCCCCTGCACAGAGTGGGAAGCAGAGAGGATTTAAGCAGCGTATTGTAGGGGGGTAAAAAATTTTGGTGGCTTTACACAGTTTCCTAGGTCAGATCTTTGTGGCATTGCTTCATTATTAGATTTGGAATAGTATAGCGTATACCCATTTTTGAGTATGAGTGTAAAAATACATCTTAGAGCCAAATATAAATTACTTTGCATTATTTGTAATATCGTTCCTATCTATTACATGACTAGGAGTTGGATGTTATTGATATAAACATGCATGTAGAGTTATATTAAAAAAATTGATTCCCTTTTGCCGGGGCGGGGGGGATTAGTCTTAATTGGAGAGTGAAATTTGATATTTTTATGTAAAGATGTGCTATTTTGAGTTAATTTTAATAAAATTATATTGTGGTACCTTTTTAAAATTTAAAAATGAATAGTCACTACCTGTGACACATATCATTACTATGAACAGTCACCTCAGTAAATTTATTCAGGAGGTAAATTTAAAAACTAAAAAAAAAATAATAACTTCAGTGATAACTTTTCTTCATTATTTTTTAAATAATTAGAAAATTTTAGTTCATATTTTAACTGACCATATAATATAGCTTTCTGTTAGCTGATCTTGTCTAATGTGATAAATTACATACCATTTGGCAGTGTTTTCATTTTAATGCAGTGTTTTCTTTCGATTTCATTAGAATGATCTAGATACAATATTAGAATTATCTTAATTAGAAAATAGTGAAATAGTCCTTAGGGTTTATACCTGTCGACAAATTCTTGAAGGACCAGTTCAGTTTTTGGATTGTTCAAGGTATTTGCTTCTCAGCAGCTGCTCTCTGTTATGAATCTATTTTTTGTTGTTTTATTTTTCTGCTGCTTAATCTGTAGTATATTTGCAAGGCTTTTTCTTTTTCCTCTCTTCTTGTTCTGTATTGTCTCTATGTATGTCCAGGTACCTACTGCCTATACTCCTCTTTCAAATTTGACATCTAGAGCTCTGATCATTTATTCATTTTTTAGTTTTGTTTCTTTTGTCTGCATGACATTATTACTTACCCCCCAAATTTAATTTACTTTGTTATTCTGACCCGCCTTGTCAGGTGCTCTGCTTTTCTTTCTCGCTTTTCCCCCCACATCTTATATTCCATTACCTTCCACTTCCTACCAGTTCTTTCCCCAGCATTCTCAGTTTAGAAGTGAAGAGCATACAATAGTTAACTCAGTAGGGATATATTTGAAATGGCTAATTATTATATAAAGAGTAATTAAGATATATATAGATACCTATATATATATGTATGTGTGTGTATGTGTGTGTGTGTGTGTGTGTATATATATATATCGGCTTTAGGCCAATTAAATACAAAATTTAGGCAGCAAAATACAGTAATAGTAGCAAATTGAGAGGTTGCCTCAAGGTGATCCATGTATTCCATAAAAATAATTTAAGGATAGAATAGGTTTAATCCCTATCCTTATGGAATGTATCTTGGATTCTTTAACTTTATCTTCTCTGCCGCATTCTAATTCTGTCCTCCTTTTAACTGAGGTTTGGAATTTGGAAAATCCTTTTAGTTGGTTTTTCTACTTTAAGTTTCTTAACTTCTTTGAATTAACTGTATACCATAAAAGCACATCTAGTTTTATCTGGTGCCCGTTAGAGGAAAACTATACACATACTGATATTCCAAGTCCTATATAGTCTGACTGCACTTTACTAATCCAATTCTACCCCCCCTTTATTTCTCAGAATGAAAATCCCCCTTCATACAGATTAACTGCCTGCTGGCTATTGCTCCTTGTATCTCTCTACTTGAGAAGCGTTGCTGTAATGACACCTTTTCTTTCTAATCTCCCAAATGAGGTTTTTATTCAGGTCCATTATTCTCCAGGATTATTTTCCCATTAACTTCAAATAGTGTGGACATCTTCATGCTGTGGCTTTTGATAATATTTGTAATGTGTACCACCTTTCACATTTGAAAGTTATATTTGCATTAGAAATAAATATATATAAAATATCCTATATTTGTCCTCTTGTCTTTGCATCTCAAAAGTTTTATCTCCCCAAGGACGTATTTCTGACTTCTTTACAGCACCTTTTACAGTGCTAAACTCAAAGTGGGTGCTTACTGATAGTTAAATAGAATATCACATCTTAAATTAAGGATGATTCTGTTAACATTTTATATATCCGCTTTTTTTCTTCAAGTGTCTGGCAACATATTGACTGCATGGGGATTGACAGGCAGCATATTCCTGATACATACTTATGTGAACGTTGTCAGCCTAGGTAAGTTGTGCATACTTATAAGATTGCCAGTTAATTTACTGAAATAATCTTCAGTTAACAAGTTTATGTACGAATTCTGGATTAAACAATTAATGGATTACTATGTTTCATCAATTCTAAAATACACTTTTCATTTCTGTGTTTACTTTTTTTTGTATTCCTGACATCTCTAAAATCAGGAAGAGTCTTTCCATTGATAATAGTAATGGTTTACGGGCGCCTG
>LNAC01000322.1:1514489-1554680 GCA_002007465.1 Ailurus styani | reverse complement strand
GCTGCCTTCGGCGCAGGTCATGATCCCAGGGTCCTGGGATCGAGGCCCACATCGGGCTCTCTGCTCAGCAGGGAGCCTGCTTCCTCCTCTCTCCTCTCTCTCTGCCTACTTATAATCTCTCTCTCTGTGTCAAATGAATAAATAAAGTCTTTAAAAAAAATAGTAGTGGTTTACTTTGTAGAGTTTTTTCTTTTTACTTTATTAATAGTGCATAAAATAATAGTGCATCTTCTTAAGTGATGACATCTTTTTTCACTGGATTGCACTATGTTAGAGTTACTAGATCCATATATTCCATAAAAAAAATAATCATTCCACCACCCTGCTTCAGTAATTTTCAACAGTCTTTTTCATTTATACTGTCATATTTATCTTCTCCCTTTCACATATATATTTTTTTAAAGATTTTATTTACTTGACAGAGAGAGACACAGCGAGAGAGGGAACATAAGCAGGGGGAGTGGGAGAGGGAGAAGCAGGCTTCCCGCTGAGCAGGGAGCCCGATGTGGGGCTCTATCCCAGGACTCTGGGATCATGACCTGAGCCGAAGGCAGACGCTTCACAACTGAGCCACCCAGGCACCCTCACCCTTTCACATATTTTTTTTTTTAAAGATTTTATTTATTTATTTGACAGAGAGAGATTACAAGTAGGCAGAGAGGCAGGCAGAGAGACAGGGAGAGGAGGAAGCAGGCTCCCTGCTGAGCAGAGAGCCCGATGCGGGCCTCGATCCCAGGACGCTGAGATCATGACCTGAGCCGAAAGCAGAGGCTTTAACCCACTGAGCCACCCAGGCGCCCTTTCACATATTTTAATGGGAGTCCCAGACATATTATTTCATTCACATGTATCCCTATGTATTTCTATATATATGTATATATTTATATGTATTTCAATATATATCTGTGAAAGAATTTTTAAAAAACCAACCCCAAAGCCATTATTATACATGCAGTAAAATGTATTATCATCCAGCCACTGTTAAAATATTGATTGGTTTATATACATCTGTCTCTTAAGACTCTGGTACTACAAACCTCTTCCATCACCCCACCAACTTCGGTCTCCTTTGCAGTGTGTTTAAGGAACTGAATTGTTTATCCTGATTTGTTTGCTGATTGCATTATTATGGTAATAACCAGTTTCTGTATCCTTCCTATTTCTGTAAATAAGTGGGTGATTGGATTGTAGGTTCGACTTTTGGTAGGGATGGGGGGAGAATATTTCATAGACTCTGTTCTGTCAGGTAGCACATAATATCTGGTTGTCTCTATGATAGGATACATTGGTAGTCCTTATTTAGATCCATTAATGTATTAGGGGTTGCAAGTTAGTGCCATGTTAATCTTATTGCTTATAACTTATTAGCTGGAATATTTCTATGGAAACAAACCTCCCCATATTAACTGTTTAGTTCTCTTAAGAAATACACTTGACCCTTGAACAGCATAGTTGTGATTGTGCGAGTCCACTTAAATGTGGATTTCTTTTTAACGTGAATTTTTTTCAATACAGTACTGTAAATGATTTTTATGACTTCCTTAATTACATTTTCTTTTTTTAAATTTAATTTTATTTGAGAGAGAAAGGGAGTGTGTGAGGTCGGAGGGAGGGGAGACGCAGGAAGAGGGAGAAGCAGACTCCCCACTGAGCAGGGAGCCAGCAGATTCCTCCCTGAGCAGGGAGCCGGATGTGGGGCTCAGTCCCAGAACCCTAGGATCATGACCTGAGGTGAAGACAGATATTCAACTGACTGAACCACCCAGGTGCCCCCTTGATTACATTTTCTTTTCTTAATATATATATATATATATATATATATATATATATTTATTTATTTATTTTTAAGATTTTATTTATTTGACACAGAGAGATCACAAGTAGGCAGAGAGGCAAGCAGAGAGAGAGAGGGGGAAGCAGGCTCCGCGTTGAGCAGAGAGCCCAGCGTGGGGCTCGATCCCAGGACCCTGAGATCATGACCTGAGCCGAAGGCAGAGGCTTAACCCACTGAGCCGCCCAGGCACCCCTACATTTTCTTTTCTTTGGTGCACTTTAAGAATATATAATGCATGTACCAAATATGTGTTAATCAACAGTTTATGTTATCAGTAGGCTGACAGTTAATAGTAGGCTTTTTTGGTAGTTAAGTTTTTGGAAAATCAAAAGTTATACGTGGATTTCTGATTGCACAGGGTGTTGGTGTCCCTAACTCTTCATATTGTTTAAGAGTCCAGTGTATTTCGGTAAGGAAAGGCAGGATAAATGTTTGTTGATTCTGACCCTTTATTTACTAGTGTTCAGAATACTGAAAAGAAATTTAAGGATCATCATGAACACAGGGGTTTAAACATCTTGGATATCAGTCTTTAGCAGTTACTGTCCTTATTTATATTCAAATTTTGTCCAGTTTTGGTCATTGGGAACCTCATCAAGTTGGCTCTTGAGCCCTTACGACAGTATCCTCGTGGTACTTGATAGGTTTTGTGCTTTCTGGTACAACAAGATGCTTCAAGCTTGTTTTTTGTTTTTTGGATTTTTTTAAAGATTTTATTTATTTATATGACAGAGAGAGAGGGGATCACAAGTAGGCAGAGAGGCAGGCAGAGAGAGAGAGGAGGAAGTAGGCTCCCCGCTGAGCGGAGAGCCCGATGCGGGACTCGATCCCAGGACCCCGAGATCATGACCTGAGCCAAAGGCAGAGGCTTTAACCCACTAAGCCACCCAGGCGCCCTCAAGCTTGTTTTATACTCCTATGCCTTTAACTGAGAATTGGTTTTCAGTTCTAGAATCTGAGAGCTAGTCATACGCTTTCCTACTGTATTGGTCATGATCCTAGGTCTTTGTCTTTTTAGACAAAGCTAGGAAATACGTTTTGTGTGTTATTTTTAAGATAAAGTACATGAGTTTATACAGATAATTGCAATTTAAATTTAGGAATACAAAGTTTTCATTTAGGCATTTCTGTATTCCATTTATATCTCCTAGTTCCCAACAATATAGACAACGTAATTAGAATTTCACCAATTATTTAGTTGCTTCATTTCATAGAAAAATACAGCAGTCTCAGAGCAACAATACTAACAGTAGCACCAACCATATGATTATGTAATACAATTTATTTTATTTATTTGTCTTTCTACCTATTTATCTATTTATTTTTAATGTAAACTCTACACCCAACTTGGGGCTCGAATTCACGATCCTGAGATCAAGAGTCGCATGCTCTACCGTCTGAGCGAGCCAAGGTGTCCCTATGTAAAAGAGTTTAGAACTTTTTTTCTTAAGATATGTTCCACAAGAAATGTATAGTTAATTGTGTTTTAAGTCCCTTAAAAGGATTTCACTGTATGATTATAACACCAGCTGGATACACACTATGTTGATGAGGTTATTTATTTTATTTTTGATTTTTAAAAATAAAACTTTTTATTTTGAGTTAATTACAGATTTATATACAGTTATGAAATAATACAGAGATTCTGTATATCCTTTACCTAGTTTCCCCCTGTGGCAACATGTTGCAAAACTTTTGATACAATATTACAGTTAGGATATTGACATTGATAGTGTCATGGCAAGGATCCCTAATGTTGCTTTTTACAGCCACACCACCTCCCACCTCCCACCTCTCTCATCCCTGATCTTTGGCAACTCCATTGCTGTAATCTGCAATCCATGGCTATAATTTTGTCATTTCAAAAATGTTATATAAATGGAATCATACAGTATGTGACCTTTGGGATTGGCTTTTTTTACTCAGCGTAATTCTCTGCAGAGCCAGGTAATTTGTTGCATATACCAGTATTTCATTCTTTCTTATTGCTGAATAGTGTTCTGTGATAAATGTATAGTTTGTTTAACCACTTACCCATTGAAGGACATTTGGATCTTTTCCATTTTTGAGCTGTTACAGATAAAGTTCCTGTGAACATTTGTGTGCAGGTTTTGGTGTGAGTGTAAGTTTGTTTTCTCTGGGATAAACGCCTAGGAATGCAATTGTTCAGTCACATGCTAGTGGGATGTTTAGTTTTACATGAAATTGTCCAACTATTTTGCGGATCAGTTGTACTATTTTACATTCCTATCAGAAATATATGAGTAATCTAGTTACTTTTTATTTTTAGTATTGCTTTTTATACTTTATATACTAATGTGATTATGCCCTTACGCCCCTGAAGTAAGATAAAAAATGGATTTTTATTCTTTCCATTGTTTGTTTCCTTATTAGAAACAGATATGTATATACATATTTGCATTCCTTTCCTTACTTAGGTGATAGTATAGTATAGTTTTTGTCACATTTCCTTTTTTCTCTTAAAAATATGCAGAAGGTCACTTTATAGTGGTATATATTGATTCATTTCTTTACATCCCTTCAAGATGCTCCATCTTTTTCATGAAATAGCATTCTTTTTTTTAACAGACTTTTTGCTTTAAATATTTAATTTGAAAAAAAAGTGCTAGTTTCTTAAGTAAAAGGTTTTTTTCTTAAAGAGTGCAGTAGAGTCACTTACCTGGCATCTGCTAAATATGCTAGATAAGATATAACTAAGGCAAGGGACAATATATCTATTTTATTCTGGTCATTTTTCAGTAAGAACTTATTAGAGAAATTGTAAAGTTTATCACAGTTAAAGCCAATCTGCTTATATCTAAATTCACAAAAGTTTGATAAATAATCATTAATATTTTAATACAGGAGTTTGGATAAAGAGAGAGCAGTGCTACTACAACGCCGGAAAAGGGAAAATATGTCAGGTAGGTGAAAAGGATCTATATTAAATTAAGATCACTGTGATCGAGAGAATGAGTTGCCTGCGTATTTTAGTCAGATGTAAACACCTTACCAGTGAATGTTGATTGTGTATATGACTTACAGTCAGGTAGAGATTTTAAATAGTCTTTTTTACACATTACAGAATAAGAATGTACTTATTTTAGAAAATGTAGGAAGTAGAGGAAAATAAAAATTATAAATCATCCATGTTTTTCTACAAAGGTAACAGATTGGATTAAAGAAGTATCTTAAATATGTTTGCTTTTCAGAGAGATGGTGATCCTTTAGTTTGTCATATGGAATAGTATTTTTTTCATTTTTAAGAATAGATTTTAGAAGTATAACTACAATATAACTTTCATTTTTGGCTTAAAACAGTACTAATACAAATGGTTTTGAATAATCATAGTTTATTGAACTCTTCCTGTTTGATGGACATTAGGCTGTTATCAGTATTTTTTATTTTGTTTTGTTTTTGTTATTACAAATAGTACCTTCAATGAAACCCTCCTAGATAAGGTTTTTTGGGGGGTTTTTGCTCACTTTATCTTTGGATACATACCTAGAAATGGGATTACTAGGTGAAAGGGTAAATACAGAATTTTGCTAGATATGGCAAAATTCCTCTTCATAGGGAATTTTGAATTTCCTTGCAGCTTATGCAAGTGCTGCTTTCCCACAGTCACACCATCTCTGTGTATTGTCATCTTCTGTATCTAGTTTAATGTGTAAGAAATAGTGCTTGTAGTTTGCATTTAAATGTATCTTACTTTGAGTGAGGTAAAGAAGTAAAAAAAAAAATGTTTATTCAGACAGATGGAGATAAAACAGTTTGCCATATAGAATGCCATGTAGGCTGTTTTTTTATTTTGTTTGAAATAGTATTAACAATAGTTTTTATTTTGCCTTGTAAGATGGTGATACTAGTGCAACTGAGAGTGGCGATGAGGTTCCTGTGGAATTATATACAGCATTTCAGCACACCCCAACATCGATTACTTTAACTGCTTCGAGAGTTTCCAAGGTTAATGATAAAAGAAGGAAAAAAAGTGGGGAGAAAGAACAAAATATTTCAAAGTGTAAAAAAGTAAGTTTTTCCCTTCTTAAGGTGAGTATATAGAAAGTGGTGGGAGCTGAGTTTTACAGGAAAGGCACATGAGTATTGGATGGTAGCCAGAAAAGGTGGAAGAATCTCAGCTTTTTAAAACTCATTTTAAAATTTTAATACGTTTTAAAGTTTGGAGTGAATAGAAAAGAATGTTTGCACGATGATTTGCAATCATCACTAATGAAACTAGTCATAGAAATGCAAAACCTAAAATGAAATAGAAAAAATTGCCATTTTAGAAAACAGAAGTGGCAGTCCTAAATTTTTAATAGCTTATGAACAGATAAAGGAGCACAGAATGATTGTGAATGATTGTTTATAGTTACTTTCTGAATTATATTTAATCATTTTAATAAGCCTCCATATTTCTTGAATTTCTTATCATGTAGATTTTTTCCACTTAAATTATATGTGATAAATTATCCCAAGGATGTAATGGCACAGAATTATTTCTAGGCCACTTTTTCATTAAAGTTGTTATAAATGCCTTTGAAGATTTTTGTCTGCTAAGGTAAAAAAAATACTTTGCACGATGACTGTATTGCTATTAAAATTATCCCTAGATACATAATCAAGGTTTTTTTCAAAGAAAGCATTTTTTCCCCAAGTAATTCTTCACGATATCATCTGGTTGTTTAATAGGCAGCATGTACTTTGCATTTTCTAATTTCACCTCCCTGTTTAAAATATACCTTGACTGTAGCAGTCTTCATGTATTATGTCCCTCTCTCCAGTTCTGCTATTCTTCTACCTGTATTTTATCCATTCTGGATAAATTGTTACTAAATTCTACCTGCATTTTCTGGGTGTTACCTTTTTTCTTTTCTTTTCTTTTCTTTTTTTTAAGTAAGCTCCACACCTAGTGTGGGGCTTGAACTCAAGACCCTGTGATCAGAAATCACAGGCTGTACTGACTGAGCCAGCCAGGTGTCCTACTGGGTGTTATCTTTTCTTTATGCTGTTCCCTCTACCATTTAGAATACTCTCTTCTCAGGAGCCTGGGTGGCTCAGTTAGGCGTCTGCCTTTGGCTCAGGTCATGATCCCAGGGTCCTGGGATAGAGCCTGCTTCTCGCCCTCTCCCTCTGTCGTTCCCCCTGCTTGTGCTCTCTCTCTCTGTCAAATAAATAAATAAAATCTTAAAAAAAAAAAAGTTACCTGAGGGGCGCCTGGGTGGCACCTTCAGTTAAGTGTTCGACTCTTGATTTTGGCTCAGGTCCTGATCTTGGGCTTGTAAGACTGAGCCCCCCAGTCAGGCTCTGCGGTCAGTGGGGAGTCTGCTTCCCCTCATCCTCTCTCTCTCCTTTTTTTCTTTTTTTTTTTCTCTCTCTCTCAAATACATAAATAAATCTTTTTTTTTAAATGTTACTTGGAAATTTTATCGTTGTGTATTTGTTTTAGGTCATTTGGTTTAACAAACCGTAGTAAATCATAGATTCTGCATTTTTTTCTGACTGGAATGACTTTTGGCTATTTAAATTAAACAGTCCTGAGTCTTGAATTGTGTCAAAGTTATTTCAGAATATTGCTGAGTTTTTAAAGGGACATTTTTCTCTTGTGTTGTTAGTAAATATAGACAAAGATTAGAAAAAAAAATCCAGGAACTATGCATAAAAAGTCTGGTTTGCTGGGGTGCCTGGGTGGCTCAGTCATTAAGCATTTGCCTTCAGCTCAGGTCATGATCTCAGGGTACTGGGGTCGAGCCCCGCATCAAACTCCCTGCTCAGCAGGAAGCCTGCTTCTCCCTCTCCCACTCCACCTGCTTATGTTCCCTCTCTTGCTATGTCTGTCTCTGTCAAATAAATAAATAAAAATCTTTTTTAAAAAATCTAGTTTGCTGTACCCACTTTTAAGTTTTTACTATTACTTGAGGTTAATACGTAATAAAAAATACATAACAAAAGGATATATACAGTTTTGCTTTTTATTCAGCTTTTGCTGTTATGGCTAATTGTTTAAAATTTGAGTGGAGTTTACAGTAGATGTTCTGGATATATAACAGTTTTTAAATACTCCTAAAACCCTAGCAAGGTATTGGCGTCTCAGCAGTTCAGGACTTTGACATGAAGTATTAATACTGGTTTTTTGTTTTTTTTTTTTTTTTTTTAAGAGAGGAAGGGACAGAGGGAGAGGTGAAGGGAAAGAGAGACTCTTAAGCAGGCTCCATGCTCAGCATGGAGCGTGAGGCGGGGCTTGATCTCCTAACGCTGAGATCATGATCTGAGCAGAAATAAAGCATCAGACACTTAACCAGTTGAGCTACCCTGGTGCCCCATGAAGTATTAATACTAGTAATGATGCAGAGTAACGTAGAAAAAGACATGTATTGTGACTATCCTTCAATTTTTTTTTTTTTTAATTTCAGCAGCATAGCCATTATCCAGCCTCAAAAATCTTTGTCATCTTTAATTTTGGACATTCAGATTTATTTTCAAAAGCACTATTGATTTTTTCCTTTGGAATGTCTCTTATATTTTTATTTTTCTTCCATTTGTTTCTACAAACCCATCTAAGCCCTCATCACCTTGTAGTAGTGCAGTAAAAACTTACCATCTTTAATTTCTCCAACTTTATCTTTCTGCTTCGCAACGTCCTCCATTTGGTTATGATGTTTCCTGTGAATATTGTTCTTATATGTCTTATCTGCTCAGAAATATTGTATTGATTCCTCCACCATAAAGAAAAGCATATCTGTATTTAAGTCAGAATCAAAAGATCTGATTTTTAATTTTTTTTTAATTTTTTTTTTAAAGATTTTATGTATTTATTTGACACTGAGAGAGAGAGATCAGATCACAAGTAGGCAGAGAGGTAGACAGAGAGAGAGGAGGAACCAGGCTCCCCGCTGAGCAGAGAGCCCGATGCGGGCCTTGATCCCAGGACCCTGAGATCATGACCTGAGCCAAAAGCAGAGGCTTTAACCCACTGAGCCACCCAGGCGCCCAAGATCTGACTTTTTAAATAAGGCTTCCATGATCTAATTTTTAATTTTTTAGCCAATTTTACATCATACTCTTCAGTTGGTACAAGTGTGTGTGTATTAGTTTTTCCTTGACTGTGACATATTTTTTCCTATTTGATGCCTTTTATATTTCTTTTTATAATTTTTTATAATTTTTATAATTATAATTATATATTTTTAAATTTTATCATTTTATAATTTTTTAAAAAATATTTTATTTATTAGAGAGAGAGGGAGAGGATGAGGGGTGTGCAGAGGGAGAAAGAGAAGCAGATTCCCAGGGGGGTGGAGAGGGAGAGGCTTGACCCCAGGACCCTGAGATTATGATCTGAGTGGAAGTAGACGCTTAACTACCTGAGCCGCCCACGTGCCCCTCATGTATCTTTAGTACTAGGATTGTGTTCCTTTCAGTTTATCTGTCCGAGTACATCCATTCTCCAAAGTGAACCTAGCTCTTTTCCCATGTTTTCAATGAAGGTTCATTGCCTTGTTTTTGTTGTTAGTAAATCTTGCTTTCTTCTAACTTGTAGTCTACACACAGACTTGACACTTAAATATATTTGGGTCCGTATTGCTTGTTCTCGCTTTATGTTTGTTAGTCTCCCTAGAGTCTTTTGGGGTGGAGTGATGACGAAGATAAATGTTAAGTACCACTTCGGGACCCAGCAGATTAGTGAGCTGTCGCTAAATATTTATTGAATAAATACAACTCCGTTTACCACAGTGCTTATTACTTTTAAGCCCCACTACATGTTCAACTATCACTTACTAGTTGACTTAGAGAATTACAGTTAGTAACATTTTTATCACTCCCAGAACTTAACTCATGACTTCAATAAAATTATAATATTTTTAATACCCTTCCAATTTTAATCATATATTTTTCCATGGTTGTAATAATTGAGCACACAGAAAACTTGAGGATTTTTTTTTAGCAGTTTGATATACATATACTTATGTTCTTACATAGTCTGCTTTCTTATTTTTTTTTTAATTTGAGTATAGTTGACATACATTGTTACTTTAGTTTGAGGTATACAAAGTTTGTACTTTTTTTTTTTAAGATTTTATTTGAGAGAGAGAGAAAGGAGGAGAGAGAGTGAGCGCGCGCAAGCACAGAAGTGGAGGGGAGGGGCAGAGGGAGAGGGAGAAGCAGACTCCCCACTAAACAGGGAGCTTGATGTGGAACTTGATCCCATCACCCTGGGATCATGACCTTAGCCAAAGACAGATGCTTAACCGACTGAGCCACCCAGGTACCCTGTCTGCATTCTGTTGTTAATAATAGAATAATATTCTAGTAGATGACTTTAGTGAACTGATTGATTCTTAAATGTTATATCCTATTTTAAAAAAACTCACTCAGAATTTCTTGTTATTTCAGGCCTTCCGTGAAGGATCTAGGAAGTCATCAAGAGTTAAGGTAAATACATTAAATTTAAGTCCTGAGTACCAACTGTCAGTTTTTCAGGAGCTTATTAAGTGATTGCTTGTCCATAATCTTTATATTCTCTTCATTGTGTATCATTCATTGCTTATTATATCTTTACCAGAAGTGGCACCTTAGAGAATCCTATTTTGATTAATATGTCACTCTTGGAGTTTACTCACACCATTAAAATATTAAGCAAAAGGAGGTGGTATATAAGTAATTACTAATATCAAAATTTTGGATAATACTAATTTCAGTTATCATTGCATTCCATTCCTCCCAGTACCACTTCGTATACTGGTCATATGAATGCAAAATCATTGAGAATTCAAAAATTTGGGGTTTTTTTGCATAGTTGGGATTCTAGTAATTTAGTCACATAAGTTGTTATACAATACTATAAACTCACCATTGAAGTACAAAGTAGTCACCTGTACCTTGAATTAATTTAGAATATATCCTTAATTTTGTAGATGCCCAGATTGCTGAGAGAGGCAAGGCTCTTTAGCTCTGTCTCCCCCCTAAAAGATAGGTGTTGGATCACAGAGGTCAGCTATATAGTATGACTATAACTTTCTGGGTTATGTGGTTAAAAGAATAATGGGTTTCTCAAGTTGTCAGATAGTAAAATAGGATGTGGGGAGCATGTTATGGTATATTTGTTGTGCGCATAGTGTAAAGCATAGTAGTTACTCATTATTACACATTCCCTGGAAAACAAATCATTAAATAAGCTGTTCAGTGATGATTACTGTATGGTTTTATAGTTCTTTCTCAAGAAAGTTAATACATGGTGTCACTCACCAGACTGCAAGCCCAAAGTTTCACAGAATGTTCTTTCTGTGTTAAAGTTGGGGATTTTATACTTACTATATATTTATACTTTTATACTTGCTATATATGTATTAAACTTGGGTTTATGGGATATTCTTTAACATAACGTACAGCCTGAAAAAGTTTTTGGATTCACCTAGTGGAAACTTAATACTCTGTAGTTTCCTTTTCTTTCTAATTTATCCAGTAGTCATCCCAATAGCAGGTTTGTTGAAGATGGGGCATCTTTTACTTAAGTGAAATATTTTCATTTATTTTGTAAAGAAATGACTAAGGAAGTGAAATTTTAATAATGCTTTGTGAATCTTTTTTTTTTAAGATTATTTATTTATTTGACAGAGAGTGATCACAAATAGGCAGAGAGGCAGGCAGAGAGAGAGGAGGAAGCAGGCTCCCTGCTGAGCAGAGAGCCCGATGCAGGCCTCGATCCCAGGACCCTGAGATCATGAACCTGAGCTGAAGGCAGAGGCTTTAACCCACTGAGCCACCCAGGCACCCAGTGCTTTGTGAATCTTTAAAGATTTTTTTTTTACTGAAGTCAAAGATGCCTTCTTTAAGATATAACAATTCCAGTTAGTAGTTCTGTAGTACTTACAGGTTCAAGAGATACAGAAGAATGTACTGTATCAAATATATACCAAGTCAGTAGAAGGCTTGGGTGTTGGGGGGAGAGTAAAATAGAAAAAAAATCTTTAAAATTTGTAGATTTCTTTAATAAAGCTGATGAAAGCCTTAATATATAGTCTTTCATATTTGTGTAAAAATCTGTTACAAGGTGGTTATTATAATGTAGAATATATAATTACATAAACTATCAAATGGTAAAAATAAACTTACTCCTGTCAAGTAGTTGAACAGCTTACTATAGTTTGTTCCGTTGTAGGAAAGAATGATACTTTTTGTAGTAAAAATTGGGAGGACCTTAAGGAACTATTTCAAAATAAGGTAGATACTGACAGTCTCTAATAAAAAATTTCGTGTTATTTTTTTAAAGCGCTCCCAAGAGAGCAGTGGGGGAGGGTCAGAGGGAGAGGCCTCGGAGAGAGAATCTTAAGCATGAGGTCATGATCCCAGGGTTCTGGGATTCAGCCCCCATTAGGCTCCCTGCTTGGTGGAGAGCCTGCTTCTCCATCTCCCTCTGCCACTTCCCCTGCTTGTGTTTGCTCTCTCTGTCTCTGTCAAATAAATAAATCTTAAAAAAAAAAAGAAACTTGTGTGAGTCCACATTTTAATATATTTTTATAAAATGTGTAGTGATTGTGCCTATCTACAAATTGCATTCCTGCAAGAAAAGTGTCTCCTCTTGTTCTTTTTTTTTTTTTAAGATTTTTTTATTTTTAATCTCTACACCCATTGTAGGACTCAAACTCACCACCCCAAGATCAAAAGTTGCATGCTCTTCCAACTGAGCCAGCCAGACAACCCCCTCTTTTTGCTCTGTAACAGATTAAGAGAGACCGTAACTTTTTGTACGTGGTACTAAGCATTCTTATCTTAATGGGTTTTTAGTAGGTATAGATGAGGAGCAAAGGTCCTTGCTGTCACTGTGACCCTTGAATTTAGGCTGTGGACCATTTTCAGTCATTTCACATTCTGTGAGACATTCTCTTCTCTCTCTCTTTTTTTTAAGAGCTCTAAGAGAGCCGTGGGGGAGGGGCAGAGGGAGAGGCCTCAGAGAGAGAATCTTAAGCATCTTTAGCAGGATCCACACCCAGCTCAGGGCCCATGCAGGGTCTTCATCTCTCAGTCTGAGATCATGACTTGAGCCACAGTCAAGAGTTGGACGCTTAACCAGCTGAGCCATCCAGACTCAGCCCCTATGCTATCTTTTTTTTTTTTAACCATTAGCTGACAATGACTCCAAAGTTTTGGGTATTTGCAGTTTTATTAATGGCCTCCATTTGGCTACAGTAGTGTCAGTGAAGCCTGAATTTATGCTAGTCCAACATCACTTAAGTCTCCTTTAGTTTTCTAAGTCCTTATTTGTCTGGCATGCAGTATAAAGATCTGGTAGGCTACTCATTTATCGTCTCTGTTTCCCTAGGACCTCAGGAAGCCTACCATTATCTCTGCTTTATATTATGCTCTTTTACATAGATTATCATTTTTTAATTTTTTTTTAAAGATTTTATTTATTTGACACAGAGAGAGATCACAAGTAGGCTGAGAGGCAAGCAGAGCGAGAGAGAGGAGGAGTCAGGCTCCCTGCTGAGCAGAGAGCCTGATGCGGGCCTCGATCCCAGGACCCTGAGATCATGACCTGAGCTGAAGGCAGAGGCTTTAACCTACTGAGCCACCCAGGCACCCGATTATCATTTATTTGTGTGTGCGTGTGTGTGTGCATGTGTGTTTAAATACTTAGAAGTCCAGATATTAATGCTCAGTTTCCTGTGATTTTAGGGTTCAGCTCCAGAGATTGATCCTTCATCTGATGGTTCAAATTTTGGATGGGAGACAAAAATCAAAGCGTGGATGGATCGATACGAAGAGGCAAATAGTAACCAGTATAGTGAGGGTGTTCAGAGGGAGGCACAAAGAATAGCTCTGAGATTAGGCAATGGAAATGACAAAAAAGAAATAAATAAGTCAGATTTGAGTACCAACAATTTGCTCTTCAAGCCTCCTGTGGAGGTAAATAGATCATTTGCCAAAATTATGAAACAAAACCATTTTCTAATGCATATCCTGCGTAGTTAGATTGAAAACATTCAGGTTTAATTAATCTCGACATTTCTCTTGTTTTAGAGCCATATACAAAAAAATAAGAAAATTCTGAAATCTGCAAAAGATTTGCCTCCTGATGCACTTATCATTGAGTACAGAGGGAAGTTTATGCTAAGAGAACAGTTTGAAGCAAATGGATATTTCTTTAAGAGGTATGTTCATTTATTTTACGAGTTATCTGTAGTTAAGAATTGTTTTTTTGGGTATTTTACCAAGATGCTGTCTGTGTTCATTTATATTTTTCTTTCCTAAGTGATTGTTTTAATACATTTAAAACTGTAGTGTGATTGATGAGTAACTAATGATAAACTTTTGAACTGTAATAAAATATAGCAAAAAGCAGATGTATTCCTCAGTCTCTTACCTATCTCTCTCTTGCTGACACTCCTACAATGGTCTATTTCAAAGTAAACTACAGCAGTATAGATGGATGTTAATGAAAAAGTGTGATTACCTAAGATTGTAAGGAATCCTTTTGCATCCAGGACCTTCCTAATTCCTTGTGACATAGTTGGTAGAACTGAAAAGACCATTGGTGATCACAGGCAAAATCCTTCCTCTTTATTAGAGGATGTTAGATTTGCTCTACTTTAAACCTTCACTTTCTTGGTACTGGAATGGCTCTGGAGCCCTCTTCTGTGGTTTGTGGCTTTGATGGGGATTTGATGTTGTGACCCATTGCTTCCCTGAGATCTAGAAATACGTTGGTATTTCTAGAGAGATAACATTCTCAGTCTATATGATTAAAAGTATTTGTTGTTTATAACTTGAGTTTTTAAGATTTGAAAGATACACAAAAATACTTCTCTTTTACATACAAATTTTATCTGAAACAGTGCTATAAATCAAACACTTAAATGCGTTAGGACATAGGGATTTTAAAGGCATCCAGTTATGAATCCTTCTGTAAAGGCAGCAGTCACTCCCTTTTTATTTTTCCTTGTAAATTTGAATTTCTACCTTCAATTAATTACCTTTGATTTAGATAAGATTATTGGAGCAGGTAAAAATCTGATTAGCATGAATTTGCTCTTAACAAATGGATTCTGGTATCAGATTGCCTGTATTCAGATCTTGGCTTCACTGTTGACTTTGACTCTTTTAGAAGTGTGTTAATATGTTAATAGTTTATAATGCATTTCTTTCTTTGTAGACCATATCCTTTTGTTTTGTTTTATTCTAAATTTCACGGGCTAGAAATGTGTGTTGATGCAAGGACTTTTGGGAATGAGGCTCGGTTCATCAGGCGTTCTTGTACACCTAATGCAGAGGTAAGCTTATAGAAATTTTTTTTGGGCGTCAGGGGTTTGGGGGATGTGTGGAATTGAGTATCAGATACAAATCTGGTAGCCTTTTTTAACCACTGATGCATTTTATATTGCCCATTGTGTTTCCCTTGTGAAAAATGAGGTGATTACTAGGCTCTGAGGTCTTAAAATTTACTTTGAACATTGAAGAAATTATGTTCTTTGTAAGAGGAAATACTGGACTTTGTTTATTTGAAGCTCTGTGGGTCAAATACATGATCTGATTGGATCAAGATAGATGACAAACTGAAAGCTAAAGTAGATTTTATATGTGCTACTATAACATTTTTTATAAAAACCATGTTTTAATTTGGAGCCTAAAGTAGTATTTCTGGTTTTTTGTTGTTTTTTTTATGTGCCAAAGTAAACATTTTAAATTTATAGCTGTGTTACAGTTAAGAGTATAGGTTTTGAAACCTATAGATTCATGTCTTCTCTTTGATCAGCTAGCTTTGTAATCTTGTCATGCTTGTTTTACCTGTAAAAACTTGTTAGGAAGACTGAAGGAGTTAATACATGAGAAGTACCTAGAACAGTGTCTGTCACAGAAAAGTATGGTGTTAACTGTACCATTACTCATTACTGCAGGTCATCAAATCAAAGGTACCATCTCTTATAAAACTCCCAATTTCAGGGATATTCAGAGGTGAAAATGTATGCATTGTGGAATCAGAGAAGTGTAGTATTTGCTTTTTAATGCTACATGGTGGATTGCAGAGTTTGCGTCACTGCACTTGCTTCCAGTTGATAACCACCAGTTTTTAGTTATAAGTCTTATAATTGCATATTTTTTACGTTGTGCTCATGAATTACTTTGAAAAGTTTTCAAAACTTCAGGATGAGGTGCTTCTAAAGGTAGAAAATAATTTATAAAAATGTAAAATTATTCTTTTAACAGGTGAGGCATGCAATTGAAGATGGAACCATACATCTTTACATTTATTCTATACAGAGTATTCCAAAGGGAACTGAAATAACTATTGCCTTTGATTTTGACTATGGGAATTGGTAAGTTCAAGTCTCTAAACATGTTACCTGTTTTGAAATAGTTCCTTAAGTCCTCCTAAAAAGCTAGGTATTGTCATTACTTTCATAGTTTATACTTACTGTGAGGCAGTGAAATGTACTTGAAAACAAGCATTTTGATGTCAGCATCCACTAAGCATTATTACTTAGTTCTTTTCCAAACTTTTATTATTGTAATGTAAATGATCATAGTAATTAAAAAAGGTGGTCCTCATTCAGCCATACAACACTGACCTTGTTTACATGAGATTTGTTCATTCTTGTATTTTAGGGGGTACAGTTTTAGTCTTACATGTGAATAAGCTAGCTGACCAGTGGTCAATTAACCATTTGGTTAATTTCACTTTTGCCCCACGAAACAGAAGAAATTGTGCAGGGGCGCCTGAGTGGCTCAGTTGGTTAAGGAACTGCCTTTGTGCGTCCTGCTTCCAGCTCTGTGGGGGAGTCTGCCTCTCCCTCTGACCTTCTCCCCTTTCATGCTCTCTCACTCCCTCTCTCTCAAATAAATAAATAAAATCTTAAAAAAAAAAAAAAGGAATTGTGCAAATTTTCCTTGTATAAGTTGAAAGGGTTTATTGGAGTCCTGTAAGGAAATTCTGAGAACTGTTGTTCTGAAACACTAGGGAAATAAAGTTAATTCTGAATATAAAAACTTCATTTTAAATTCCATGTAAATTATATTCTGTAGTGTTTTGTTTTCATCTTTTCTCATTCGTTACTTTTGAGATTCGGTTCTTTTGTTCTGTGTAACTCTAGTTCATTTATTTTCACTGCCAGTGGCATTTATCCATTTCTCTGTTGGATCTTTAGATTTACCAAAACTGTTCCTATGACTTCTTGAACATGTCTTGTGGGCACATGTTTTCTCCATGGGAGGGAATCTAGTGGGTATGCTTGCTCAGCTGTGGGATGTTCATGGCCTCAGTGTTTACCAGACATGAGGTGATGACCAGTTTCTATTCTAACACCTTTCTTCCTTGCTCTATTTCCCTTATGACTTTTAAAAATTGATGCTAATCCATGTAAAATGATATTTTTATACATACTATATATGTGGATATATACATGGTATATGTATATATACATATATATTTAAAGATTTGTTTATTTGTCAGAGAGAGAGGTAAGCAGAGGGAGATGCAGCCTCCCTGCTGAGCAAGGAGCCTGATGCGGGACTTGATCCCAGGACCCTGGGATCATGACCTGAGCCAAAGGCAGACGCTTAACTGAGCCACTTAGGCATGCCATCTTTTTGTATTTTTAATTATCATTTTCCTTGATGATTTTATGAGCCCAAGGATCTTTTCATATATTGATTTGTCATTTGGATTTCCTCTCTTATGAATTGTACAGTCGTCTTAAATTTTCCTGCTGGGCAGTCTTTTTATATTCTGTAGTCTGGTTATAGCATTTGAGTTCATTTCCTCCTATTCTGTATTTTATTTTTAAAATTTTGTATGGTAACCTATTTAAATGTGTAAGTTTTACATGTCATTTTTCTGTCATTGAAATTCTACTTCCTGCACTGTGTATCTGTACTTGATTGTTGGGCGTCAAAATAACTAAACTTAAGCATGATCTTGTTAGCCCCTTTTCCCCCAGGTGGTGGAAAATTTAGCATAATGGCTCTTTGCTCATTGCTTTGAAAGACTGTTTCACATAAGTGGTTAAGCATATAAGCTTTTTATAATCTGACTGGTTACAGATGCTAGCTTGGTTGCTTATTATTAACTATGTAACTTTGGACCGATTTCTTCATCTCATTACATCATAATAGAAGAATAATAATACTCACCGAACAGGGATGTTTTGAAGATTCAGTGAGTTTAAGATAAATAGAGTGTTTAAAACAGTTCCTGGCACAAAATAAGTGCTTTTAATAAACATTTGCTGTTGGCCATCATTATTTGCAGTTGTTACTGTAAAATCAAAGAAAACATTTAGAAATCGAGTTTCACCCTAGTTTCTAGTAATACCTAATTTTGGGAGGTGGGTCCCATAGATCATAAATTTTTTTTAAAAGATTTTATGTATGTATTTGACAGAGATTACAAGTAGGCAGAGAGGCAGGCAGAGAGAGAGGAGGAAGCAGGCTCCCTGCTGAGCAGATAGCCTGATGCAGGGCTCTATCCCAGGACCCTGAGATCATGACCTGAGCCGAAGGCAGAGGCTTTAACGCACTGAGCCACCCAGGCGCCCCTAGATCATAAATTTTTGAGTTCAATCTCTGATTCACAAATTTAGCCAGTTTGACTTGTACCAATCTTGAAAGTGAGTGAGGAGCAGTACTAGAAACTTAGGAACTTAGTACTGGGATTGAGTCCTGCATCGGGCTCCCTGCTCGGCGGGTAGCCTGTTTCCTCCTCTCTCTCTGCCTGTCTCTCTGCCTACATGTGATCTCTCTCCCTGTCAAATAAATAAATAAAATCTTAAAAAAAAAAAAAAAACTTAGGAAAGTAAATTATTTTTATGATGAACAAACATTAAACTACTTAAAATATGTAAAATGGGAGGCTTCCACTGTTTAACTCAGGTTTGGGCATTTTGCCTGCATCCTGGAGAGAAGCTAAATGGTGGTGGTAGGGACATGGAGGGCAGAGTTAAGAAGAGATGAAAAGTGCGAGCTTTGGACTCACACAGACCTGTACCTCAATGCTGTCCCAACTGTTTGGTAACTGTGTCACTTTGGACAAAATGCTGAACCTCTGCACTTTTCTCTGTATGGTGGAAGTAATAATTATCACTGCAGTGAAGAGAGATAGTGCAGTTACTTTTCAAGCGTCCATTTGAAAGAGGAACACTTCAGAGGAGCAAAGGGAAACATAACTTTACCTTTTTTCAAGGTGGCTTTTTAAAGACAACTGGTAATCGAAGTCATTTCTTAAAGTAAAAGACATAGTTATGGTTTGGGACCACTGAAGTAAATATCATTTTTTCCTTAATGTGAGCCAAAGTATCATTTTACTTAAAAGGATTCAATTTTAATTCATTGAGTTTTGTTTTGTTTTTTTTCTTTAAACCATAACTGGTTATCCTTATGATTGAAGGTCACATCTCTGGGCAGAAATCAACTTTTTTTTTTTTCCCCAAAGATTTTATTTATTTATTTGACAGAGAGAGAAAGATAACAAGTAGGCAGAGAGGCAGGCAGAGAGAGAAGGGGAAGCAGGCTCCCTGCTGAGCAGAGAGCCCGATGAGGGGCTCGATCCCAGGACCCTGAGTTCATGACCTAAGTAAGCTGGAGGCAGAGGCTTAACCCACTGAGCCACCAAGGTGCCCCAGAAATCAACTTCTAATGATTATGTCTTTTAAATAAGGGGAAAAACTTCTTTTGTGATAGTTACTATGGGAATGCAAATTAGTGAAAAGTAAGGATTGTTTATATTAAGTAGTAGTAGTAGCATACAATTTTACAGAGTTGCAGCTTAAAATGAATTAGAAAATTTTATAGTTTGTGTCTTGAATAAATATTGAATTGGTTATCTTTCCAGTAAGTACAAGGTGGACTGTGCATGCCTCAAAGAAAATCCAGAGTGCCCTGTTCTAAAACGTAGTTCTGAATCCACGGAAAACATCAATAGTGGTTATGAGACCAGAAGGAAAAAAGGAAAAAAAGAAAAGGATATTTCAAAAGAAAAAGATACACAAAATCAGAATATTACTTTGGATTGTGAAGGAACAACCAACAAAATGAAGAGCCCAGAAACTAAACAGAGAAAGCTTTCTCCATTGAGACTATCAGTATCCAATAATCAGGTACTGAACTATGCTCTTCTGATTGTCAACAGAAATAATTTGTCATATTTTAACCTCCTTATGTAAAATGATTTAAATTTTTTAAGTTAAACCTACTGTTACTTAATGAAGTACTTAGAAACATAAAACACAAGTACACAAGTTCTGCTAAAATTTGTGCGTGTTTGTTAAGCTTGTTAAACAACTCAGCCAGCAAATCCTTGCAGAATTGAATACAAGGTTTTCTATAACTGGGTAATTTAAAAACTTCTCCCAGGTGGTATTTTCCTTATCTTAATAGTAAGTGTTCTTATTTAAAGTCTTAATTTCCTTTTTTTAAACATTTGAGGTATAATTGAATCAATTCTATAAGGATGAGAGAGAAGGTTTTTCAGAGAAAATTCTCTTAACACATAAGATCATTTTGAGAGATGAGTTTGGCCCATATGTCTGCCCTTCCAGGAAATAGTTTCTTTATATGCCCTCTACATAAATGGAAGTTAGGAAGGACCATTTAAAATGAAAACTAGGTAAAATGTCACTCCTCTCCAGTACCCCATCTTCCATAATTTAATAGTTTAATCAACTTAATGATAATTTCCCATGTTTTAAATTGAACAAACATTTATTGAGCACTAGGTATCTCTAGGATACTGGGTTTTATGAAGTAATTTTATGTGTTTATGTTTTGGGAAGAATGTAAACAGAAAGCTGTATTTCCATATTTGACCTTGTGGGCTCTATTAATAACATTATGGACTAGAACTTTAAAAAGCAAAATTATTTAATTTTGAAAATTCTTTTGAATTAAAACCAGTTTTAAAGTTCTGAAATGGATTTAAGTAGGCTTATAATTTTTCTTTGTTGAATGCGTTAGTTGTGGTTTAAAGGCATTTTAATAGCTCAGTGTCCCTAGTTTGTAGATGGAACAG
Source organism: Ailurus styani (assembly GCA_002007465.1). Classification (NCBI taxonomy): domain Eukaryota; kingdom Metazoa; phylum Chordata; class Mammalia; order Carnivora; family Ailuridae; genus Ailurus; species Ailurus styani. The sequence continues at coordinate 1,533,845 of LNAC01000322.1, read as the reverse complement.
TAGTTTCTATAAAGCAGTCATTTCCATCTTTCAGGAACCAGATTTCATTGATGATATAGAAGAAAAAACTCCCATTAGCAATGAAGTAGAAATGGAATCAGAGGAGCAGATTGCAGAAAGGAAAAGGAAGATGGTAAGTTGGGAAGCCAGTAGCTGCCTCATGCTGTCTCTTGGGCTTTACAACAGCTGCTCTTCCCATAGTGGTTGTTGCTGCCTTTAGGAGGGTTTTGACACTGTTCTTTGTTTCAGGTTAGCAGACATGATGTGCCACTGAGCATTTCTGTTTGATTTTGTTATTACCATTCAAATAACTTGCACTAACCTTTTCTATTTTTATTGTGTGTTCATTAGAGATTTTAGAACATATGACATTTAACATTTTTAAAGCTGAGAACTATTAATAAATTTTAATGCCGGAATTACTGTTCAAAATGTCTTTCATTAGCTAAATGTACCTTTTCACTATATAATTTAATGTAAAGCAAAAAATGGAATTTTAAAGCTTATAACAGTACCAAATAAATGACTTATGTAAAAAACTCCCATTGTTTGGTAGCTACTGTGTCTGTTATCTCAAAATGGTATCATAAAATAAGGTTTTCATTAAAATGCATTTGGCATTTGTGTTCCTTTTTCTACTTTTTATATAGATATTAGCAAATAAGTAATAAGATACTTTCTTAGAAATCCATGTTAATTTAGCAGTGGATGTAATATTTGGGCTAAATATTATGGTATAGTTTGCCCAAAGATTTGAAAATGACTTTACACACCAATTAATGATCTTAGTATGGGTTTTCCCTACTCCCTTTTATTTTATATGCTTCCTTGTTTCCTATCTGTGATTTTCATACTGTATTCCCTGGACTCTCGGGTGTCATACACTTAGGGTAGGGAGGGATAGGATCTTTGGAATTTGGTCATTGTAGGCCTACTTAATAAGTCTGTTTTATTGCCTGGATGGTCATTCCTGTAACATTTCCTTGTTGACGTTCCGAGTTGTGAGAGCAATACAGAACTATTTCACAGCCGTTGGATTTCAGAGACACTGCTGTGAGGGGACAGGGTGATATAGAGATCAGAAAGACAAAAAACAGCTCTGTAGGAGAAAGTACTGAAGAAAGGTGGTTATAAAGAGAGTTTTTTCCTAAAGGAATTACCATGAATCCTTTTCAAGATTTGATTACATCTAAATTATCTATACCTACCCAAATTACTTGTGGCCCTCTCTTGACTAGATTTTCAGTATTGGCCCATTCATTCCACAGTAGCCACAGCAGTGTATTTGCACTGAACTGCAAAACCAATTTGGAGTATCACTGGTTTTTGGATGAGGCATGTGTCTGGTAGGAGGAACCTCTTTCATAGGTGACTTTTAAGGGGTATAACAACCACTTTGAAAAAAATCATGAGATTAAAAAAAAGTTTGTTTAGTCCCCTTAAAATAACTTTACTCAGAGTGCATTTTTAAAAAAGTTTTTATGACTGGGGGGCTAATTTACAAATATATCTCTCTTTTAATGCTAAGAAAATCCATGAACTTAGAACATCCTCATTTTCAGATCCCAGAAGAAAATAAAAATACCCTTTTGCTAATGGAACTTTGGACAGAAAAAAAGGCTCGCTTGGTCCATTTTTGGTCCTGATTTTACCTGTTAGTATGCTATTTAATACAGGTGAATGCTTCAAATTCTGTGTCCATTTTAGCATATTCATTTTAATGTCTGCCTCTAAGGTTGCTTGCTGTGCCGCTGGGTATTTTTCATACAAGTAAAATGTGGAAAACTTGAAAAGTAACAGTGTTCAGAATTTGATATTTTGAAGGGCCGTGAAATAAATACTTAAAAGTCTATGCTCCTTGGGACGCCTGGGTGGCTCAGTTGGTTAAGCAGCTGCCTTCGGCTCAGATCATGATCCCAGGGTCCTGGGATCGAGTCCTGCATCGGGCTCCTTGCTCAGCAGGGAGCCTGCTTCTCCCTGCCACTCTGCCTGCTTGTGCTCTCTCTCTCTCTGACAAATAAACAAACAAATAAATAAAATCTTAAAAAAAAATTTGCTCCTTGACCTGTAGCTCTCAAAATCATTGCAGTGTTACTATTTCTAATGGTACATTTGCTTTGATATCTCAATTATAGAATTGTTGGATATAATCAAATAAGCAGAATGCAAAAGCATGCATCCTAGGATTCTTAAGCCAATTTGGCATGGTCTCTCCCACCTTTGCCTACATATTAATATTTGTGAGGAACAAAATATTTGGTTTTAAAAAGTTTAAATATTAGCTTTTAGTGTCTGCCTTTTGTATTGGTTAGGTTAACATTAGTAGTTGGAAAGATTAAGGACGGTTCCTGAGAAACTTAAGTTAAACTGATTGAAATTTCCTTCTGTGAGAGGACAGATTTTAAATCATTGTGGATATAATAGGAGATTCTAGTTCTCTTGTATATTTATGAGATTGGGATATAAAAGGAGTTAGTCATACTCTTTTCCCAGATAAATACCCAAATCAGATACACTTTATCCCATCCTTTTGTAGTATAGCTTGAATCGTATGAAACTGTTGATTCAACAGTGTTTACCTACATAAATGGCGGGGCTTTTTTTTTTTTTTAAGATTTTATTTGACAGAGAGAGAGACAGCGAGAGAGGAAACACAAGCAGGAGGAGTAAGAGAGGGAGAAGCAGGCTCCCCACAGATCAGGGAGCCCAACACAGAGCCACCCAGGTGCCCCTAAATGGCAGTTTCTTAAACAACCTGATATTTAATATTTTGCTCAGTCTCCCAAAAATTGCACCAGTGGATGTATTATTTTGGTTGCTCGCTTGTTCTTTTGGTGAAGTTGGAAGATAAGACAATGTGTCTGTCTTCGGGGGCATTTATAGAAACAGTTACAGTGCAGCAAGAAATGTGGTAAAGGAAATGTAAATATGATAACCTAGAGCTGTGGTTGGGGGGTTTGCTAAGAGACCATTCATGAAATAGGTAGTATTTATGATGGACCTTAGCAGTAGGGTTGGAACAAGTACAGATTAGCTTGTAGCTAAACTGTATGGCACTGAATGGAGAACTAGCCCGTAGGGAAAATAGCCTGGTGGGGGTTATAAAGGTGATAAATCATACTGGGGTGGGATTATATAGGTTTGGTGGGGGGAGTAGGGAGGTAAGTTTGGTTGGTAGCAGATCACATGAAATGTTGAATGATAAAGATTTCATGGAAGACTATTCAAATTATTATATGACTAGATAACTGCGCTATTCTTTTATTAACATTTTCCTTTTCCCTCCATTATTTTTCCCCCTTAAAAAGTTGCTCCCTACCTACCAAAGCAAATTTGTGCCTAGACGGTATAAGAACTGAATAGATGGTTACTGACTGACATTTCCTTTTAGCTGGTAAGAATTACTTCTTTGGCAGTGGGTTGAAATTGACTTTGGAGAATCTTACAATCAGCCCAGTTAAGCTATGGAAGTTGAAATAGGGTAGGCTGTTTATATTCACGTGGTTCTAAACCCAGGGCACTACTGAGTTCATGCCCCCAGGTACACAGTAGTTGGTACAGTGAGTTGAAGTGAGGCGGCTATAACCTTGTCAGAGGTAAAGAGTGTGTGCGGCAAGGGGTTAGACATTGAAGCTCATTGCATTTTGTTGAACTAACAAGTGATCAGTTAAAACAGAAAGCTTTTGAAAGATTTAAATAAAAAAGGCTTGCTCCTCCAGATTTATAATGGCATGAAAATAACTTCCTAAAGTATCTTCTGATCTATTTTCAAAGTAACTTTTCGTGGTGTTGTGGAAAGACTGTACCCTGGGGATATATAGTCTTGGTAATATTTGATGGTATAGTCAGATTGCTTAAAGTGGAAGCCAGGGAAGGTGGTTCAAAAGGCCTTCACACTTTGAAGGATAGAGATTTAAGGAATGGGTGCCTGGGTGCCTGGGTGGCTCAGTCTGTTAAGTGTCTCCTGTCAGCTCAGGTCATGATCTCAGGGTCCCAGAATTGAGTCCTGCATGAGGTTCTCTGCTCAATGGGGAGTCTGCTTCTCCTTCCTCTGCCACTCCCCTGGTTTCTGCTTGCTCTCTTGTTCTCTATCAAATAAATGAAAAATAAAATCTTTAAAAAAAAAAGAAATTTAAGGAACAGAGTAAGAAAGGATGGTCACCTAGATTATGAGATGCTTCAACTTGTCAAGCAGATAAGAAAATCTGGAATTAATTGTGTATCACTAGGATATAAACTACATAAGGGCGAGAATTTGTAATTTTGGTAAATGTTATAGCCCCAACTCCTAGGGGGAAGAAAGACTGCCTGGCTTTTATAAAGTCCATTGTCAGTAAGTGAGCCTAAATATTTGTGGCAGCCATTTAAGTAGGGATATGGGTAAGCCTGTAAGCGTGAATAACTGAAGCTTTCTTATAGGCCAGGAAGTGTCCTGGAAGCCTTGCCAGGATGCAGGAATCTCCATCATTTTCTTAGTCCTCATCCGTCACACCAGAAATTATTCCACAGAACTCGAGTACATTTTGTGGGGGTAAAAAAAAACAAACAACAAAACTTCTATGGCCAGTTGAGTTTAGTAAAGAGTGCTTCAGGTCCCCAACTTTGAATTTCCCAGTATACACATGGTCTGTTTAAAAACGAGAAAGTCTGTTTGAAACCGTTTCATAAACTTAGACACCCTTGCAGCTTGTTTGTGGTGATACCTTTGACATCCTACAGATTTTTATTCGATGAAACAAGCATCCTATGGGAAAAGACTAGAAAGAATCCTGCTGTTCCTAATGTCTCTAGGAAGTAACTTGACTTAGATCACTTTAGAAGATGCAGAAGAAATTTTAATAGTAAGATATTAGGATTAATCTTGCCAGGAAAGTCATCTGATGATACATGAAACAGATCACCCATCTGATTAACTTTCTCTCCTTATAAAATGATTAAATTTATATCGGTTACTAATTTTAATTTTCTGAGGTCCCCATTCTCTCTTATTAGAGAGTTTAGGAATGGTGTTTCTAAACATGAGTGATTAATGACATTAGGGTACTGAATAGCCAGAGGGAACCCATTTATATTTATTGGTATACTGTTCAAACAAAATGAGGATTTTCAGCTTTAGCTGGCTTGTAAGAAACTCAGGATTCCCAAAATCTTGCTAAAATACTTCGTTCCATGCTTTGCTTTCACGTAACAGTGACATGTACTTTATGCAACATATACACAATTTTTACTCATTTAACAAAACTGTGAGTATTTGCTGTTTGCTAAGGACCACTGAAGGTACTGGGTGAAAAAGGGGGCCGGGTTCTGGAGAAGCTTTCCTGGAGGATGGCATGCATGGAATAAGAAACAAATCTGAAAGAGGAAGCAGTACTGTGAGGATAAACTGAATCATCATGTGGTAGAGAAGAAATGGGGATACCCCATGAGACATACTTATTATTTTGGAATTATTCTGTTGGTAGACAGTAACCTTAACCATTTTTTTAGAAGATAATAAATTAATCTCTGACTCTTGTTCAAGAGGATAAGCAAAGTTATTTGAGGGAGGAATCTCTTACTTTCTCTATTTCAAGGGTGTGGGTAGGGTAATTTGGCAGGCTGACCCTGCTGGTTCCTGTTCCTGTAAAAGGCAAGTTTTTTCTTTTGAGAACCACTTTTGCCCATTAGCAAGGTAAAAAAATAGACTGTGAGTCCCTAGAGGTCTTCATTTTGTTTCCTTCTCACTTCTTTCTCCTACGAGGTGCGTTGCCCTCTGTGCCCTGCTTATGGGGCACCCACAGTGCATCAGCTTGTTCTTACTCAGTGAAAAAGTACCAGTTATCTCTAATTATTAGGTGGAATTGTAACAGTTTACTCAGTGGAGTTTCTTTTTTCAGTTGGTGTATTGTGGAAAACTTTAATATGTGTTCTTTATTATGTACCCTCGAACTATATGGATCTCACCGTTTTTATTGAAAGGAGGCTTAGACAAGATCTTCATAGTTTCTTCCAAGTATATCAAGTTATAGGATTTCAAGACAGATTTGTGCTCTATTGTGTTTAGATACGGAAGCACAAAACTGGAATAAAAATACTCAAAATACCTATTCAAGTGGTAAAATCCTAGAAAGGGATGTTAAGCAGACTTTCTAATGCTTACAGGAATTAGAATACTCTAGATTTGCTCTATAAGACTATAAACTAAGATACATGTCATAAAAGCAGTGTTGATAGATCTTATCAGGGACCCTTCATAGTTTAGCACCCAATACTCCAGCATTAACAATATGTCAAATGGTAATGTAGTATTCCTGAAAGGCAAACCTAATCCTAATTCTGTATGAGGTCTGTGATTGCTCAGCTCACAGGTAATAGTGATTCTGAGGTCGGGTCGTGGGCTTGGAATAATGAGTCCTGGTTATAGAACATGCAGGTCTTAGCACTAAGCTGTATCTGAACTACATTAAGCACAGATGTTGGGGTCTGCTGGGGTTAATTAGGACTCCTAACATCTCTAATCCCCTATGCAAACTGTAATTATTCCAAGCCATATATAAAACTGGTTATTTTTCAGTTAGGTCTATAAAATTGTCAAGTTTTCAATCATTAAATAGATACCGTATATCTGGTTGTGTGTCAAAGAATGTATTCAATGCAGTGGTGAAAACAAATGCTGAACAATATATGAAACTTGGAATTTATAAAAGTAGATCAGTGTACTTATGATTTTTTTTCATGTAGAAAATCAGAGGCATGCTTCCATTTCCAGCACTTGTGTTTATTTTAAAGATGAGGTTGTATTAAAAGTTATTAGGATATCTCTTTAGTGCTTTCAGTTGACAGTTGTAGTAAATGTGGTTAGAGTTATGCTTTATTTTGCTTTATGTAGTATCAGTGGTGGTTAATTGGAAAGAGTAAATTAGGATCCAGGAAACTTGGATAATAATTATGGCTCTGCCTTTGAATGAGTCATGTAATACACATGGGCTTTGGTTTCTTCAGCAGTACAGGACTAGACTTTTTTAAAGATCCCGACTAACTCTAAAAGATTGAGTCATCTCTAAAATATATTCCTTTAACTGTCAATTAATTGTATTGTTTACACGGAGTTCAGTTTTTTTATTATTTCTTGAGATATAGCACCCACACGTGTGCAAGCTGTGGGGAGGATGGGAGGGGAGAGAGAGAATCTTAAGCAGGCTCCATGCTCAGCACAGAGCCCAAAGCAGGGCTAGATCTTATGACCCTGGAGATCATGACATGGGCCAAAATCAAGAGTCAGATGCTTAACCGATGGAGCCACCCAGGGTACCCTGGGAGTTCAGTTTTTAATTGAATGAATTTGATCTTCATGTCAAATAATTTTATCTTTATCACTCTATCTAAAACAAGTGAATATTGAACTATGTCAGATTTTTGTCATAAATTCATGTTTATCTTAAATACTGGTAATTTTTTATACATAAAATGATTCTTGCTAAGTTTAAGTTTGTTTCTTCTGGAAAAAATATACTTTTTGTCAGATCTATTTTAAAATTTTTGAAGAGAGAAAATAACCACAATAGTTAACCCCTTCTCCCTCCTCACCCTTTCCCCTGTTCAAGAGGTGAAGCAGTTAGGAAAATCCTTTTTTAATTACTCCAGATTTCTAAATTTAGGATTTTAGAAAAGCCCTCATAGGGAGATACGGTTTTTATAAAGAGCCATAAGGTGAAAGGGGTTTGAGTAAACTTCCAGTTCCGTTGAAAAGACCACTTTTGCTTAGCTGTTAATTTTAGTTCCAATTACCCATCCTGAAGCAAGAGAAGTAAGGTATGTATGTAGCCACAAACAAGCACCCTTGCATCTGTGGACCTGTTTTCTTACCTGTAATATAAAGTGAGGATAATAGGTTTTATAAGAGTGACAAATTTGCAATATGGCAATTTGTTGTGACTACTAGAAGCTTAGTATTGTCAGAGGAATCTGCTGACAGAATGTTTTTGTCCCCTTATTGAGTGTAAAAAAATGAAGAAAAAGGGAGACCTGGGTGGCTCATTCAGTTAAGCGGCTGGCACTTGATTTCAGCTCAGGTCATGATCTCAGGGTCCTGGGATTGAGCCCCACTTCGGGCTCCACACTCAGCAGGCGAGTCTACCTGTGAATTTTCTCTTCTCCCTCACCCCTCTCCCCCTGCTCATGCACATGCTCTATCTCTAAAATAAATCGTTTTTAAAAAATGAAGGAAAAATTACAGTAAGCAGTAGTTTCCAGAGTGTAGGTGTCTTAATGCTTAAACCTCTGCTGATAATTACTGGGCCTAAAGCTCCAGTGTGTAGAAGACCATGCAGCCTGAGCTTGAGTTCCTACCCCTTCTTCCCCCATCACTTACAGAAAAGGAGGAAAGCCAAATGGCTTCGACACTCAGGACCTGGTTCTCTTCATCTGGAGAATTGGACAGTCCACGTTTCTGGTTGAAAGCTGAAGCACCTGCCAGGCCCACAAGGCCAAGACTCTGGGTCTTGCTTTTAATATTCTCTCTAAAGAGAACTGAAGGACAAAGGAACGCTTGCTGTTCCTCAGTCCCTACCTAGCCCCTACCTTAAACTGTCAGTAGAATACAGGAAGGTCAGAGGGTAGAAGAATGCCTTGTAAGAACTGTGACAGAGGGCAAGAAAGCCAAAGTACAAATAATCACTGACAATTCAGGAATGCCTCCCATTTTCCAAGTGCCGTTGGCAAGCCACACAGATATTTTCTATTTGAACTCAGTAACGATTCAGTGAAGTGTAATTATTATTTCCACATTTTGTAAGAAGCTCAAAAAGGTTAATAACTGGGCGCCTGGGTGGCTCAGTGGGTTAAAGCCTCTGCCTTCGGCTCAGGTCATGCTCTCAGGGTCCTGGGATCGAGGCCCACATCAGGCTCTCTCTGCTCAGCAGGGAGCCTGCTTCCTCCTCTCTCTCTGCCTGCCTCTCAGCTTACTTGTGATCTGATCTCTCTGTGTCAAATAAATAAAATCTTAAAAAAAAAAGTTAATAACTAGGGTGGTTAAGTTGCCTAGGGTCACAAAGATCGTGACTAATGCAATCATAATTTGAACCTAGGACTTCACTCTGTAATATCCTGCCACATATCAATAATGTATTCATTCCCTAAGTTTCTGTGAATGCGATCTTTTCAACATTCATTAATGTGGAAACTTTTAATCTTATTTTGAAAAGGGCTAACTTCCCTTTTATTGAGAAAGATTTTCAGTTTGGTAAAGCAAGGTAGATTTTATGGTTTTGTTTTGTTTTTGCTTTATACTTATCTTCGACAGTCATCCAACTAGTATTCCTTTTATGAAATTTATTTGTAATGACAGGGCTTCCTGAGATGTTTCAGACTCTAAAGGATCTCGAATGAGTATATCCCCTGCCCTCACGCCGCCCACCCCCCCTCCAGCTATTATCAATAGAAATGGTCTGCTGACAACATCACAGAATTTATTTTTTACATTTGCCATGAACAGCTGGACTTTTGAATTTTACTTCAGCGCAATGACATTTATTATGCCACTTGAAATTTAAATTTTGTAGACAAGAGAAGAAAGGAAAATGGAAGCAATTCTGCAAGCTTTTGCCAGACTTGAAAAAAGAGAGAAAAGAAGAGAACAAGCTTTGGAAAGGATCAGCACAGCCAAAACTGAAGTTAAAAGTGAATGTAAAGATGCACAGATTGTCAGCGACGCTGAAGTTACTCAGGTATTGTTATTCAGGTTTAGTTTTGTTTTCGTACTTAAGCCCTTGCTTTCGGAGAAAGTTGTCACACCTTATTTAGTTGCATCTGTAAAGAATTTTTAACATGTTAGTAGCATTTTTCAAATCCTGAGAATTTAGACCTGAGATACGAGATTCTATTTGGTATTAGACTAAAAAAAAAAAAGTTATATTTATCAGAATTCATCAACTTCAGGAAATTAGCTTCTGAAGTAGATTAATGCTTTTAGATTTTAACTTTTTACTTCTATAAACGTACTATGGAAAGTTCCATTCTGCTGTATTTTGAATTAGGAACAAGCAAAAGAAGAAACTGCTAGCAAGCCAACCCCTGCCAAAGTGAATAGAACTAAACAGAGAAAAAGTTTTTCTCGGAGTCGGACTCACATCGGACAGCAGCGTCGGAGACACAGGACTGTCAGCATGTGCTCAGATATCCAGCCATCTTCTCCGGATATAGAAGTCACTTCACAACAAAACGATATTGAAAATACTGTACTTGCAATAGAACCGGAAACTGAAACTGCACTAGCAGAACTAATTCCAGAAACTGAAGTCCCAGCACTTACTAAATGTCCTGCGAAGTACCCTAAAACTAAAAAGGTAGGGCTCTTCAGGAGCAGGGGAGCTCTTTTGACGACAGTGTCTTCCGATGTTAAATATATTAGTGTTCTTAAGATTCAGTCTGTAACATAAGGAATAGAATAGAACAAGAGGTGTAGTTTTTACACTTAACAGTTTTTAAACTAAGAATGAGAATCACAAAACAGTAAAATTGGTTAATAAAAATGTTTGCACTATTGTTACAAAGAGTTACAATAGTATATCAAGACTTCCTTTAAGAAATTGCAGATCACAATGTAATGATTTTAATAATTTATCACAGTTCCTTTTTTTGCCTACCCTATGTACTAAATTCACACTTTGCAAAAACAACTGGTTTTACCTATGTTATCCTTTATTTTTTATTTCCTCCAATTTTCGCAGTATAGGTAGATTATAAGAATTAAATGTGAAGAAATTGCTGATTGCCATAAAGAAGGGTAGTTTTAGAGGAGTTTATTCATCTTTGAAAAACTGTTAGACTTAATAAAGCAATTATGGGAAACTATTCACAGAGCTAAACCAACCTGAGCTTTACAGCTCAGAAATAACAGTACATCCTTATGAAGCACCCACAACCCCCAGTAGAATTTAGTAGATTGGAGCAGAGATATCAAAGTGGTAATCCTTGGGCTCTTTTTTTGGGGGGTGGGGGTTAGATCATAACTGGATTCTTCTTGTACACTTATATAACAAAATGTTTTGAAACTTGATCTTGTTCTTACCAGAGTCAGTACAGTTTGCAGGTACTGTGAAACCAGGAGAAATACATTCAGTAAACATCTAGGATGAAGCCGGGAGTGTACTTTAATGGGGAGTCAGAGGGTTAGTTAGAGACAAGATCTAAACACAGTTCTGTCTAATTGGAAGGCTGTACTCTTCCTTACTGCCCCACGGATCTTGAACAAGCAAGCCAACACTTGCCTTAACCATGAGCAGTTGAACTGTATGTTAATTATATACTGGAATTAAAAAAACAAAATCAAACAATGAGCAGTTATTTTTGCCCACTTTGGAAGGACAAAAAACAATTGCAACTTTTCTCTGTAATTTAGACTATTGAAAAGAAAAACATGTTTAAAAGAGAAGCTACTTTCTTGACTACAAATATGACATAATTCTGCCTTTTAATTTTTAAATGGCTAAATTATTGTGGTGCTGTTGATTTATTTAAATTCCTGGTCTGACATGTAGACTTCTACTGCCATTTGATTCTCTAAGAAAGCCTCCTTTGCCACAGGTTTTGTTGATGGTATGTATTCCATTCTTTTAAACATACTGTTGGAGCACCGAATTATCATGATTTCCCCTAATGTGAAGGCTTCATTCAGTGTAGTAAGACATAGTACCTACTCTGCCAGATACCATGATACTTGAAGAGCTTTATGTTATTTAGCTCTTTTAATCCTCACAATAATCCTATTTGTAGTACTAGTTTCTGTTATGACCTTTCTTTTACAGATAAAGATGTAGAAAAGTTCTATAACTTGCTTGAAGTCACGGTGTGAGTGGCAAAGCCAGGATTCCTATCCAGGCAGCCTGGCTGCAGGCTCCATGAGCTTTCTCTTGTTTGTCCAGGATACGCAATTGTACATACATTGAGAAAAAAGGAAAAAAAAAAGATGCTAGAATGTTTTAATGATTATCACTGGAAGACGGTGTCAGTAGATTTTTGTACTGTGTGTATATCTATGTGTGAGAAGGCATATATTTTAGTACTTTTTTTTTCTTTTTACAGAGTATAAGTAACAATATCATTTGATTACCAGATAGAAAGATATGAATGCCCACACAGCAAACAAAATGTGCTTGTGCTGACAGATGTAATCCTTATTTCCATGCCCATTACAATTGCTTTATTAAATAACTAGCCTACCAAAAAAAGTGAGTAGTCATTATATTTTAGGATCAGGTATATTCATATAACGAATAAAGTCTGAATTACATACAGTGTAGATAAAAATAAATCAACAGAATTAATTTAAAAAGGACCATGTAAATTTCAAAGCAGTGATTGTCATTGCTGACACTTTTTTTTTTTTAATGTATATGCATTGGTCTCATCATCTGGCGATTCTGATAGGCAGCTGGGGTGGAAAAACACTGCATAAAACCAGATTTTTCTTACACACTGATAACAGAAGCAGTAACAAACCTAAATTCAGTGTTTGTTTTTATAAGAGAATACTGAAGTCTCTTAGACCTTGCTATTTTACAAAAGGTACCATGTGTTTTCTTCCTGGCAGAGTGCTACTGTATAAAAAATTTTAGGAGTAAGGGAAGTTAACCAAAGAAATGTAATGATTACCCAATGTATGTTTTTGGATAATATATCAGTTTCAAATTTGGTATCAAAATGTTCAATAGGAGAATCTGTGCAATTACATATAGAGTGATCCAAATTTTTTTTTTCTAGCACTTGGTCAATGAATGGTTAAGTGAGAAGAATGAGAAGACAGGAAAACCTTCAGACAGCCTTTCAGAAAGGCCTCTGCGCATAACTACAGATCCTGAGGTGTTAGCTACCCAGCTCAATTCCTTACCAGGCCTGGCCTACAGTCCCCATGTATACTCTACTCCTAAGCACTATATTCGATTTACTTCACCATTCCTTTCAGAAAAAAGGAGAAGAAAAGAACCTACTGAAAATATTTTGGGCTCATGCAAGAAGGTAAACTATTCTTTGGATATAAAAAATCTAGGAATAGCCAAGGGCCAGTCTCCTTCCTTACTACCATTCCTGGTAGTGGAGTGCTTTTAGAATCAGCTCTACATTTATAGGCTATAGGAACAGCTACAAACGGATTTCTGTTCGTTTATGTATTTCAGCGGTGGTTGAAACAAGCCTTAGAAGAGGAAAACTCAGCAATTTTACATAGATTTAATTCACCCTGTCAAGAAAGATCCAGAAGTCCTACAGTAAATGGTGAAAGTAAAAGTCCACTACTACTAAATGACAGCTGTTCCCTTCCAGGTAGAATGTTTGTTCAGTGTTGTGTTGGTTTGGAAAATGTGGCAGGTGTATACAGCTTATATAACAGACATATTCTAGTTGTTACATACTTTATAAAAGAAACATTTTTACTTTTTTCTGTTCTCTTAATCTTTTGTGTGAAGATAAACATGAAAACCTTAAATTTGTAGTACCCTATATATTGGCGCATATAGGTGAATTTTTGGGCTGCTTCTCAGATGGAAAAGAGCTCTCCTCTAAGCCATTTGGCAAGATAATGCGTGCTGTAGTAGTAAAATTAACTCATGGGGGTAGGGAGAGCTTGTTTCATGTTAGTATCTTTGAAAACCTTGAAATTTAGTTTGGGGGTGATAAGTCATAATTACTACTGTTGATGTTTTGACTTTTCCCAGAATATATTATAGAATGTAGCAAATACCAGCAATATAATGTCTGAATTATTATTGCACCAACAGATCTAACTACACCACTAAAAAAACGAAGACTTTATCAGTTGTTAGATTCTGCTTACTCTGAAACCTCCACACCTACTCCTTCACCGTATGCTACACCGACTCACACAGATATTACTCCCACGGACCCATCATTTGCCACTCCTCCACGGGTGAAATCAGATGACGAAGCTTGCAGAAATGGTTATAAGCCCATATACTCACCAGTTACCCCAGTAACTCCTGGCACACCAGGAAATACCATGCACTTTGAGGTGAGAAATTTAAATGGGGAAAAGAAAACTGGGGATGGTACTTAACAGCTCCCAATCCCCCTACCCCACCATGCCCCACAGCTACTGTGCTTTGAGTAGGAATAAAACATTTTTAAGAAACCAAAAGAGCATATTTGGAACATGCATTGATAACGAATTTAAGCTTTTACATTTTTATTAAAATGAGCATAACTTTCATCTTCTTGATACTCAGTGTCAGACTGAATGGCTGTATGTGTATCAAACTGACCTTAAGGCAGAGATGGGGAATGAAAATAGAAAAAAGTTTAAAACCACAGTCTGTGTAATAGTTTAAGTTTTCATTTCTACAAGTACCATGGATTTATAATTTTCAATTCCACTTATTTCTTTTATATAGAATATTTCTTCCCCAGAAAGTTCTCCAGAAATTAAGAGACGCACTTATAATCAAGAGGTAAGGAGTTATTCAAAAAGATTAAATTGGTGACCTTTTCCTGATACTATTATTTTGCATAAATTATTGGCAGATCTTAAAATTTAACAGGTAGTCTCCAGATGTGGTTATTTGTGTAATTTTTTTGGTTTTTATTCTGTGAACAGGGATATGACCGATCTTCAACCATGTTAACATTGGGGCCTTTTAGAAATTCTAATTTAACTGACCTGGGTCTGCAAGAGATAAAGACTATTGGTTATACCAGCCCTCGCAGTAGGACTGAAGTCAACAGGCAGTGCCCTGGAGAAAAGGAATCTGTCTCAGACCTTCAACTGGGACTCGATGCAATCGAGCAAACTGCCTTACATAAAACCATGGAACCACCTACACATGACAGGACTGACCCTAACAGCCAACTGGAATCTACTCACTCTGGACGGGGCACAATGTATTCTTCCTGGGTAAAGAGTCCTGACAGAACAGGAGTAAACTTCTCCGTAAACTCTAACTTGAGGGACCTGACGCCCTCACATCAGTTGGAGGTTGGAGGAGGCTTCCGAATAAGTGAGTCAAAGTGCCTGATGCAGGATGATACTAGAGGCATATTTATGGAAACACCTGTGTTTTGTACTTCAGAAGATGGGCTTGTTTCTGGTTTCGGACGGACTGTTAATGACAATTTGATCGACGGAAGTTGCACACCCCAGAATCCACCACAAAAGAAAAAGGTTACAAATTTAACGATTTTAGTCCTTTTAGTCCTTTTAATAGTGTCTTTTTCATACTACTTCTGAGGGTTATTAGCAGTTACGTGTTATGTAAGGCATTCATACCCCAGTTAGTTATTCAAGTTAAACTTGTGATATGTACACTTTTAAACCTTTTGTAAGTGCTCAGTTAGAAAATACTTAGAGACAAGTAAAACATTCTAGTGATGCAGAAAATGCTTATAAGCATGGTTTCAGAGATCGAAACCTCAAGATGGTTTATTTCACTGAAAGAGTAACTTCAAAATAACCACTTCCTAGCCAAATAAACAGAGTTGAATAATACTTGTGTTATTATCCTTATTTTACATAGAACAGGCAGCCTTGTATTGGAGAAATGCTTCTTTCTTCATCCATAATATGTATAGTATTTAGGCCATGGATATGATGAGTATTTTGAAAAGTGTTCTGTAAATAATTTCTCTGACTTACCACCATTCTTTGGTTGGCAGCAGACATACTGAGACAATTAGAATGCCTTATTTCAGAGAAATGGGATAAACTACAACACTTATTTTTATTTGTTAATAGGCTTATTGCTTTGCAAGTCAAAGAATTTTAGTGATGTGTGCTTTTAATTTTTATAACAGAGTCCAGTTGGCAACTTTGTGGGAAGCAATGTAGTATAGTGGAGAGAGCACGGGCTTTCAAGTAAGACCTAGGTTCGAATCCCGGCTCCAACACTCACCAGCTGTGTGACCTTGAGTGAGTGAGTTACTCAATTTCCTCATCTGTAAAATGGGGATGATAATATACCTATTTCATAGGGTTGTTGTGAGGATTAAATGAGATAATGTATGTAAATAATCTAAATACAATGCCTGGCATATAATAGGCATTGATAATTGTTAATTATTATTTGTTCAAAATCAAATTATTTTACGTAATTTTCCTAATATAAATATAGTAATTCTCTTTAGAAGAAAAAAGTAGTTGACTCTGACATATAAAACAAGAATAGAAGATTTGCTTTTCCTTCTCTTTCTTGCTGAAGGTCTCTCTATTAGAATACCGTAAAAGACAGCGGGAAGCCAGGAAGAGCGGCTCGAAGGCCGAGCACTTTCCACTCGTTAGTGTGTCACCTCATGCAAGTGGCAACTCGAGCAACAGTGGTGACGGGTGTGGCAACAGGAGCGAAAGCGGGGAGCAGCTAGAAAGCACTGCTAGCCTGCCGCTACCAGCGCCAGCTGCCGTTTACAGCGCTGCTGAAGAAACCAGCAGTAACGGTCCTGTAAAGGAAGCTTCTGCCGGTGAGAAGAACGACCCGGAAGTTCAGTGGTAAGCCTGTCTAAAAGATAGCTCATTGCTAACTTTAGAATTCTGAGTAGTGTATCTTATAATTAAAGTAGTCTCTGTTCTTTATCGTCCAGCCAGGATCTTTTCCATAGCTGACTGTGACTGCAGCTAGATCTAGAAAGATCTGAAGTATGCTGTTCTGCAAAGCACAAGCTTTGGGTAGCGAACTCTCTTCCTGTCTGTTGTCATTACCCCAATTCTAAGGAGAGAGACTTTTGCGGTCCTCATTTTGAGAGATCCTCTTCACTGATAGGGCTTTAAACGAGCTCTGTATTTGCCTATGTTAAGGGTCCGCTGTGCTTCCTCTTTGACAACTTTCACCTTTTTCACAATATTCCTCTCCAGAGAACTTTTATCGTAGTGTGTAGCCTGCAGTTTCTTTAGATACCTAACCAGTTACAGAAAAGAAGAACCAAATTTTAGTATTTCTTCAGTAGAAACAGCAGAAGCTGGCTATGGAATGGGTCTTGGCAAAGGGCAGTGGGGCTCATTCACTTCCCTCCGGTGTCCCCTTTCCCCTGAGAGCTTCCCACTAGCCTTATAGTCCAGACACAGGGTCATCTGTCAAGGGTGTATCTGGTACCTTCCGTGACATTCCCCTTCCACCAAGAAATTGCTTAAGATGAAGGACTGGAGTCTGGCTATTTTCAAAGCTTTAACCCGAGTGTTTTCCCAGCAGAGCAAAAGTCTTGGTCTGAGGGGACATGCTGACCATCAAGGACAAAGAATCTAGCAGGCAGTAGCTTCCTTGAATTGATGGTATGATTTTATGTTCAAGGACCGCTTCAACCTCAGTGGAGCAAGTGAGAGAAAGGAGTTACCAGCGAGCGCTACTTCTCAGTGATCACCGAAAAGATAAAGACAGTGGTAAGTGAGCTTGTTCCTTTGCCCAAAAGTGGAGCCAGCTAATCCCTCTGCACCCTCGTTCTTTGCAGTTCTAATGTTCTCTTTGGGTCTGCTTCATCTCTAGGGGGAGAGTCACCATGTGTCCCATGTTCACCGAGTCATGTTCCGTCTTCACCTTCATCTCATTCAAATCACATTCCCCAGTTGCAACCCAAGGGCCCAGTCCCTCCTTTCAGTGAACTTATGGAAGGTCAGTAAGCAGATGGCCTATCATGGTTATTTTAAAAACCTTTTTGAATCAGCAAGGAGAGTACCTTTCTACAGAGTTGGGCTGAATAGAGTAGTGTTAAGTGCAACGCAGCGCTGGTCACGCAATGTTCCATTTACTCCAGCTTTCTTCTGCTTTTCAGATCCTGACCCTGAGAATGCAGAGCCCATGACTACAAGTGAATGTCCATCCCCAGACACCTCTCAAAACACTTGTAAAAGCCCTTCAAAAATGAGCAAGGTAATAAAATTGACCTTTGAACATGGCCATTCAGGAAAGTGGGTGCTAACATGCATACGGAGATTCTCTGGCCGTACCGAGCATCAGTTTGTGACCACGTGGTCTCACTGTGCTTCAGTCCTTTACATTTTCTCCTAGAGGTCCACCTATGTCACCCCAGGAAATTCCGTCTTTCCATACAGTTTTGGACCATGCAGTCAACTCTCTAAAAACAAAAGGTCAGATGACATGTGTTGAAAAGAAATGCTCTTGCCGTCCTGGTTCGGGAAGAGGGGCTGGTCTCGTGTGGCGGCAGTACCTGTGGAAACTAAGGATGAGGGATTGGAGACTGGTCTTCTTTTTCCCTTAATGTAACGTCACATACATTGAAGTGGTCTTATACTTGGATTGTTCATATTAGAACAACCTAAAAGATGTTTCAGATGAGAACAGTGTGGGTGAGCACGTTTATTTAGTGGTCAGCCCAGACCAGATGATCACTAGGTTGGGTGCAAGCAAATCCTGTAACAGAATTGAAACTTGCTCAGTGCCGGAGGTTACTAGAATTCTTTCAGAATAAGGCTCAGAAGCAGGTTGGCCCACTGAGGGGAAAAAGTCAAATGGAATGTAAAGACCATTCTCTTTCCTTAACTTGTCTTCCTTATAAATTAATCCAGGTAATTCAGTTGGAGCTCAGTACCAGAACTTGTTGAACTACTGAAAAAGCTGCCCTTTCAGGATCCCCTGCCTCTGTGACGGGCCTCCCCAGTCCACCTTATCCGCTACCCCTTTCTAAAGTGAATCCTGAAGTGACGTTCAGTACCACTGGTAATGAGTGGATTCATTTTCTCTCCGCAGCCCGCTTCCCCGGGACCCATACCTCCTGTTCAGCCGCATGGGAAAATAGCCACAAAGTCCGAGTCCCACTGGGAGGCAACAGCTACTGCGTCGGAAGCGGAGAACGGGGTGCACCTGAAAGCAGAGCTCCCCCAGAAGCAGCTGTTAAACAACACCCAAGCACTTCCAAAGAACCCTCCTCCTCAGCCGCTCACTCGAAGCTCCGCCGAGCAACTTGCACAGAAGCTGCCGTCCGCACCGGTCAAGTTGCACTGTCCTCCTTCCCCTCACGTAGAAAATCCTCCCAAGTCCTCGACACCCCACCCGCCTGTGCAGCACGGCTATCTCTCACCAAAGCCCCCTTCCCAGCAGCTAGGCTCGCCCTACAGGCCTCATCACGCACAGTCGCCTCAAGTGGGAACACCTCAGCGAGAGCCTCAGAGAAATTTCTACCCAGCGGCACAGACCCTTCCGGCCAGTACTCCGCAGGCCCCGTCCGGAGCCCTGTTCACACAGACGCCCTCGGGACAGTCTTCAGCGACATATAGTCAGTTTACCGCCCCCAGTCTGAGCAGCACGGCACCGCCCCCTCCACCCCCACCGCCCCCTTCTTCCTCGTCTTACTATCAAAACCAGCAGCCCTCTGCCAACTTTCAGAATTATAATCAGCTTAAAGGTAGTCTTTCCCAGCAGACTGTGTTCG
>LNAC01000322.1:1489829-1514301 GCA_002007465.1 Ailurus styani | reverse complement strand
CCCACCCCCGGCCCCAGGGCCACACCTCGTGCAGCAGCCCAGCTCCCATCAGCAACACTCTGTCGCTCACGTTGTAGGGCCTGTTCACACGGTCACCCCCGGGTCCCACATTCATTCTCAAACTGCTGGACACCATTTGCCACCACCCCCGCCACCTCCCGGTCCTGCCCCTCATCACCACCCGCCACCCCATCCTTCCACAGGACTCCAAGGTCTACCAGCACAACACCAGCATGTGGTCAACTCGGCACCCCCCCCACCCCCGCCGCCGCCACCTTCCGGTGTCTTGGCTTCCGGGCACCATACCACCTCTGCTCAAGCCTTACACCATCCACCTCATCAAGGACCTCCACTCTTTCCTGCAAGTGCTCATCCAGCCGTACCACCGTATCCCTCCCAAGCCACACATCACACCACTCTGGGACCGGGACCCCAACACCAGCCTTCTGGAACAGGGCCACATTGTCCATTAACAGTTGCAGGTCCTCATCTCCAGCCCCAAGGACCAAACAGTATTCCAACACCTACTGCTTCAGGGTTCTGTCCTCACCCTGGCTCTGTGGCCCTGCCACATGGGGTTCAAGGACCTCAGCAGGCATCTCCAGTGCCTGGACAGATTCCAATTCACAGAGCACAGGTGCCACCAACATTTCAGAACAATTACCATGGTTCAGGGTGGCATTAAAATGGACTCCAAAAACATTTTTTAAAATGTTCTGTAAGATAAACTGTATATTTCATATGTACCTATTAAGGTACTTTTTAAAGCTTGTACATGAAACTTTGTATAAAAAAAAAACACCAGTGCTCTTTCATTGTATTTTTCCCATTTTTGCTTTTTAAAATTCCTTAAAAAAAATGTGCTGTTAAGCCAGTATTAGGGATCTTTATTTTGTAAGTGAACATTCCAGCTGTTCTTCTGGCAGTAGATTTGATGCTACATGATCTTTAAATTTTATTGTTGCAGTTAAAATTCATTTAGTGACTGTTTTCTATATTATTTTATACATATGCATTTAAGTACACAGCTAAGTAATGGCACTATGAGGATTTTCATTTTTTTCCTGTCAGCAGTTCTGTGAGTGCATCTTAGATATTAAAAAAAAATGCAATACAGATTTTTATAGTTTGGTGTGGACATGGCTCATTTTGTTTTATCGGTTATTTGCAAGCAGAATGTAATTTAATGTATAGATGATTTTAAATGTCTCCTGACAAACTGTAAATACTGCATTTCTTTTGCGTATATAATTGCTTACAGCTTTTCTCATTTGATATATAGCATTGTACATATGACAAGTCTTTGCAAAACTGTGTGATCTTTGTGAAAGTAGTACAGTATATGGCCTTTAATTTCTTTTTTATTTTAAATATACTGTCACATTGAAGCACTGGTTGGGCATTTTAATTCATGTTAATAAATCACAATTATGTCAGTTTTACCAAATTGTCATGTCCAACTTCTGAGATTGGAGTATGTTTAAACAAGTGTTGGGTATTTTAACAAAAGTTCCATTTCTTCAGATCTAGTTTGTTAGGGGTTTGTTAGCCTTCCATTTTCTTCAGCTACACCTACCTCAGCTGGACTGTAGCAGACATCAGGAGACAGTGAGCAGTTGGGTTGTTCCTGTAACGCTCCTTCCTGTCATTTCTGCAGGAAACTTCTATGCTGAGTGAAGGCGCTATCTCTAGCTGACATCATACAAAACGTGAATCCAGTATCATTCAAGTATAACACGTGATTGAGTTCTAGACCGGAATTGACAACTGTTCGAAAATATGGCGTAGTCTTGCCTGACAACACAAATACCTCATTTGTACATTGCAGAACATGCATGACTGCAATGTCCTACTGATGAATCAAAATTATTTGAAAACCTTTTAAATTAACATTTACTATCTAGCTATAGTATTAAAAAGAAAGTAATAGAAGGTCTTCAAAATTTGTTTCAGGCATATAAAACAAAGGAAATCGGCATTATTCTACCCAATGCTACTTTTTGGAAAAATTCTTTGACTTCTACCTCTTAGGAGGATTGATTAAGTAGAAGATAGGTAGTGACATGAACACATTTTTCCAATTTTCACCTGACATAATTTGGCACAGCATATACATTCTGTGGTTTGGAGAAAAACGTTAACAGACTAAAAATCGTTAGGTAAGGTTTGGCAGTAATGAAAGTCCTGTTTTACAGTAACTTTTAATGTCCACTTCCTTTTAAAAACCAGCTAATGATGGTACATAAAGAGAGCTGCATTTAGGGCTCAATTCTAGTCAGCTTCAAGTTTTAAAAGAACTTGGGTCAACTCTGCCCTTCTTGACTTTAGCAAACAACATTCTACTTAACGGTATTCACTAAAGAAACTCTTGTCCAAGAAAACATGGCTTTACATCACCCAGCCCTGGGTTTCACAGAACAAAGGTGGCTAGCTACCAGCACAGTGAGTAGCATCATTCACCTCTTTCAAAGGACTGTCCTAACGATTTAAAATTCCTGTGATAAATCTACCTACAACACAAAATACTGATAGAGAAGCTTTTCTATGAACTACAGAATCTAATTCCTTGACTCCTCGGATGAAGGGCACATACACTCTCAAATATTGTCTCTACCAAAATTTCATTAAAGTTATAAAAAACAATGGAAGAAAAAGAATTTAATAATCTCAACTGTGAATCGAAACTGAAGTTCTCTACCCAAGGAGAAAAAGCCGTTTATCATGTTTAATTAATTAGATATGATCCAGGTACAAGAAGAAGCAAGTTAGTAAATCAATTTTCACCTGAAAAGTGTATGCGTTCCTGAAGCCTCTAAATTTGCTTTTTTTGGCCTTTGAGCGGTTCTAACTTCCAGACAGCTTCTCATCTGCTACAATCACGATCCACTGCTTGTCCTTTCCCACGA
Organism: Ailurus styani; assembly: GCA_002007465.1. NCBI lineage: Eukaryota > Metazoa > Chordata > Mammalia > Carnivora > Ailuridae > Ailurus > Ailurus styani. The sequence goes on along the minus strand of LNAC01000322.1, from coordinate 1,511,395 downwards.
AGACCGGACATGGACTAACGAGAGGAAAAGCCAGACATTCACTAAAACCAAACCACCGAGCCAGCTGCAGTGAGCTGCATAACCAGTGCATCTCATTCAGCACAGTATTTGCTATCATCAAGCCACCAAAATTCCGCTAAAAACCGGACTATACCCAATACAAATATATATTCCTTCTAGAACTTTTTTTACATTGTAAACCAGTTAGGCTCTTTTGTAAGGGACAGACCTTTCCAAATTCCTAACAATCGAGTTTATTTTCTACCATGAGCCGAAACTGCATTAGATCACTTTCATTCAAGTGTGCTACAAACCCTGATACAGATTTTTCGGAGTTAGGCGAGACGAGATCTGCTTCATGGTTCTCATGAGAATGGCTCCTATGGAAACTGTCTGCAGCAACCATCTGTCATAGAACCTACGTGATAACCTACAGCTTCAACAGAAAACCTCAGCATGCACAATGCCTAAGAAGTGGTTGTATGTTCTACCTCACGGTGATACGTGGTATCATGCTAACTCCTGAAGGGATGTGTCTTGTTCCCTCAAGGTGAACACAGTTAAAAAGAAAAAGAGCAAATCTGCAATGCTCAAACACAATGCAGTTAGTATGTTTCTGATGGAACGTGAGTGAAAAAGAATCACTGAAATCCTAGGTAGTGCATCTGTCCTACAGCGATTCTTCGAAGTCCATATTCTACTCTTACAAAACAATGATTTCCTTTAATGAGGCTTAATGCATGTTCTACAGCTACCTGTCCTGCAATGGGAATGTGGATACTTCCTTTAGTTGGGGTTATGCTACACTACAAGGAGAGCAAATGTTTGTTGATTCTATCGCTTCAAATACAGGCCAATGACCAAGGCAATGTCTGGAAAAAAAAAACCAAAACACTTTAATTTTTAAGACAACTGCAAGCACCTCAAACAATGGATTATTATTACAACACTTGTTATCTTTTCACAATCTAGTTATTGCAAAGGCATATGGATAAATGTTAATGGACAAAGTCAAGAAAAACGAGGCACCTTAATGAATGTAAAATTTTAAAAAAACCTGACATTCAATCCACTGACTTCTAAAAGAGGCTAAATATACCTCCGTATATTACATTCTAAAATTGTATTGCCTACTATGGTTTGTGTCCTGGATTCTACAGCGTTAAGGTAATGCATAAACAAAATCGTGTGCAACCTGCAAAGGGAAAATCGTTTTCTCAACCTCAGTGTATGGGTAGACAATGAAAAAGCTAGTGATGTTGTTGTAGCCGCACATCGAACTGCCTAGGGAATGAGCGTGATCCCCACGACCTTGCAGATGCGAGGCTCCTGCCCGCTGCACTGCTAACTACGCATACCATACCTGGGTTTTGGACAAACACAAGCAAACTTTTCCCAAAAAATATATATATACATATATATTTTGTTTTTTCTCATTCCACACACTGCACATGGTTTTTGTCGTCCAATTTAATCTATGTAGAGTTTAACTTACAGTGTTTGGAGGAGGCAACACCACATGGTACCAGGCTATCACATTTTTAAAGGGAAATTGCTCTTTTTTCCTTTAAAGTACTTTTAAAAATATGCAAAAATATGAATGGGAGTGCTAAAACTATAATACGTATTTTAGAATGAAAGCATGTCTCTTCTTGCTTTAAAGTGCCATATAGGGAATGACATAACTCAGAGCCACTTTCTTTAAAATCCAATGTAAAAGGACTGTTATGGAATGAAAAGTCTGCACCGCTCCTGGGAGCAGTTCAAGTCCGATACATGCAACTCAGGCTACAAAGCACTCAAGACTTGGTAGCTTTTCTGAAATTTGAGTCCCCATCCCATATTTAATGGAGATTAACATTTACAGGTGCATTTACATACACTATAGTACAGGAATGATGTCCCTTTGCCAGAAGATAAAATTGTACATTTCCTTGCTATTTCTTGGTTCCAACTTGATAATTTCTTAAGATTGTAAATTATATAGTACTCAGCTAAAATATTTCTTCATAAATAGTTACAAAACCTGCCAAAACACAAGGGGGAAAGTATTCTTCGTTCAAAAAAATTGACATTTGAATGTCACACAGCACAAGAAACAATGCTTAGAGACATGTTATTGTTTCCAGAAGAGAGTGGGTCAGTAAACTACTAAGCTGAAGACAAAAGACTACCCTTCCCCAGGATCACAGTGCACAAAAAGCAAAATGTCAAACAACAGTACCTCAAAGCAAAATAAAGGTCTGAGGATGAAGCCAGCTCACTTGTAATCCTGTTAAAGAATGAGAGTCACCGTTTAGGTCCAATGTACTGGAAAACATTTGCTAGCTCAGAATGCTCTATTTGTAGAATCTGCTAAGAATTCAACCAAGGATGCCGAAGGCATTCGCCAGCTGAGGCTCGTTTTTCTGGAACCATTTCTAACATGGGGATCAGGAAATCTGTAAACTGTGCAGCATCTTCATGAGGCCAACCGTACTTTTCCACAAGGACGTCAAAGAGGCTCCAGGGCTTCAACTTGGTGATGTGTCGCAGTTCTCCTACAGGGAAGAAACAGGTAGGGTCAAGAAAGCTCCAGATGTGCATTTCCCATGGGTGGTCCAGCCAGGCGTGTGAGGAAGCAGACACCTACCTGCCCGACACCAGGCCACTAAGCCACAATGAACAAGCCAGCATCCCCCCCCCCAAGACGATCGTCCTTCAGGGTCTACGTGGCCGTGTTGTTATTTCAAGTAAGCTTGGTAAATGCAAATAGGGGATTCATCAAACTGGGAACAGTCCACTCGAATCAGTTCCAAGTTTCTTTAAATGAGCCGAGGTGTTGAGTCCACCCGGAACGTATTCTTTTTTTTTTTTAAGGTTACGTAGATAAATATTTTTAGTCACCTCTGCACCCAATGTGGGGCTCAAACTCACGACCCCGAGACAGAGAGTCATGTGCTCCCACGGGAATGTTTCCATTCGCAAAGAATGACAAAGGCACTCTCCCACCAGTGTAGGATCTTTTGCAGTTTGTAAACAGGCTTAGAAAAAGCTTGAAGATACACACTATATAAACCCCTTGGACCATGATTTCTGCACGTGACCACGCAGAGAGAAGGGAGTCTCTCCCTCTAGAGCAGCGCTGTTAGAACTTTCTCCGCTTTATCTCCCTATCCGACAGGGCAGCCGCGAGCTGGATGTGACCGCTGAGCCCGAGACGTGGTTATCACGTCTCACTGAGGAGCTGCAGTTCTCCTTGGTTTCACCTTAACCAGCCGCTGACGGCTAGTGGCTGCCGTGCCAGGCAAGCCCGCTCTGCAGGCCGACCTAAATCAAACACCATTTCTACGCACGTGCTCTAAAATCTGAGCGAGCAGGACATCAAATCTTGAAGTTACACTTTGGAAATGTGCTGGCTGCACATATAAGGGGCAGGTCACGAGCAGCCCCGACTGCCAAGCTACAGGGACTGACAATCCAGTAGATGGTCCGAGAACAGCCTTTTCCAGAAGAGGAAGAAAAGCTGTCTCAAGTCAAACTACCAAAAGGTGAGGATCCCTTTCATGAGGAGTAACTCCCTTTCTCTTCCAGTTAGACATTTTCACAGGACACCCCACTCCGTCCCTGGAGACGCCTCGCGGTGGGGGGTGGGGGCGCGTCCGCATCTGCCCGGCAGAGCAGCTCCCGCGGGCCAGGGGAGCCATCCGGCGCCCACTCGCCCGCTCCCCGCATGCGCCCCGGCCAGGCGGCCGAGGGGGGCAGGCACCCGGGCTCCTGTCCCCTCCGCTCCGGTCCCCTCCTGGCTAGCACTGGAGCCCCCAGGGCCGCTCCTCACGGTCTGCGCTACAAAGGTCTCCCCAGGCACCTGGCCTGGCTCGCCCACGTATGCCTCTCAGTGCAGCCCAGCCCCTCTTTCTTTCATCACAAAGACGATAAAAGAACGTTATGGAAGATCGCAAACCCATAAGGAGAGATGACCTGTAATTCCGCCCACAAGGATTTTTTCTCTTGGCCCACATGCTTTTCCAGTGACACTTACGAGCGGTGTGTCTACAGAGCTGGCATCAGGGCGTGCACAGGACTGGAAACAATGTTTCCTGTCAGAGGGATGGGGCGTAAAACACTCTGAGGACCGAGGACAGAGTTCAGCCAGGCCCACGAACTGTCTGCCCAGGGAGGTGGACCTGCCATCGGAGAGGAGAGGGCTCCCCCTCCTGCGGAAGGAAGACCGTGTCCCTAAGCACGGAGTCTGAGCCACCACTCAAAGTTCATCCCCTTGCATCTGGAATCCCAGCTCCCGGACTCCAGCCTATGAAAATAACCCCTGGCATCCACCACCCCGCACCCCAAATCACACACACTGCAAAAGCAAAGGTACGTGCAAAGCTACAATTACTCATTAACAGGAGAATAGGGGTTAAAAAAACAACAAACCACGGTCCATCGCTCGATGAATACTATTTAATACTTAATAACATGGAGGAAGATGACACAGCACAATGACTGGTACTAAAACAACAGAAGAATAGAAGAATATGATCAAAAGAGTGATTTTCAAAGTGCCCCTAAAGAGGCAAAGCAGGTGCCCCCGAACTCCAGCTTCGTTTACGGGTTTTACAGTGACTGTGGCTCTCAACAGAGCCAGGCTACAGGAAACTAAGAAAGTTCACATACAACATGCTAAAAGCAAGTGTTCTGGAAAGGGGAGATAACTTCACTGACCTTCCTCTCCTCCGACCCAGAATACACACGCCCCGGGCTCGCAGACAGATGCACCTGCTGAGACAGGCAGTTTGCCCAGAACAAGGAAGGAATGTCTTTCTGAGGGTGCGGGGTTCAAACTAAAATGCATCAAATTAAGTACAATCTTCTATGGAAAGAGAGGAGCTTTACTGGAGACAGCCACCTTAAAACCTGCATAAGAATACTGGTGAAAACAACACACTGCTGAAAGGCCAGGAGAAGCTATTTACTCATACCAGCTGGCTATGAAGCCATACAGAGATTTCCAAAAAACAGACTAGAGTATCTACCTTCCTTCGACCAGGTAATTCCACACAGAAAACTATGTGCAGAGATGCTGTGAGGAAAACAGGAAACATGCAAAACAGTCCCAAGCACCAATAGGTACTGAATACGCAATCACAGAATATGGAACTCCCTCCAAAAGGAATACGTGGACCACACAGATAGATGGAAAAACGTGCCAAGAAAAATCAGGATATAAACTTGCCTAGGCCCTATGATTACCTGTACAAGTTATTATGTTCAATACGAAATATGGTCTTCTAAATAGTTGATAAAGTATGATTTCACTCATACATGGAATTTAAGAAATAAAAGAGAAACACAGTGGAAAGGAAAAAAAAAAAGAGGGGAAACAAGCCATAAGAAGAGACTATTTTTTTTTTTTAAAGATTTTATTTGTATGACAGAGAGTGCGCATGTGTGTGCGAGTATAAGCAGGGGGAACGGCAGGCAGAGGGAGCAGCAGACTCCCCACGGAGCAGGGAGCCCAACCTGGGGTTCAATCCCAGGAGCCTGGGATCCTGACCTGAGCTGAAGGCAGACACTTACGGACTGAGCCACCCAGGCGCCAGGCCCTAAGAGTCTCACCTGACAGAGAACAAACGGAGGGTTGCTGGAGGGGAGGAGGGTGGAGGGATGGGCTAGATGGAGCACTGGGACTGAGGAGGCCACTTGTGATGAGCACTGGCAGTTGTAGGTGAGTGATAATCCCTGAATTCTACTCCTGAAACTAATATTGTACTGTATGTCAACTAACGAGAATTTAATTATAAATCTGAAGGGAAAAAAAAGGAAAGAAAACAACAGTTGACCAATGTTCTGTAATAAACCCTAAGCTCCCAAGCCTGTGCAGCTGCTGCCAGCAGGACAGCCTCGCCCGGTGAGCAAGGACCTCAGGTCCACTCAGCGGCTCCAGCCCCACAAATCATGCACAAGAAATACAGCCAACCCACCCCACCGCTTAGAATACAAAATAAAATAATAACACGCTTAAGGGAGGCAAAAAAGAGACCAAAATGAGGGGGGAAAAGAAAATGGGACCATTTTTTCCTATTTGTTCCTATTGTACAAGTAGCTCCTGACAAGTCAACAAATTTTTACCTTGACAATTTTTTCTTGCCTAGGAAAATATACCAAGATATGTTTCACTCAAAGTTTGCAAATAACTAGACAGTTAGTAGTGACAGTCTTTATTTTTTAAACTGAACTTCCTTTCCTTCTTAAAGAATGCTGAGTATCACTGAGTCTTTCCTCTGGAGCCCAGCAAGGCCAGATAGACGGCCCTGCCCTCAGCAGCCCAACCCCCGCCCCAAGTCAAGGCTTTGGGACTGCAAAAGTATTTGCCAATCCTAGATTATCAGAGTGCTTTTTTATTTTTTATTATTTTTTATTTAGAGAGAGAGAACATGCACACACATGTACATGAGGGGTGGGGAGGGTCAGAGGGAGAGACAGAATCCGAAGTGGACTCCACACACAGCACAGAGCCCAAAGTAGGGCTCGACCTCACAACCCTGAGATTATGACTGAGCTGGTGGGCTCAAGTCAGTTAAGCCTCTGACCCTTGATCTCAGCTCAAGTCTTGATCTCAGGGTGGTGAGTTCAAACTCCCCGTTGGGTGCTGCACTAGGCACGGAGCCTACCTCTAAAAAAAATTCTCAGTAGAAAACAAAAGGATAATCTCCATAACCTTGAAATAGGCAATGGTTTCCTGATGAGACATCAAAAGTACAATAACACTGGGTGATGGACATGGGGGAGGGTATGTGCTGTAATGAGCACCGGGGGGAAGACTGAGGAATCACAGACCTGGACCCCTGAAACAAACAGCACATTATAATTTAAAAAAGAACAAAAACAAGTAACAGAAGAAAACGTAAAGGGTCAGACTTCATCAAAATTAAAGTTTTATACTTCAACTATCACACGTGTGCCTTCAAGAGAAATGAAGACATGTCCACACAAACATCTGTACCACGTTCACAGCAGCATTATTCCTAAGAGCCAAGAAGTGGAAACACAACCCCCCGGCCATCACCTGACGAGTGGGGCGGGCGCGCTCTCCGCACACACGCGAAGCCTGCAGTCGCCAAGCGGCGGAGGGGCCGGGAAATGGGCCCTAAGTGCACAGACCGCAGGACTCCAGTCCCGTGCAATGTGCTCAACAGGAAGCGGCAGGGGGCAGAGCGCGGGCCAGAGGCACCCACCGGGGCGAGGGGGCAGAGAAGCAGAGCGAGCGCCGACGGGCGCAGGCTTTCTCGCTGAGAACGAAGACACTGAAATCACAGGGTGAGGCCGGCTGCCTGGTTCTGGAACACACCAAAAATTACCCAGCTGTACATCTTGAAAGGGTGAAATGTATGCGATGTAGATTACATCTCGGTAAAGCTGCTATTAAAAAAATGGTACAAAGCTTACAACAAATAATAAGTAAAAGAATTCCAACACTGTGTTAATGCACGCAGTCCAAACAAACGCTCCACTAATTAGCAGCTCATAATAAATGATAGGAATAAATGGGATGAGCTCTAACTGAACCTGTTACAACAATCATTTCATTACTTTTTCTGGCATCACATGCTCAAATTAAAAATGAAACGATTAAAACACCGATTTGGACCTATGATAAGCTGTGGCCTGGGGTCTGTTCTTTTCTGAAGTGTCTCCTGTGTTCGGTGTCCCGACAGTCGGCCTCCATGCTGTGGCCTCATTGCTACAGCGCCCTCCCGTCTGGCACCCCNGGGGGGGGGGGGGGGGGGCTGGACGGTGCAACCTTCAAAGAGGGCCCAGCGAGAGGGTGCAGGGGTGCCGCAAGGGCGCCACCCGCTGCTGGCTCAGGAAGGCTTCCACCTCAAACCAAGACCGAACAGGGTTCAGGTTTCCAAATGTATGAAGCCCTCGTGGTGCCCACCCCGCACCAGGCTGTAAACAGGACACGGCGAGCCTCCGATCTCACGGAGAATCTCGCAACTCAGAACCGATGTGTAAAGTCACTGAAGTCATCCACATTTCAGTGTCCGACTCATTAGCGTGAGGCACCTTCTCCGGTGGCCTGCACCCCGCCCAGCTCCCACGGAGATGAGCCCCCGCACCATCACCGGCCGTCACCCCACGGCCACCGGGCAGCGCCGGCGTGCCACATCAGGCCGTCTGGTGACTTGGGGTGGTTCTGGGCAGCATTAAAACCCTTCTAACAATTTCCATCTCAAACCCTAAGAAGGAAGGACGCGGAGCAGAGCGTCTGGTCTACGGAGCTCCCTGCAGCGCCCGGTCCGTCCGGGGCCACGCTGCATCCTGGGCGCGGGGCGCTGCCGACGCTCCCGGACACCAGGTTTCCTGCGCGCCCTGAAGCTTCCGAGAGCAATTCAAGGTCTCCGGTCCCACCCACAGTATCGCCGCCACACGTTCCAGCACACTTGATGACCTTACCTAGAACCAAACCGATTTTTAAAAAAAGTCAACTCCTCCGACACCTCCATTCTCAACACAGTGAGCTTTACCAAAACGATGCCGGTGGCCGCGTCAGCCCGTCTGCTGAGCAGCGCAGGGAGGTGGACTCCTGCCGGCACTGCCTGTGCCACCGCCGCGTGACGGCCGGGCTCACTTCCTGGGGCCAAGTCTTAGCCTGTTCTAGCCGCCATCGCCAAACAAGTCGACATGGATTTCTTCCCCACGGTCCTGGAGGCTGGTCTGCCGTCAGGCCGCCAGCGGGGGTGGCTTCTGCTGAGGGCCTTCTTCTGGGTCATGGACTCCTCACATCCTCCTCACAGGGCACCCGTGGCGGGCGGGCCGGCCGGGCACCAGTCCTGACGGAGAGGCCTCCGCCCTCATGACCTGCTGTACTTCCCAAGGCCCCGCCTCCTGATGCCATCAGACCTGAGGGGGTTTGGGTTCCCACATGTGAATTTGGGGGGACACACCCCTTCGGACTGTAACAGGACAGAACAGGGACAGAATCCACAGGGATGCTTGTTTCTATCAGGGCGCATCTTAACACACCGATCGAGATGATTTTTATGAACGATCTTTGGTGGCTAATGTCCACATAGGAAGGAATAACTTGCTGGTTATTAAACCCTAACAGGGTGAGAATAGGGATTACATCCTCCACCAAAAAATCCATCTCCTTTTAAAAATTCCTGACCAAGAAATAACTCAAACTAGTAGCAACCATCTTACCCAGAATAACAACTAGGAAGGTGTCGCTTGGCTGCACTTGATCTTTAGCTCTAACACACGGAGCCCTCTCTCCTTCCCGGCCTCCAGTGAGGATGAGATCTTCCACCCAGGAGCACAGAGAGCACAAAAACCTGCTCTTCACTCCCTCTCAACCACGAGCTGTTTTCCAAGGTGACTTATGCAAATTAGGAAGTTTTCAGTTTTGCTTTTCTATCAGTTCTGGTACAAAGGTATTTTTTAAAAAATTCTTTAATGGGGACGTTGACGATCTCATTACTTCCATACACATTACCAAAATCCGCCTTCAATGTAACACCACTACCCTCGTCCCAGGAGACACGGTGAAATCTATTTTCACGACATGCCCTCATTCATCGTCATACTAGTTCTGTGACTTCTGTAACAGCCCTTCCCATCTCCAGTTATTTTAACTAAACAGCGATCAGGACCAAAGTCCCAAGTCCCAGTCCTTTTAGAGGATGTCTTGCCTAGTCACAAACGCTCCGGCATACCCAGATGAAAGAAAAAAAGTAACACCAGGTCGCAGTGTTTTCGGTCCATCTTTACCAAGGACGCCAAATGCACTTCCACTCTGCAGCTCACCTTCAAACAAGCTCCTCAAAAACACCCCACGCACACGAGTCCCAAAGCACACGTGCAGCCACGACCTGCCGATCCAGCAGCATGAGTCTGTGTAAGCACCTCGACTTCCACCGGGGAGCAGGCCACGGTCGTGCCCCGACCACGAGTCCCAGGAGCGGCGGCGGTGCGGACAGGAAGGCCGGCGGGAACACTACCTTCCAGCACCGAGGGCCACGGGACAGGGGGCTCGGAGCTGAGACCCGCCGGCGACCCGGCATCGGTTCACCATGCGTCACTCATCAGCCTGTCCTCTCGAGACCGCACCTGCCAGGTAAGGCGAGGCTTCTGGGCCCCGTGCTGGTTCTGGGCTGGTCCTCAGCAGGAACCGTCCCTGGGGGTCTGCGGCTCGGGCGGGGCACGGGGGGCTCAGAGCGGCTGCCTCCAGGAACGCGTCTGAGCGCGTGACTTCAAGTAACTCCCACAACTTCATTCTCTCACCATTCGGGTCCCCTCCCCGTGTCCCTGTTCCTCCTCCTCCCCAGTGTGCGCAGTATGTGGTTCCCAACCCACGGACAACGCACCGAGGGAGCTGCAGAGCCCAGCGCTGCAAGCAGCTCCTCGCGGCCGAGGAAAGGCAGCAGCAGCCCAGTTGAAGGAGCTCTCCCCACGGCCCTTCCCCGCGGCCCTTCCCCGCGGCCGGCCCCGCAGCCTGACGCGGGAACCTGCTCACGCGCCCGCCGCAGGCCCCGCTCGTCTGAAGGGCCCGGTGCTGTGGCCCAGAGCCCTGCAGTGCCTGTCCCGTCCCCCAGAACATCAGCAGGTCAGCAATGGCCCCTCTGTCAGGACAGACTAGGCTGGTGGCTCTTGGCCATTCTCCCCTCCCGGCCCCCATCTGACAATGGCGACGGCCATGGCTGGGGGCTCGCTGCAGGTCATTGACCAGCCACGTCCTCCTGACGGTCAGGCTGTCTCTCCCAGGCTCTGAAAACATGCTCCAGTGTGGAAGAAGGGGTCTGCCTTGATTAAAACAGAGTTCCTCAAGTCACACAGAATCCCAAGCCACAATCATCTGGAGTTTTCCCTTGCTTCAACCATTTTCAAGTAACATTTTCTGGAAGTTTCCTATGGAAACTTAGTTGCTCTCCCAGTAATACTGCTGCCTAGAAGTTCATCCTGTTTAGTGTTCTCATTTCCAGGTCTGCCTTAGCAGACACGACATGAGCTACTGGGGTGCCATGTGCTGCACAGACACCTACTGCACTTTTTTGGTAACAACCACACACCCAGACGGGGAAACACAATTTCAGAGGGGACCCGAGGATGAGACATGCCCCGCCTCATAGCACGCTCACACCCCCACTCTGTCACCGAACACGGTTCAGCGGCCAAGCCATTCTGCTGCCCTCAAGCCTCCTGCGGCCCCCGTGTGAGGTGAGCCACGGAGCTTGCGCATGGGACCCAGACATGGAGACCACCTAGATGCTGGGAACCAAGATTAATATAGGTTGTCTGAAGAACAGTTGTCCCTGACCATCTTTTCTCCTGTGATAAGCCTTTAAAAGGTAATAAGAGAATAACTGTATCTAGTTACATATTTTAGAGGTTGCCCCCAAGGTTATCCCAGAACGGCTGGGACTTGTGGTCACTGAGCTCAGAGTAAGTGGCACAGGAAACCACGAGCTTCGGCACGGTTAGTTCTCAAGTCTCCGTGCATTTCACAAGAATACGTAGAGGATGAAACGAGGACTGGGTTAGGTCAACATCACCTATAAAAAAGGATTATTCCTCTAAAAGAATACCTTACCTATCTCATAGGAAAATACAAAGTCAAAACCAGTCCTCTAAATCTGGCTAAAGCAGAGAGGAAAAGAGTACCAAGGACTTTCAGAAATTTCTAGAAACTCCATGTCCTGCTCAAACCACCTTTAGAAATTTTTTTATTAAAGGGTGTCTGCAGCCCTCACCACTCTCCACACCACCACCACCCCCCACCCCGGCAAAAAAATCCAAGCTGGAAAAACGTTTATTAAGAGGACCAACATGCTCACACAAAGGAACACAGCACTGGGGAGTGGTCCTTCAAAAATAAATTCCTGGGGCTTTCGGGTATTTTAAAAAACTGATCACTAATTAAAGACTATACAAGGCAAAGAAACAGCTGTTCAGGGTCAAGGGAAGACCAACAGAACCGTGATATGCAAGTAAATCGGCTATAACGCAGTGTGGTAATGCAACGGGAGAACAAAACTTGATTTCTCAGAGTGTGGGGCTCAGGGTGCCGCAGGCCCACCTCCCTCGCCCACCCCCCGACCCCAGTAGCTCAAACAGACCCGCGGCGACACGGAGGGACGTTTGTTAAGTCCAGCCCCTCGGCTGCCTCTACTCCAAGGCAGAAACACTGGGGCTCCAAGAACAGAGAAAACGGGAAGGTAAGTCTAACTGGTTCCTAAAAATCACTTAAACTCCTTTTTACAAATCCACGAATATTCACATGGGCTCAGATCAGGAGAGCGAGGTGGGGAGGAGACCAAGGGTTTCAGGACGGTTGTGCTCTTACAAAATCCGTACTCCACAGATACGAGACGGTTCGAGCTTATGTCTTGAGAGCTTTCTTCAGCAGAATTCCCCAGCTGTAAAGGTCCAGGTCTTTCTCCACTGCCCAAACAGGAATGCACAATTTCTCCTTTTGGGAGAGGATTATGCCGAAAATTAGCGTTGCATAAATACCGTTACCTTTTCTGGTGAAAAACTCCTTGGAATATTTCCCCAACATAGCGTATTTTCGAGGGACTTTCCCCAGCAGTTCAATGATCAATGCTATGTGATCTGCATTGGGAAACATTGCCAGCAAAACAGAAACACACGACAGTTTAATCAGTACACTGCATGCAGACACTGCTACCGCCTGCGCAGACAGAAACAGAGCACGACCTGGGTAGTCCAAGCACGGGCTGTGCTGGTGTGGCCGGATGCACGGGGCGACCACAGCCCGGGGCGAGTGTGGTCTGCCCTCTCAACTTGTAAATCAGCATAGGAATTTGGCTAGGTTGCTTTTTGAGTTAGGAGACGGGTCTGTCACCATTAATGCTACAATCGGCAGCTGCTATCCCGTTTCTGTCTGCATCATGGCGCTTTTCAAAAAGAAGAGGTACTACCTCTGCGATTGAAGAATTCCCGAGAATATTTTCCAGATAGAGCAAAGTGCCTTGGGATACTGCCTAGCAGCTCTATGATGTGGGCTATGTGGTCTATGGAGGAGAGAAAAAAAAGGATACGGGAATGGGAGGGGCATAGGGGAGGATGGGGATAAAAGAAGAGGGGAAAAAATTGAAATTAGTAAAAAATCAGAAATAGATTCAAATCAACAATGTCTGCGCACATCCATGCAGAGGCTCCTGGGGCTGGCAGGCCTCAGACACCGTCCGGAGCATCAACGGTGACTGGCCCCAGCTCACCCCCAGGCCACCCCAGCATTGCAAGCAAATAAGCATGGAGATGGTCAGGTTTACAGATGGAATTCAAGCCAGAATTCCCAGGTTTTCAACTCAGCTCCCCAAGAGGACAGAGAAATGGGCAGCATATCGGTGGACGCAAGGACCACAGAGAGGCTCTGCGGTTCACACAGCCTGTCCCCTCCTGGCTGCTGGGCACCAGCCCTGAGGCAAGCAGGAGGCCGGGTGAGCTCAGGCCAAGGGCTCTCCACAGAGCTGCCCATCCACTGTGCCCAAGGGGGCTTCAAGCTCAAGGAAAAGCGACTGAACTGGGCATTTGAAAACCAAAACACAGCTCTATTTCAGTACAGAAACACGTTGCTCTCCAGAAGCTCAGGCCTCTCAGGAGACCTGGCCTGAGCTGCATGGCAGGCAGCGATACTCACCTTCATCTCTGGAATAGTCTTCCCCAGAATGCGGTTCAAACAAATAATCTCCCGTTGCCAGCTCAAATGCCTAGGATACAACAGATGACATGCTAAGCACTCCGTGAAGCGGCCCCCGAGGCAACTTTTTCTCCTTGTACAAAAGACCTACATTTTATGAGGCTCTGATCAAATCAAAGAGCCTTCTAAAAGAGTTCAACACCAACTTTTTCTTCCTTCCAAAAAGTTCAGAGAAGTTTCAGAACTACTCTTACATCTCCTCTCCCGGAGGCGGTAAAGTCTGTCCTCCCCTTGTCCTGCAGGAAGCACGGGGGCCACAGCCGTGGGCAGGCCTGGCCGGGGACCGCACCTCCGTCCTGAATGGCGGGACCCGGACTCGACCAGGTTGGACCAGGCTGACTCACGCCTGCCCTCCACCCACAGGCCCGCCGGGCCCCCCGAGAGCAGGTGAAGCAAAGACCCTCGTGTCTCAGTAACCGAGAGCTATTTTCAGCGTCTCATCGTTTCATTTCTGACTCCACCAAAGGAAAACCCAGAGCCACAAAGGAGGCTCTGTGGCTCCGGCTCGGTGCTGTGGGCCGGGAGGACCCCGGGGGAGCTGGCCTGCCTCCTGGGCTGCCGCTACCTGCCCCCCAAGCACGCCAGCTGGCGGGGGAGGCTGTGGGCTTCCGTTTCTGCCGGGCAGTCTTCTCAAAAAAACCCCTCAGGCCCACGAGTTTAATCTGCTAACGGTATATAAAGACGGCAACTGCCGCTGCTGTGCAGATCCAGCACCATGTTTCTAAAATCTTTGTTTAAAAAGGAAAAGGCTCGATCCTATTTCTGGCTTTTGTACACTTCTATTCTGTATTCGATCTTGCTGTCCTGAAAGGCGCTCGGGGCTCCTGCCCTCCGCATCCCCCGTTTCCTCCCCAGGCCCTGACCAGAGCATGGGGCCTTCCACAAACCAAGGGTGGGCGCAGGTGGGGCACAACCACATCGCCCCCCCTTTTTTTAAAGAAAGGGGGGAAATGGAGTGAAGATGGTCATCAGCTACCCCGTGAGACCATCAGTTCATGAACTCAGGATCCCGCAGGACCTGGACACGCCCAGTGTCACTCAGAGTCAGCTGGTCCCACAAGCGCCACAGAGCCACAGAAGGTCCTCGCCTGGGGCCTCTCCCCTTCACCCTGGGAACAAGAAATACCATCGCAGATCAGGGTACAAAACCTCAGGCGCAGCCACGAATCCAGAGGGGAGAGTCAGACTTCATGGTGAATGGCCAGAAGAGTCTTCCCACCTGGGACAAAAGCCACGAAGAAAAGGGCAGACCCCACCGGAGAAGACACCGTGAGGAGCCACCACAGGAGCCCTGAGGACGGGGCCGCACTGCTCCTTAGCCCTGCCTGAGCCCTCGCTCATGCTTCTAGTTCGTTTCCCACAACATGTCAATCGGGCTGAGTCTACTTCTCACAGCCTGACGCAGACATACGCTAACGGAGTATTCTTTGAAAGATGACCGTTCTGATGGGCACCCATGTTATTTCCGATGAAACTCTCCAGTCAAAGAAGTCCACCAAGAAGTGGTTTAAAAGAAAAAAAAGGAAGAGGAGAGATAAGCTGGAGGCTGTCTTGTCGTGCTATCTGGTCCTAGTTCCCTGAAGAGGGACGAGATTTTCTTAAGGAAAAGGACCTGCTCGAGACAGAGGCAGGCATCACAGGGGGAATGCCGGCCTCCGTGCTTTCCGGTCCGCTTCTGCGTGGCAGCCCCGGAACTGTGCAAGACGACTGCCTTCCACTCACGAAGTCACTCCTGATACAACTTTCACTATTACCAGTTCAACACTTGGGACGTCTAATGCTTGGGAACCGTGGGTTCCTTCCTCCGCACCTGACCAGCTCCCCTACAAGGACGGCCCCAGACCAGACTCTGTTCTCAGGTTCTGGGAAGAGCACACACCTCTTTCTTGAAATGCCCTTCCACACCATTCTGAATAAATAAGGTCGCCTATTCTGTTCTGAGATGTGACCAGCGCTGAGGCAGTTGGGTGAAGTCTGTCGGACCGGCTTTCTTACTTCTCGGGCACTGGCCAGGGCTCACTGTGGAGCCCGCAGAAGCTCCCCCTCCCGGGCTCTGACACACAAGTGCAGCGCCGTCCACACCTCGGCCCACACAGGATTTTTACGTCACACCCACTTGCACCTGGAGGGGTCCCAAAACTCAAGAAAAGGAAAAGAAGATCAACAAGTGACAAATTTCAGCTGCTCTGCCTCGTTCTGCTGCCCTCCTTCCTGACGAGGGCGAAGGCACTCATGCGGGAGCTCGAGCGCTGGCGGCTCCCGGGAGCTCTCCTCTCCACCGCGGCGTCTGCAAGACGGAAGGCCATTTAGGTCACCAAAGGACTCCTGGCCACACCACCACCACCAGTCTGGAGCCTGCGTACAGCTGTCGTACTTCTGAACTTCAACACGAGGATGGGGAGGGGGGGACAGTGCCTTGTGTTTACCAGGTTTTCCAGGAAGAACAAAAAGGACCTCTCAGCCTCGCCCTTGGGGATGGGAGGTGGGGTACGGAACATGGCTTGCCCCTTCCAAAAAGAAGAAAAAAAACCACTCTGACGACAAGCAACTGATTTAAAAATTTTTAAAAACCCTCCAAATGGCCCTCGAAGGCCTGAGGGAGTTTACACCTAATTTGGGGGAAGGTGAGGTAGGAGAAAGGAGACAGTCTGCTACTTCTGTACCACAGTTCACAGGAGCAGAAGTGGCCAGAACACCATGAGAGGGAACGAGTCCTCACCTCATGGAAGGCAGGACAGACAACTGGTATAAAAGTGTACCGACAGCTCCACCATTATTCTCCTACCTCTGTGATCCTGTCCTATTTTTCTGGTTATATCACCAAAATTTAACACCCGAAATTAGAAGCACAGGATTTTAGAGTTGAAAGAGTCCTCCGCATCTAATTCAGGGCAGCCTGGTATGGCCCCTTCTGTGGTGCTGGGGACGTGGAGGACTGACCTCACCACATCCTGAAATGGAACATTTCTCTCCCTTCCCACTGACCCAGCCTCGGGCTCCTGCCGCCTCCAGGGCCCCCCACCCCGCTGCGCTCGGAGTCCTGTGCCGCCCTGCCCCTCCCCGCACAGCAGTCTCCAAATTCAAAGCAGCCATCACAGGCCCACCAACTCTTTTCACCATTCTTTTCCATACCTAGCACAGCAAAGACCCGAGTTTCTGATACTCACTGAAAAACTTAGTTTTAAAAATTATTATCTGGTATGATTTGTCAGAGCAAAGTGGGAACAGAAAGGCACAGTCTCCTACCTCTTGCCTGAGATCCTGATAACTTTACACAAACATCTACTTTTTCCTATCACCTACACCATGCTTTTTACTATAGCATCGGAGGGTACAGAGCACGGCAAACCCCAAAGAACTATTAATCTCTGAATAACAAACAACACTCATTCCTCACTGCTCTTTTTAGTAAGAAGACAAGTGCCAAGTTTCATACACAAAGACTCTCATTTTAAATACATCAGAGAATCTGGAGGAAAAAAAATGAAGAAAAACATGAAAAAGCACCTCGAGCCACACACACATACACGCACACGCATGCATGTACTCACACAACCTGGCTAGGAAACAGGGCAAGAAACAGAAACGGAAGTTGGCTTATGGATGAGGCCCACTCATGTCCATCAAGTCACAGGTCAGCCGTAAGTGAGAAAAAGGCCCCAGGCCCTCACCGGCAACCTTGTGATACAGCCAAAAGAGATAACCACACACAGGTGAAAGAAGAGGAGTCCTGAGGCCCTGACTAGAGTCGCCTTTGTGTTCTCTCTGGGAAGTCAGTGGACAGCCTACAGCAATAAGCCAGAATATTCTCTAGATTTTGCCTTACAAAAGAGAGACATTCAACATTGGCACAGAGGGAAATCCCCTCCTCTGCGGTAAGGACAAAAGGTCTGTTGGAGGTCACCAGGAAGGGTTCCTGCCTTTCAACCTCAATCTTCCCCTCAGACACCACTGCCTCATCATCCTCCACAGCTTGAGTGAAGGGCAAACCTGCACATGGCCTGCAAGCTTTCAGAAACCAGGAAGAATTACTTGAAGTGACTTTGTCACCAAAGCGGAGGGTGTGATTCTCAGGCCAGTGGCCTGAAGAGGATCTTGACCAGAGATTGTCTCTCACAAGACTAAACCAGAGATGGCCAACCCTTGGACATGCCTGACAAGAAAGAACTCATCCAATTCTCAAGACACTCAAGACAGCACGCATGCCCTCACCCATCCCACAGTGGCCACACTTTACAGTCGGGAAAACACACAGCACAGGCCTCGGTGGGACGTCCCATCACGAGCATTAAGGGGATGAGCCTTTCAGAGCTGAGAAAAGGGCCGAGGCCGTCCTTACCATACACGCCGTGCTCCAGATGTCAGCAGGCGTACTGTAACCTGCTCCTATTAAAACCTCGATGGATCTGTACTGACGCGTCTGGATGTCTTCTGTGAAGTGTTTGTGCTGCAAGGGAACACACTGTATTACTAGGGAGGAAAGCAGACGGTAGAAAGGAAAAAAGGGTCTTCTAATATATGATCATGAGCAAAATGTTCTAGAAAGAAAACTCTACTTACCACCCAACAAGCGTTTCCCAGGTCGGCAATTTTAACTCTAATTTTGTCTGCGTTCCTCGGATCCAGGGGATTCACCAACAAGTCAGCCGCCCGGGTTTTTGCTGGCATGAGCAAACAGCAGGACAGTTAGTGCTTGGATCAGAGGTTTGCATGTGTGCACACAATGTTTGCCAGGCACAGTCTCCTTTTCTAGACAACTGATGGGATGATCACTTAGGCCTGCAACCCTGTAAGTTGAACTCGACAGAATTTTAAATTCTTGGGTCTCCATTCCTGGAAGATATTTCACAAAAGAGAGTACACCGACCCCTCACGGCCCCAGCCTCGTCCTTTCTCCTTATATCCCGGATTCCTTCACCTCTAGGTCAGCCCTACTCGGCTCCCTTTTATGACTTTCTAGCCGCTCCTCACTGCAGCAGAGCCCAAAGCAGACCACAGTGAGCCCACCAACCAGTACGTTCCCACGAGAAACCCAGAGGTAGCGAGGACGCGGTCCTAGGGGGCCGATCCCTCTGTGAGTGACACACGTTCCCCTGGTAACCACGTCACCTACCTCTCCTGCTGCCTGGGCTGAGCACACAGATCTCAAAGTTTAGGTGATTTAGGTAATTGTGGCTGATTAACAGATACAGATTAAAGGCCATGACTAATCAACTTGGGCTTAGCCCAAATTTAAGCCCAGGGTGACGCTGAGGGAAGCTCGACAGCAGGCAAAGGGTCACGAGGCTCCCAGGCCTCCTGGGCCAGAAAAGCTTCTCAGATGAGTCCAGACCGTGCTCGTCTCAAGCACGGTTAACCAGGGGGCAACTGACAAAGGAAAGTAACTTGGAGGGGCCCAGACAGAAAACCTGAAGTGAGTAAGCTTCTTCCTCAAACCTCAAACTGACCAAAAGCTTGGATTTCTGGAAGGGAATGTAACCATGGCTCTTATTTACTAAAGAAGTCATTCTGAAATGGTATTTCCAGACTAAACAGAAAAGTCCATGCAATGCAGAACATTAAATACCCTTCTGTTCGCTCAAAGCTGGGCACTGCTGGGCATTGCTAAAGCACACCTGACCTCCTTCTGGGTACACCTGTGCCATGAAGCCCCAGTGCTCAAGGGCGCTCTGACTCCTGGGCATTCCCACACAAGCAGCAAGGCCAGGCCACGCTCACCTGTTAGCAGCAAAGCAAGTAAGCACGGCTGCTAGGAGCCAAGGCACCCACAGAGCTCCCCAACATCTTAACCCTCAAGACCCACTCCTGAGGCTTGTGGGTCAACATGGACAGGACAGGCTCATGTGCTCCCTTTTGCCATCTGCCCTATGACCCTTTATTCTAAGGATGCTGGTGCACTGTGGGCTTCACCAAAGGCAGCCTGAGCCGACAGAACAAACAGAGGAACTCACAAACGAAGCAAAGGAAAGCAGCAAAGACCCACAGGAGGACGCAAACTGTGTATAGTGACTGGGGGATAGGCAGAGAACAGAGCTCCGGGGGAATGTCAACGCGCTGAGCAAAGGATGGGGGCAGCACTAGAAGTGGCCAGAGGAATCCCACATGTCACTCAGCCAAGGAGAGTCAGCAGGCAAGAACATGAAAGCTGAAGTCTGCAGAACTAGGCTAAGTAGCTCAGGGGTTAGAGCACTAATCTCGTGACGTCTGCAGAACGGGATTCAAATCAAAGTTTCAACACCAGCAAGTTGTAAGACTCTGGCAAGAGACCTAAATTCTATGAGGCTCAGTGCTCCAAAAAGAAGAGGAAGGGGCCATGCTACCCCCACCCAAACTAACCAACTAACCAACCAATCAGCATAGGAAGCCAGACAGCCTGCCCCTGCCCGCCCCCCCAAACCCCGGGCTGAGGGCCAGGACCAAAGCCCCATTGGCAGAGAGCAGAAAGGAAGCCAAACAATTCTGGTCAAAGGTCTAAGGAAGAAGGGGGCGAAGCTCCAGTTCTGACTAGCCCAGAGGAAGTGAGTGCCCTAGCACACTTTCGGGGAAGGAGAGGTCTATGATCACCATCCATTTCCAGGTGTTTATATAAAGACATCTCCCAGGCGCTACATTATTCAAGTAAGTTAGAGGAAATGCACTGTAAAAAACACAGCATCACACATGTTCAGTACAGTTTCTTTGCATTTAATCCCCCTCACTTATGATCACTAGACAAAGTCTCTTTGGTGACAGGCAGTTATCCTCCAGGTTCAGGTTGGTCAACAGGGACCCTGCTCCCTGCTCACAGTGCCTTCCAAATAGCAAGGAATCCATTTCAGACCTTTAACTGGTGAAGAACACAAAAGAGGCTTTTAAAGGACAATCGATTTGTATTTCTGACTTCTTTCTCTCAGTGTGATGATTACAGGGGCTGGGGTCCTTGACTCCACCCTCAACAAAGCCCATTTAAACACAGGGACACTCGTGCATGCTGTGTCCTCATACCAGCTTTGCTTGGCCCGGGAACTGGCTCAGCGCCTCTGGCTACATCATCGCTGTGGTGGCTCCCACAGCCCTTCCTTGTTCTGCACCTCTGCCAAGGGGGGATGAAAAGTGGGAAGAGAGAGGTGGAAGATGTCACTTCAGGAGGGACTGGGGCTCTCAAATCCTCTCTGATGACCTGGTACCCGAGTGACGGTGTTCACTCCACGTGAAACTACCAGAGAAATGCGTGACGTGGCAGCGTGGTCTCTGAGTGACCCACACAGCCGTCACCACTCGTCTGTGAGGCACCGTGCTGGGCTCAAAATGACACATCATATACTCTAAAACGTCCCTACAGTAAAGGCATGGACACCTTCTCAATAAGCAGAGCTTCAGCGCCAGGCCCAGGAAGGAGCAGTACCGGGAGATTTAGCGCCCGGGCCTGGCCCATTCATTCATCAAGTATTTACCGAGTCCCTTCTGTGTCCTATCTGGGCACTCAGAACAGCATGAACAAAACGTGTAAGGCTCCCCCACCACACCCCAAATGAGGCGACTCACATGTCAGTAGGCAGTGAAGTAAATACAACGACAGAGACATATTTATAAATTTTACATGCTACTGATGCTATATATTCTGTACATTACAAAAGCTTAAAAAAACTTAGTCTCAAAATTAGTCACGCCATATCAGAAAAGACAGAAGAAAAACAAAGAAAGGCGATAGGACGATGAGGGTGAGCAAGGGACACCTTTCCAGAGAAGGTGCCGTGTGAGGGGAGGCCTGAACGAAGGGAGACACGAGGGGCGAGAGGCTCTGGGCAGAGGGCAAAGCAAGTGCCAAGTGCCAAGAGGCAGAAACAAGCTTGCACTCTCGAGAGCCGTGCGGAAGCCG
>LNAC01000322.1:1361104-1489703 GCA_002007465.1 Ailurus styani | reverse complement strand
TGCCAGGCGATGCCTCGATGTCTTACTCTGAGAGGAAAGACGCTGGAGGCCCTGGGGGGGGGGGCGAGGGAAGATGACAGGATGTGCTTTGAAAAGCTCTCTCTGGACTGCCCTACAGAGGACAGGCCAGGCAGCAAGAGTCGCCGAGAGGGCAGCGACCTGGGTCCCTGCCAGGTGACAGTGAAGACCTTGCAGGGAAAGCCAACAGGACCAGATGGGATGGGATGGGATGCACGCGACAGCTCCAGCGGCTAAGAATCCAAAAGGAATCCTGCCTCCTCAACCTTCAGGAGCCACCCAGGCACTCCAGGGAGAAGGCCACATCCTTCCACCTGGCGTGTAAGTTCCTCCTCCATACTCTCCTTCTGGCCTTTTTCTTTCTTTCTTTTTTTTTTTTTTTTTTAAGATTTTTTTTATTTATTTGACACAGAGAGAGAGATCACAAGTAGGCAGAGAGGCAGGCAGAGAGAGAGGAGGAAGCAGGCTCCCTGCTGAGCAGAGAGCCCGATGCAGAACTCGATCCCAGGACCCTGAGATCATGACCTGAGCCGAAGGCAGAGGCTTTAACCCACTGAGCCACCCAGGCACCCCACCTTCCCGCCTTTTTCTTCTGCTACGCCCCGGCGTGCGTTTACTCTGCTGTAGCGACGATGACCCACCGACTCAGAACACAGCCTTCCTCTCCGGCCTCCCGTCCACGCAGTGGCAGGGGCCACCTGGCCGCCCCGGGCCCCGCCCCTGCCACGCAGCAGGCTCCCCACGCTTGTGGGAGCAAAGCTGAGTGCCTCCAGACAAAGACCTAGATAGAGAGATCCTGTCCCTGGTGTGTACCTGGGATTTAACAGCAGTGGTAAGAGACTCAGGTCAACACGAAAAGCCGACCTGTTTCTCCCTGGCGGGACACTGGTGCAGCAGGAAGGCTGCAGGGACGGAGCGTGTGCCAGACGGAAGATTCTGGTGAACAGGAAAGGCAGACAGAGGGAAGAGGAGGAAAATACAGCCAGCTAGCAAGGGTCCGCTCATTGCTCAGTAAAGGTTTATCACCGCGCTGACTTAGATGCCGAAGATACAGAGATAAAAATGCACAGGGCTCTCAAAGATTTTTACATCCCATCGAGGAGAAAGATAATGGAACAAACGAGTGTTAAGAAAAGCATGAGCAGTAGGCAAAGAGGCGGGGGCAACGGGCCTTCTGGGGAAGCCAGGCAGGGCCTGTGTGGAGCTGCCGGCCGGCAACAGAGTTAAGCTGGCCAAGAGGACGAACCATGGATACCGAGTAGGAAACATTCCAAGCAGGAAAAAAGGCATCGGCAAAGGCATAAAGCATGAGCGAACATGCCATTTGCACACAGACTCTTTATTAGATCTTGAAAATAAACCAGGGGAGAAGCGATTATACGTGTGGTTGTGGAGCTCTCTCACTGTTCACTCCTTTAATAAAAAAGGTTTGCACATCCACCTCGATAGGTACATATTTCTAAATTTTACATGCTACTGATGCTACATATTCTGTACATTACAAAAGCTTAAAAAAAATTAGTCACAAGAACAACCTGGAGACACACTGACTCCAGCCTGTGGCAGGGAGAGTGTGACCCGGGAACAGGGTTCTAGAAAGCCAGGAAGCATGCAAAGAACAAGGGGGCTGCGTCAACAGGAAAGAAGAGACAACTGGAAGAGGCTCACGGGGCCCAAGTTTGGGATAATCCCGGCATCAGAAAACCAGAAGTTGTAAATGATTATAGGACATAATCCAAAGTGTTTATGAGAAGAACAAAGAATCCATTAGCGCATGATAGGAGGGACGTGTGACAGGCGGCAGGGCAGGAAGCTCGCCTGGAGAGAACACGAAAAGCCTCACCCTCTGCATCTCCTCCGTCTGGCCGCTCCCGAGTTACAGCCTTTCATAACCAGTGACCTAGCAAGTCAATGGTCTTCCTGAGTTCCGTGAGCTGCTGTAACAAATTAACTGAACCTGAACAGGGGGGCATGGGAATCTCCGAGTCACAGCTGATGGGTCATAAGCATGGGTGACAACATGGGCTTGTCACTGGTGCACGAAGGGGGGTGGGGTGACTTGTGGGACTGAGCCCTCCCCCCTTTTTTTTAAAGATTTATTTGTCAGAGAGAGAGAGAGAGAGAGAGAGAGTGCGTGCATGCACGCAAGCAGGGAGCAGCAGACAGAGAGAGAGGGAGAAGCCCCCAGTGCGGGGCTGCATCCCAGGTCCCCGAGATCATGGCCTGAGCCGAAGGCAGACGCTGAACTGACTGAGCCACGCAGGCGTGCCTGGGCATGAGCGCCACCTGTGGATCTGATGGTGTCTCAGATAGTGTCAGAATTAAGCTAAATCGCAGGACCCCCAGCTGGTGTCAGAAAAGCTTCTGGTGTAGGGAAAACGTCCTACACACACACCAGGTGACCAAAGGTGTCAGAAGTACTGTGTGAGAGTGAAGGAGACACACAGAGGTGAGGCTTTCCCTCTATGAACCTACCTTCCATGTGAGAGCATTTTATAAGAATCTTCAAAGAGTCCTTGGTCAGGGTAAAAGTAAAAAGGAAAAGGATATGTCCATCCAAGTAAAAAAAAAAAAAAAAAAATCCACATCTTTAGAATAATGAGTTAGAGCCAATGAGGAACACAGACGGCTGTGCAGGCCTCGCACCTGCGGAACTGAGAGGGGCTGCGGGATTTGGGTGCTCTTGCAGGGCTGGGCCACCCAATGACTCGCCGTGTGGTAAACGCTCCTGTCAGCAGAGGGAGCAGAGGAGGTTTCCGAGCCACTCCTCTGTGGGCTGGAATGGAAACCATCTGTGATGCCCCCCATGTTTGCTTACTGGCGCCCCTAGCATGACACAGGCAGAGATGGGTCATGCGGCACTCACTCGCCAAATAAGGGTTGGACAGAGGTCAGCATCACATAAAAATCCATGCCACTTTCTCTAAAATGGCTTTAACATTTCAATAGCAGAGTTCTACCATCAGGAACAACCATCAGAATAAAGTAAGAGACTTCTTCCTCAATACAGACAAAGAGCAGGTGTATTTTTTTCCCCTGAATACAAACAAAACAAAATCCAAAAACTAAATATAGCCTATCAGATGGAAGTATAAAATATAACCTATACATTCTATAAAAGCTACAGTACGTGTGAGCTGCTGGACAAGGAAAGGTTTTTGCAATCGTAGATGTCACTGAATACAGGAGTGACAGCAGCTCAGAAACGGGACTGGTCGTCAGAGAGTGAGAGAAAGCCTACATGGCACCGAATACGTCTGAAATGACACCACTGATCTGGGAGCACAACAGTCATACAAAGAGAATGGTTAATGCACACATACACGATGTGACCATCTCAGCCAACTCTCGGCACAGCCTGGGTCAAGGATCTGATACTCAGGCCACTGACAGCAGACACCTGGTGGGGAGGGACACTTACTTTTTGGCAAATCTCCAGTGCTGGAGGCTGAAACTGTCCGGCTTCTGTCGTGGGATGGGCTGCTTTCCTCAGGCTCTGTAAGTGGGGAACCCTCGGAAAGTGCAGAGCCACAAGCCACAGGTTCTAAGGGCCCAGAGAACAATGATGTGGAAAACTCTGGAAACTGCGACTCGGGAATTTTATGCCGTCCATTTGGCAATTCACCATTGAATTGTTCATAGGAGCTGCTATATGTGTAATCGCTTTCTGCATTTGGCTCATCGAGGTTATATTCCTCAGGATTTGGGCAATCTTCCTCTTCATCATCTTCATCATCCAGCTGCTGTTCCAGTAAGAACGGGCCATTCTCAATATGGCCGTTGGTTTTGGGTGATTCTATCCACGCAGGCTCTGTGTTGGTCAGTTCCTGTTCAACATCATCTTCATCTTTCTCAGTGTTTTCTTTCTCGGTGTCTTCTTTCTCTTCCTGGTCCTCAGCCTCACCTTAAAAAGTTGAAGGGTTAAGAATCAGAATGTGTCACTCTCCTGAACACAGTGGCACTAAGTACATATTTCCTCTAACAAGACACAATTTTGAATGTGCTTAACTTAGGATCCCCCCCAAGTAAGCTCTACACCCAGCATGGGGCTTGAACTCATGACCCTGAGATTGAGTCACATGCTCCACCGACCCAGCCAGCCAGGCGTCCCTGCATGTGCTTGATTTATATACTACAGAGCAAAACACCTCTTGGCTCTCAGGGTAAGATCTTAGGTTTTCTAGATCTTATTTTTCATTTAGTAAATAACTGGCTAACTCTTACTAGGAAAAAGTTAGATTTGGGGAAAAATGGCTATTTATAGATAGAGTTGCCTTTCCACTTCTACCGTCTCCTCTACAACCTTCAGAAAATGTCTGTGGGTACATTACTGTTAGGTTAAAGGTTAATTACAAAATAAAGAACAATCATTAGCATCATCGAGACATGGTGTTAGACATTTTCCATTTTAAAAAAACCATTTTGAAATACTAACATATTTCTGGCATTCATTTTACAAATAAAGTGGCAGACGGTTTGCTTTCCCATATTCCCCAACCGGGAGTTGGACTCAATCATCCTCACATGTGAAGCAGCAGCACCAAGTGAGCCTGTGTGGTGACCCGGCGAGAGCCCAGTAAGGAAGCTGCAGGACCCCATGCAGACTGACCGTTGTCATTGGCAGGCTCGCCCTCGGCCGCGTCCTCTAAGCCGGCAGTTTTGAGTTTCCCCTCTGGGCCGTACCCGTCGTCCTGTTCGTTGGATGGTACCGCTGACGTGATGTTTTCTTCTATTATCTTCCTTTCGGCTTCTCGCTCTAATTCTTCTATTTCCTGCAGGCGCTTTTCCAATAACTCAGCCTGCCTTTTCTGCTTCTTCTTCAGTTTTTTCTTTTTGTTCTTAGATATTTTTCCTATCTACAACATGTCAAGAAAATGCCACAGGTCAGTCCATGTCTTGTGAAAGCACTACACAACAGCACACGTGCGAGCGGCATGACAAACACGGACAAATGCTGTTTCCTCAGGGCTTCTTCGTGAAAACCAAATGCTCAGACACGAGAGCCACCTCGTGCTTGGGGTTACAGTGAAACCAGAGAAAAAGAAGCCTAACATCAAGTAAGGGGGCTACTAGCAGGCCCTGCCCTCAGAGGGACACAAGGCTCCCTTCCCAGAAGTCTGTTTCAATTCAACTTGAAGAACAGAGAATGCCGAGACACTCTGGCCTTTGAAGGAGCAGCACCTCTTGCAGGTTTGGTTTGTTGCTGCCTCCACACTAACTAACAGTATGTGCTCTCCTTCCTGTCTTCCCTAACTCTCTGCCTGTGGACGGGCGCCCTGCCCTCGTCGCTGTCTACAGCACTGCTGGTGTTTGGGTCTCACATGCTGAGCTGTTAGCAACAGCCAGGACTGCAGAAACTGTCAGCCGTCAGCATACCAAGCCAAGGAAAAAAAGACACAGCCCCAGTTTCGGCCTGCCTCCGATCAGGCCACATGGCTGGGCAAGTGCTGGCAATGACAGCCTCCAGTCTTGCCACAGAACCAATCATCCAAACAAGCTGCTCAGACCACAGCAGGACTGTAGGCAACGACTCGGCGCCTCAGTAAGCCAGTGGCATCATTACTATGACTCCCTCCAGCCCTGGGACTTTCATTTCAAAGCTCAATTTCTCGACATTTCCTTCTGGTTCATAAAGCTCTTTTAAAACTTCTGGGTGGCTGGCCAACTCAACATCTACATATTCTGTCCTCTACTGGAGCTGAGCAGGTGTGGGGACACCGGGTAAGATTTTGTTCCAAGCAGTTTGTTTCATACCACAGACAGACAATACTCTTCCATATTTAACTACTGGCTGGAAAACAAATTGGAGTACGAGCTTCAGAAAAGTACATATCTTGGAGGAGGCAAATCAGAACTAACGTTAAGGGTTTTATAATAATCATACTTCAAACTCTATCTCGATCACATCACATTTCACCAGGCTCAGCCAACAGTACACCAGAAAGTGCACAGGGAAAAGGAAGATCAAACAGGGAAAAGCTCAAACTATACCAACTCTAAAAATCACAATCACTTCACCTTATCGAAATAGTAAGTCTCATATATTCAAGGATACACAGCATTTATAAACATGCCTGTCTTTTGTATTACTATGTATTAAACATCTACAATTGAGAACATAACAAAACAAGGTACAATACATTCCCCCCAAACCACCTGAAATGGAAAACTGTTACAGAAAGAAGCAGAGACTACTGTTGTAATTTGAAGAGTTCGATGAGGAACAGTTGCATCTAACGCGAAGGTGAATACAAGTGTACACGTAAGTACTTACGGGCTTTTGCTGCGGAGCCGTACTCACTAAAACAAAATGAGACAAAATGAATGTTTAGAGGAAAACAGATATGTATCTTTAGGCAGGTAATCTGAATTGTAAAATGAAGGTCAATTATTGCCTTTTAATAGCTATCCAACTTCAAAAGAGTTAAACATCAGAGCTTCTTAGACATAGAGATCTAAAGCGAGTTGACCCAACTCAAATGACTGGCTTTGCAGAGGCCCAGTGGCCGCGGTTCCTATGAAGCCACCCCTCTTATTTGTCTAAAATTAAATACCCACTTATTTCAGAACCGGTCAATCCCTAAGCACTGACCAGTAACTTAAGAAAACGGAAAAGAGTTCACAAATGTCACATAGTCATCTAACCAAATTTGTTTTATAGACAATAAAATGAACAGTTTAGATTAGGAGATGTACATCTGTGTTTGAAAACTAGTTGGCAAGTCTATGCAGTGGAAATAAATCAAATATTCTAGAAATCACACGACTGGTCTTTGCCGGCATCTCTGATCTAAAATCAGAGCCTCTAAGATCGTTCCTCTCCTGAGAGCCAGGTCAGTTGCACGACTGCGGCCCCTCAGCGGCACACTCTCCCGAGGACACACTAGGGGGGGATCACATGGGGCGAGAATGGTCACTGCGTCACCACCGCCATTACACTGTCAAAACCTGGTGTAAAACTCTAGATGCCAATACTCAAGGCATCTGGCCTTCTCCCATCCTTGGATCTTTCGTAACCAGTTCCAAACCCGCCAGTTAGACTCGGCTTGATGATGACTAACTGGAGGCTAGGAAGCATTCTAACTGACCTGAAACTACAGGACAGTTCTGAGGACTGAGGTCAGCCCTGAGCGAGCTGTGGCTGTACCCTCCTCCACAGAGCAGAGTGTGGCACAAGACAACGTCCCAGTGCAGGTGAAGCAGCTTGTAAGATTTCAAACGATCTCTTAAAGGAGGGTAAAGTAACTCAAATATTAAAGCACAATTTAATCGGGGCATCTTCCTTTTCAAGAAAAAGGTCTCATTATTTCTAGCACTCAGACTCTTCTAAAAGTTCCTGACAGGTACAGGTGTGACTCAGCTGCCTTCAGCGCGCAGCTCCGCCGGCTCTCGACGCTCTCGACACTGGCGGACGACCTGGAACAAAGCTGGCCCAGCTGCCTCACCTGCAGACCCCGAAGGAGGGGGAGCGCCTGCTTTCTGCCACTCGGTGGCCTCGGCGGCCATTCTTCTCACATACGCGTCATCCACACACATCAAGATGTTCTCTGGCTTTATGTCAGTATGAATGATCTTGCACTTGCTGTGCAGATAATCTAACCCCTGAAGGACCTGGTCAGAGTAAAATCAAGAGAAGACAGGAGTTATTAGTACCTTCATTGTTCAACATTTGTAAAATCGGTAACATAATCACAAGGCACCAAATACAATAGACGCAAAGGCTATTTAGTAAAATCTGCCCCCTGCCCCGACCCCCCCGAGCAGCCCAGCACCTTCCTGTAAGCTACCAACGTGCATCACTCTGGTGATTCTTGATGTTCATGGAAGCAAGCACATCCACGTATAAACTATGTTTGTTAACAACTTTACCGAGATGTAATTTACATACAATTCACCCTTTCTGGTGTACGATGGTTTTTAGATGTGCACCATCACCACTATGTAAATTAAACCATTTTCATCACTCAAAAAAGAACCACCCTACCCCCTGGCAGTCACTCTCCATCTCCTCTCAGCTCCCCAGCCCGAGGCAACCACTAATCCACTTTCTATCTCCACATATCTGTTGGTTCTGAACACTTTATACAATGGAATCATACAAAGTCCACCCACGTGTAGTGTGTAGTTCCTTCCGTTCCTGTAACTGCCCAATAATATTTGCACTGGATGTGCTGTATTTTGTTTAGCTGTCCACCTGATGGGTATTTGGACTGTTTCCCCTTTTCGGTTCCTACAAACAATACCGCTATGGACATTCATGTATGAGTTTTTGTGCAGACACAGGTTTTGACTTTTCTTGGGTGTATACCTGGAAGCACAACTGTTGGGTCACAGGGTAACTCCTGTTTTCCGCAGTGGCCGCACCTCGTCACAGTCCCACGAGCAACGTATGAAGGTTCCACCCTCCTTGTCATGGCCTACACTTCGGTATCTGTCTTTTTTATTTTAGTCACCCTAGTGGGTGTGATGTGTGATCTGCGTCTCTGTGATGTCTAATGATGTGTATAAATTTTTAATATCGCAGGAAAGGAGGATTAAACAGCTGTGGAATCCAGACCACACGAGAGCACTGAACTCAAAGAAGCTGCTGAACCAGAATATCCACAAAAACCAAACCTACAAAACTTACAGAGTGCAGTGACCTAAATACAAGGCCACAGTATTTCTGGAATTACTTCCATAGAGAGGAATTCTTTCAATTCTTCCCATCAACAAAAATATATTTTTTAAATATTCCCATCATGCTCCTGTACATTAGAAATTCTACATGCTCAATAAATATTAGCATTTAATAAAGATCATCATACACTTTAAATCATTTAGGGGTCTTGTGTCCACAACAGACAAGGAAGTGGGAAAAACATAAGCAGCAGACACACAATATGTATTTCCAACTCTCGAAATTTCTCCGCAACAGCCCAATGCTTCCGTCTACTGTAAATGGCTGAACAACCTTAACAGACAACAGCATTGGAAAATGAGGTGACAGAGGTTCCACAAAGAAAATGAGCAAAGGAAAACCTGTCTCTTGAACAGGATGAAAATCTCTACACTCATCTAAAGTAACCTTCCCTGGGAAGGGAAAGACTGACCAAGCATCAGTCTAGCTCCTGTAACAGGTCATGCACCTAGTCCCAGGTGTCTGACCGACAGCAATCAACGGAGCTCCTTGTCTCCTAGGGCTTCAGCCCCTGTGTCCTCAGAGAGCTTGCTGTCTTATGGCAGGAGGAGGAAAGGGACTGGCTGAAAAGAAACAAAGATGAAAGACGGGCATAACAACCAAGTTCCTAGTAAACACCAAAGGAGTGAAACAGATAAAACCATAACAACAGAAGGAAAGGCACTTGTTGGGTTTTTTTTTTTTTGCCTTAAAATTAATATTTAATCTTTGCAATAGTACTGCAGTTAGAACTATTAAATTATGTTTAAAACATCAAAGGACCAGGGAGAAAGGTTCATTACACATTTCCATGAAGAATTAGGTTATAATCCCGATGGGAACACAATCCGGGGACCTGTATGTTATTCACTGACTTTCATGCATCTTCTTTGTTCAAATGGAATTAATACGGGGAACTTTTACATTTGAATAACAAGAGAGATTCTGAGAAGTACAAGAAATTAAGGGACAGGAACAGTAATGATTTCTAACCTATGGAGGCAAAGGAACAAGATTTTTGAGAAACTTTAAACAGTTTAAAATTATTCCAACTGTAATTGCATTTCAATGATCAAATATTAACTCAAAGTAAAAATGTCAGCATTTTTTCACTACCATTCCATGCTTGAGTCACTCCTATCTTTCCAGCCTAAGCTCTTTCGTGGTGGTCAGGTTGTTTCACTGTGTGGGAGGCTACACAAGTAAGAGTTAATGTGATCCAGTATCCAAATGTGTTCATGAGTTTCCGATGAAAAGGAGGCACCTGAGATGAGTACAGCGCTCTCAGCAAGAAGTTAAGGTTCCAGATTTTTAAAATATTTGCAATTGCATGCCACTGGGTTACATTTCCTTAAGAAGCCCAGCTTATAATGTCTAATGATGAACACAGTGGAAGAATGGACTGCTGAGACAGATTAAGTTAATTAAGATAATGCAAATCTTAAAAGAAACAGTTGAGAGACACAGCACAGTGTGGTGTTAAAACATGACCCTGGGACCATTCTCAGACTGCGGCCAGATCATGCACTCACAGATCATGCATTCACCAGGCAAGGTACTCATACCATCTGAACCTCCATTTTCATAATTAGAAAAGGGGGGAGTGTAGCTACTAAGTAGAAATATGGTAACAATTACTCTGTGAAAAATCTGCAAAAAACAAGGTCTAGCTCACAGGAACCTCAAAATTAATGGGAGAATTGAACTAAGTCAGAAGACTTGTAATGACATTGACAAAATAATTCTAACTTTGCTAAGTCACTTACTAAACTTCTCTGAGTCTTTCTCCCACCTATGAGTGGGCTACCCCTGGTAAATTCCACGGTACATCCCAGCAATGAAATTCTGATGCTGCAATTTTTTAATTCTGAACTACGATTTTTTTTAAAGTCTCCAGCTGTAGACCAAAAAGAATGGTTATTTTGAAAAAATAGCATTCTGTTCTCGGCCCATGAAGTTTAAAGCAATAAAGCACCCCAGAATCCAGAATAAACATTAATGATAGGCAATCTCATAACCATTTATTCAGAATAACTACGATGATGCACAAAAAAGAGAAAAGCAGTGAATCAAGCTTCATGCCCAAGGATAGGTCTCCTCTTGCAAAATCTGAAAAACAGAGTTAAAAGGAGTCTTTACTAATTTTCTGTGTTTCCTGCACTTGCCAGGCCCAGTATATTTGTCTTTCTTGCCTAAAAGAACATACTTAGCCTCATCAGCAGGAGGCAGCAGAGGCTGCAGAGAGATCCCTGCCTACCATCTGCTGGAATCTAAGCGGCCATGAGGGCTGAGTCAGTCCAAGCACAGACGGGCCCAGGGCAGGGCTGCACCTCATTTGGAGGAGCCAGATCACACCCTCAGAAGCAGGGGCCGGTGTTCTCCTTGTGAATGCGGACGGGCAAGCTAGCAGCAGCCTATCCATGAAGGCAGAGCCCAGGCCTGGGAGCCAGGAGCCCCCAGTGCTGCTTCAGATACTAACTAGTATACTAATTAGCTATGGCTCGGAGCAAGTCCCCTTCCCCGACCTCAAATTCGTCTGTAAAACAAGAGGCTTGGTCAGTCTCTTAGGTTTCTTTCTGTACACCTGTGAAGATCCAGAGAGCATCTATTACTGGTGTGAACAACATAAACCTACTCCTCTCCACCACAGCTTGCTCCAATAGTTCCCATGAGTGCTCGCTTCGGCAGCACATATACTACAATAGTTCCCATGATTTTGTAGATACAAGAGGAGGAATGAGTTGAGAGGAATGTGGGAACTTCTCTCAAAGATTCTTCCAGGCCCTGCTCACCCCCCAGAAAATGAAGCTTCCTCCAAAATCCTAAACTCTAAAGAGAAAACAGAATGACAGCAACTTTCTAAATTATTTTCTGAGTCTGGTCACCACATGGGGTCTTTTCTCCTCCCACACCCGAAAGGACACAGGGCGAGGAGACTTGGCTGGGCTCTTACTCTGTCTGTAAGGTCTTACTAATGCAGTACCCAGGGAGCCCAACGGGCAGCGGGAGGGGTGACCCACACAGGAGTGCTTCCCGAGATACTAACACCTCGTGGTACAGAGAAAAGCACCACAGGGGCTCTCCTCAAGCCTAGGCATTTTCCTACCAGGAAAGCTCCCACTGGATTTCTTTTCTTTACAAAACAGACATGAGGTAAACCCTGCAACCTGCTTCTGGCAATTCTGACAATTCTCCATTCTCCCTGAATGGAGAAGCATAGGAATCCAGCTCCACAGAAGGGGGTGGATGTGCATGCACACAAAAGTTGCAGTGGACACCGTGTTTGTCTGCTTTGACATGAAACAGCCTTAATGCGCCGTGTTCTAACTCGGACGACTGAGAATTCAGGAGAAAACCCTGCCACAGCTCTTCTGAACGCGTTCGGGAGGGAAAGAGAAAGCCTCCGTGCCCGGCATATAGAGGGCGCCGCAGAGCACTGAGCTGGGGAAGAGGCTTATCGCATTTCTGAGTTGAGGACCCAAACTTCTGAGGAGAATTCCAAGTTAGAATAGAACCATATGTATTACCATAATGAACATAAAAATGTTTACCAACTTAAAATTAATCGTCTATCACTGATTCCTGGCTCAGTGATCATGAATTCACTGATAACTAGGAGCAGTGACATAAATGAATGGTCAATAGATACTCAGTGTGGACAAAAGCACTGAAGTGCTAACAGGCAACTCAGCCTGCCCAAGCAGGGCCCGGTTCTTCGTCTGCCCCGAGAACCCCTGCCCCACAGAAGCGGGGTGTGGGAAGGCACTGCATTTTACAAGCCCCCTTAGTTTACGTAACACAGCACATTTTACCAGTTACAAATCACTTAGTAAGTAACATCTAATGGCTATCCTTTTAAACAATCTAATTGCCAGTTCTACTATTAAGGCAAAGAATTACCACAAACAGACCCACAAATGCACACTTTTCACAAACATGTACTATCACCTAAATGCTCCCAGATCTTTCCATGCAGACGTTTCACAGGACCTTGCAGTTGAGAGCATGGGTTCTGGATTTATACCACCTGAATTCAAATCAGCGCTTCAAAAAGTGGGTGTCAAAGAGTACTGTGAATGCTAGTGGCAAACACAATTATAGAAAAGAGTAATAAGAATTTTTTTTTAAAGATTTTATTTGTCAAGAGAGAAAGGGAGAGAGAGACAGAGACCAAGCGCAAGCAGGGGGAGCAGCAGGCACAGGGAGAAGCAGACTCCCCGTGTAGCAAGAAACTCAACACGGGACTCGATCCCAGGACCCTGGGATCATGACCTGAGCCGAAGGCAGACACTTAACCTCCAACTGAGCCACCCAGGCATCCCAAGAGAGTAATAAAAACTTAAAAATCCAGAGCTACAAGCTGTGACTACTAGTTTTTCCAGTATCATAGTGAAGTCACCAAACTCAGGGCCTTGCCCTTAGCAAGACGCCACTTCCTTTCACATTCTTATAAAGGCCAATGAATAAAACTGTAAAGTTTTAAAAAGTAAAATGTCAACTGCCCTTTCAATATATAAGCCAGTCAAAGCCAGGTTTACAGAAGAGCTACAGTGTCTGAAGAAACCAAACCTTTCACACACCACAGATAAACAGGGCCAACACTAGCATCCTGTTTCTTCTCCTAGATGTAGAAGGAAGAGCAAGACAAGAACCAGACCTCACTAAAGCTGACTGAAAAAGAACTGAAAGCTGGGGGGTGAACAGACTAACACAGGACTGCACGCCTGAGCCAGAGAAGCAGCCTGGAAGAGGCAGGGGCTGCACACAGCATCCCAGATGCCCCAGCATGGGCCCCCTCCGCCCCAGCACAGGGTCACTGGGACTACACGAGGACAGCTAGGACTGACCGACGGACTGAGGACAGTGTGTGGGAGACCCTGAAAGGACAGAGGATTCAATTATGACATTACTTTTAAAATACAAACTGGTGGTGACGCTGATCTACGAGCCCATCAAATCACAGAAAGTGAGCCATTTTGTAGAATAAAAAGAGGAATGTATACTGCTCTCATTTAAGGAAAGACAACCTATCAAAAACATTCTTTGGCCACCTCTGGCATGAAGGAAGCTCCAAAGAGACACAGGATTCACACAGAACTAACTCCAAGAGCTCACACACAGGTGGAGAGACACACCAGCTGCTTCACACTGCTCACCACACTGGACGCTTTGTCAACAGTCCCTCCATGTTAATCTCCACAAACTACCTGTTACCATCCCAACCTTACAAATGAGAAAACAGGCTCACAGAGGCTACATCATTGGAAAAGGGTCACAAACGGTACGCGCCAAAGGTATAATGCGAAGTGAGGTGTACTGGCAAGGCACCTACTCAGTGCACCTTCCCCCTTTCTACTGGTTTTCCCACAAGAGGGAATTCTACCTCCTCGGGGACATCCAACAAAGTTTAGAGACCTTTAAAATGGTTGAGACTGGGGGGAGGGGGTGGCCGATACAGCCAGCTAGTCGGTTGAGGCTGTGGATGCTGGTGAACACCCTACAATACACAAGCCAGGTCCCCACAACAAAGAACTGTCCAGGTCAAAATGTCGACAGTGCCAGGGCTGTGAGGCTGGGGCCCCTGCAGAAAGACGCTGCTCATCGGGAAAGGCCCACATGGAGGCCGCAGGCAGACTGAGGAGGGAAGAAAGAGCCTTCTTAACTGGGTCAGTGTGGGAAGCCTTCATCATGGAAACAGGATTTTGGTGGAGTCAAAGCACAGGTAGAAAAGAAAGGGTATTTTCGGCAGCCTAAGACAAAGAAATGATCAAATATGTGCAGCTAAAAAATGGCCAGGTAACTACTTTCTCTAAAATACCTACAAAATGAAACTAGTAAAAATTTATGAAAACTCAGTTAAATCTGCATGTATTTATAAATGCGTGGGCATCTCTGAACATTCCTAAGAGACTGGTAACGTGGCTGATTCTAGACGAGAACCTGGGTACTGGAAGGACCTAACATTTTAGCACACTTACGTGCATTACCCATTTAAAAGATTAATTAATGGGAAAACATTTACCTGCCAGGAGATAAAAGCTGAATCGGGGTTTGCAAGGGGAAATATGGGCTGATACCAGATGGCAGAAAACCTTAAACAGGTTCATAGGAAGAACAGTGATTTAACTGGTATTGGACATTAGGCCAAGTACAATTCTAAAGGTACCATACGCTGCTTGGCAAGATGCTAAAGGTAAGAGCTCCAGAGCCAGATGCTCTGGGTACAAATGTCCGTTCCACAGCTTACTACTTTTTTTTTAAGTCACTTCCTGACTGGAGGCAAGTTACTTAAACTCTCCACCTCCGTTCCTCTTCCATAAAATCAGAAGGGTAAAAATACCTATTTCACAGAGTGACTGTGAAGATTAAAATTTGCAAAGTACTTACAATGCTGCCTGGCACATACTAAGTAGAACTGACTAAAAATCTATAATAACCAATAGTAGCATCCCTTTATGTGTAACAATAATTGAGCAAGGAAGGTATCTTTATTATTCCCATTTTATTCATGATGAACTTGTGGCTTAAGGAGGTTAAGGAACTTTGCTTAAGTTCCAAGCTAAAGAAGGGTATACATCCTGACACCAAAACCCAAGCTCCTTCTCCCCCTACACACAGCTTCCTGAAAGCAAATGTTAAGCTTCAGACAACAGGCACTGGAAAGCCACTAAAGTTTTTTTGTTTTTTTTTTTTAAGATTTTATTTATTTATTATTTGAGAGAGTGAGAGAGATGAGACAGATCACAAGTAGGCAAAGAGGTGGGCAGAGAGAGAGTTCAGGAAGCAGGCTCCCTGCTGAGCAGAGAGCCCGATGCAGGACTAGATCCCAGGACCCTGAGATCATGACCTGAGCTGAAGGCAGAGGCTTTAACCCACGGAGCCACCCAGGCACCCCCACTAAAGGTTTCTAAATGAAGCAAAGTTTTGTTTTGGAAGGTAACTGCCAATGGAAAGGAGAAAAAATTGGCACAGGGAAGTAGGGATGAGCAGGCCTCCGGCAGAGTAGGGAGAAGCCCAGGAAAAGGTACTGGCTAGAAGTGCTAAGAGTCTGAGCAAAGGACGGTGGTGCTGTAAATGGAAAGATCAGGAGTAAAAGGCACATCACAGGAGGGAAGGAGGGCCAGGCGACCAGTGAAGCATGCCAAGTGACAGACGACCGGGGACTGGAACGGGGTCAGCCGCACCTGACTTTGAAGGCAAGGGAGGCCACACGGTGACAGCGTATTAGAAAGCTGGTCTACCTTGTCTGTTCTGGGAAGCACCGAAACCGTGAGGTCTGTTAATAAAGGACCATCCCGCTATTACCCAGGAGTCAAAAATACTGAATCCACAGGCTGAATCTAAAGGAATGAAGGGAATTCCAGGTGATACAGGTTATTAACTGGATAGATAACAGTGTACTACTTTGAAAGTTACAAGTTTAGGGGAAGAACTCCAGAATCGACATTTTTTCTTAAATAAAATTAAAGGTGGGAGTCACACTAAAAGCAAAACTTCTAAATATTGCCTACAATAACTAAGTACAGAAAATGAAAATTTCACCTTGAAATTTTTCCAGACCAATAAAACACTGTAAGAGTTCTCAGTCCCCAAAGCACAGTGTGTGTGAATTACACACTCATTAAAATCATTTGTTCATTCGGCAAGGACCCATGAAAATTTCATTAAACTCCAAGAATTTCATCTTTAGACTTACAGACTCTTTCACTTGCTGAGAAAGGCTACATTTTGTTTCCCCGTTCAGGAACACAAAATAATTATCAACAGCTCATCTGTGAAGTCACGTCCTTTCACTGCCCAGCGTGAGCTGTGCCGTCGTCAGTGACCTCGGCAGCCACAGACAGCTTTCAAAGTACAGGGTTCCAGGAGATGACAGACTGATGGGAAATACACGTGAGCTGGGGTTTCTCAAATTATTTGCTTTTCATTAGAATCTATAAATCTTAATATTTTGAGGATTTATCAGAGAGAATTAAGACTTTTTTCCAGAGTTTTAACAAGATGATTTTTTGGAGTTCAGAGTTGCCACTTATAGCTATAAATACCAAAGTGTCATCTAGGGATCAAAAAACTCCAATTAAGGTTAATTGCCACCGTTAAAGGGAAATTGTTTTTTGGTCTGAGATATTAACCATGTTAAAATAATAAGTTAAAATGCTACTATCTAAAATCTAAAAGAGAGCAGATAGCATTATTAATCCAGAGCTGGCCACAAGTCCGCAAAGGGCATGTACGGATACCCAACACAATGCTGTGCATGGAACAGGACTTCACGGGCCAAGCCAAGGCAAAGCGCCCTTCTCCCCAGCCTCTCTTCTCGTGTGACATCTATAATGTTAGAAGGTAAGCTGCCAAATTGCAATGCAAAGAAACAAAGATATCTGACGAACACTCAGGCTGACTAAGCAATGCTACCTATATATAATTTCAAAAGCAAAATCTAAGATGCTTTCACAAACCAATTTAAGCTCCAAAATCTTCATAAAATGGTTTAAAAAACTTCTCATGTGCATGTATGCAGGTATCATCTACACTACAGCTGTGAGGAAGGTGCTTTTGTAGGTACAATTCTTTAATTGTGAAACATGCCGATTCTTTTCCTGTGTAAGAATTACAGACCGAGGCCTGTCTCAGGTCTGGAAATGCCCCCGAGCACTGGGCATGGGGGCAAGGGATGGGCGCCAAATCACCTAATCCTCTTCTCAAGCAAACCAAGCAACCCCCCGATATATTATATACACAAAGTATATATTACATATATTAAATATATATGTTAAGTAATATATATATTTACATATATATATGTTAAGTAATATATATATATTTACATATATATATATATATATTACTTACTCTGCAGAATTGTCCATGGCAATCGTCCATGATATCAGAACAGGTAATTCAGATTAAGTCGTATCTGCAACTTTCCTAATGTAGGCTGTAAGGTCAATGAGGAATACAGACTGATGTATTCCATGC
Source organism: Ailurus styani (assembly GCA_002007465.1). Classification (NCBI taxonomy): domain Eukaryota; kingdom Metazoa; phylum Chordata; class Mammalia; order Carnivora; family Ailuridae; genus Ailurus; species Ailurus styani. Next base: position 1,472,047 of record LNAC01000322.1, on the reverse strand, counting down.
AGAAAACTGAATCTGGTAAATTTTCTAATTAGGAGATCTTCCATATGTGCATACTTTCATTCTATCAATCTTTGCTAGAACATCATCCCTGAGCCAGACCCCAGCGAAAGGTTTTCTTTTGTCCAGGCAACTGAACAGAGTATAAATCTAACACAATACTCCCTAAATAACTTCAACATTCCTTATATTATCTTTCATTTAGCCCCCATCCAAAGGTACATAGAAATAGTAAACAAACACAAATTATCTATTTCTTCTGAATTATTTTCTAAGGAACTAAGTGGGACATTTCATAATAATGATAAAACAATGTCTCAGCATGCCATATCACTTACCTTAAAAAAAGGTCAGTACACCAAAAGAAATGCATGCCTGACATTTACATACTGCCCTCTGTATAAGACAGAATGGCATATGATTAAATAATTATAAAGATGACGTAACAAGTTCAAAATGTTTTATGCACTGTAATATACATGTATATATTTGTAAAACAGGGATTATACTTGTGTGTGTATGTGTGTGNTTGTGTGTGTGTGTGTGTGTGTGTGTGTGTGTGTGTGTGTATTTAAGAACAGGAATTATATTTGAAGGGTGAGCCAGTTAGTTACTGGAGGATGGGGGCTGCCCTCACATCCTCACCTGTCGAATGATACTCTTCACACAACGTACTGGGAGGCCTTGGTAATTGGATTTGATGATCCACTTGAGGAGATGGTGGCCGAGTACTTCAAAGACCATGCAGACATCTGGGACATGGTTAAGGATCATCTGCAGACACATTTCCTGGAGTGATGCAATTACTCAAAGCAGCATCTTTGTGGCACTTGGCAAGTTTTTCTTTATAAAATGCAACATCATGGGGCACCTGGGTGGCACAGTCGGTTAAGTGTCTGACTCTTGGTTTCCAGTTCAGGCCATGATCTCAGGGTTGTGAGACTGACCCCCACATGGGGATCCATGCTCAGCAGGGAAACTGCCTGGGATTCTTCCTCTCCCTCTCCCCCTCCCCCTGCTTGGGCACAACTGCACTCTTTCTCTCTTAAAACAAAACAAAACAAAACAAAACAAAACAAAACAGAAACAAAAAACCACTTTAAAATGTTTAAAATACAATGTCACTACTATCGTGCTCGCTTCAGCAGCACATATACAATGTCACTACTATCAATAATACCAGAAGTGGTCATGTGCTGTTTCTCACCAAAATAAATAGATCTAACATTTACTAAGTACTTATATCCTATATGTTTCTCAGTGTATGCTTGTCAAACAACGTGCCTACCCCCACACAGAAGCGACCACAGTGAACCCAGGAGCTGGAAGAGCTCTCTAGCGTCACACAGTGCCAACGTGGCCAGGCCATGACATAATCCCACACCTCCCCGCACCCTTGCTCATTTCAACACCCCCTCCCTGATAATCAGCCATAATGAAAGTGAGCAAGGCTGAAACTTCATAAAAAGTGATTGGGGGGACCCAAAAAATTCTGTCTTAAGCGTTCTCCCTGCCTGCCCAAATTCCAATCCATGAAAGACTTTATAAAATAGAAATTTAAAAAACACAGTGAAGATATTTAATCTTTCCCTTCAAGAGTATCTTTCATTGCAGAACCAGATCAACTTTAATACTCTAGGCAGTTTTCAATAACATATGGGATCACAATATAAGACATGGCACTTAAGACCCACTTATAGAGGCGCCTGGGTGGCTCAGTTGGTTAAGCATCTGCCTTTGGCTCAGGTCATGATCCTGGAGTCCCGGGATCGAGTTCAGCATTGGGCTCCCTGCTCAGCGGGTAGTCTGCTTCTCCCTCTGACTCTCCCTGCTCTCATGCTCTCTACCACTCTCTCATTCTCTCTCTCAAATAAATAAAATCTTAAAAAAAAAAAAAAAGACCCACATATAATAATGAAATCTCTGGAAACTGGGGTATGTTGTTGTTGTTTTTTTTAAATAGAAATTCTAGTCTACCACAGACTTTCCAGGACTATGACCCACCCAAGCTCATCATACAAACATATTCATGCTATTCATACAGGAAGATTTAAAATGGCTCTGAAACCTCTTGAGAATACATCGTTCATCCCTGGAAGCCTACAGATAGGCTATTAAAGCAGGTTAGTTGATTTATTATTTTCTATAATATCTGGATCCACCAATCACATTATCACAGTAAGTGTTGCTTTAAATATTTTTAATGAAAATTTTTAAAAAATTTCTACAATATTGGAGAACACTAGAGACTTATGCATAGATAATCTAAAGCCAGAAGTTTCTTAATATTTCCCAAATCATTATTTAAAAAAAAAGGCAAACTAAGGATTAGCGTTAGTAAAGGAGAATCAAAGGCCAAGATTTCTAAATTATGACCTAAGTCTTCTTCAAAGCACCGACAATCTGGCTATTATTATATGCTAGAATCCTAGCATTCTATTTAATGGTAAAAACAGCCACTGGAATATATATACCTAAAACACTCCATTTACCTATAAATCAGGTAGTTTCTCCAAAGAAGCCTGTCAGCTATCCCCATAAACTGCCTTACAGAACTGATCCAAGAAGAGGGGCCGCCCTGCTTGCATGTAAACAAAAAAGGCTCAGCGGGAGACAGGGCAGAGGATCAGCTCTTGCCATCTACAGAGGTGGGGTGGGGGGGACTGGCACCTGAGTGATTCAGTTGGCTGAGTGTGTGACTCTTGATTTTGGCTGAGGTCGTGATCTCAGGGTCCTGCACCGGGCTCCACGCCCAGTGAGGAGTCTGCTTGAGATTCTCTCTCTGTCCCCCTCACTTTCAACCTCGCTCAAAATAAATAAACTTTTTTTCACTTTTATTTTTAGGAGGGGAAAAATGCACTCGGCACCTAGCAAAAATAATTTTGAGGCTAAGGGCAAGGTGACATCAGCAGGCATTGGTACTTACTAGTAGCCTCTAGTCCAATCTCTAGAGGAAATACAGAACCTCCTTCAGACATACTGGGTACGAAGGAAGTGCCTCCCCAGGGATTAAGGCTTAGGAGATGCAGAAACAGGTGCCATTCTGGAATCCGGGTTGGGAGAAGGCTTTGTCCTCAGCCTGACCAGGTCAAATACCAGAATGATGAACCTGTTCCAAACATGGTAAGACCACGACCCCGGCTGGTGATGCACTGATCTTCTGCTCCTTGTAGTCTGCAAGGATGACGGGGACTCCTCTTTCTCTGCTCTCCCCTCACACATATGTAAGGCGCCCCCTTGCTGGCAGTGAGGGTACAGGGGTCTGTGAAGAGCCCAGTGCCTGCACAGTAAGGTGCTTCACATGCCGCACGACCTCACGGAGACGACACAGGACACGGAATGGACTGATGGCAACTGGGGAATTTTGTTGGCATACCATTTGATAACACTCTGTAATGATATTAGAGGCTTTCTGTGGACACTGATACAGCAGAGCAAACACAAATTTAAATAAGCTTGAGATATTTCTGTATTTTAAAAGTAAAAAGTCATAAGGAAGCAAAAGAGCTGTCAGTAAGGATACGTATTCCATTCATGCCTGAAATCTTGAAGTCATCGATCAACTGTACTACCATGTCTTTATTTGGGTCAGTGGGATCACTTTCTCGAACCTGTGGAAAGAAAAATGAATTCAAGAACAGACCATTTAGGACTGAAAGTGGTTTCCATTATAACCAACCAAAAACATTTTAGTAAAAGTGATGTTTTTAAAAATAAAACATTCAGTATTTGAACGTAAAAATTCCTCTGTAAAATTTTAAGTCATTAATTTTTCTTAGATTATCCACATTTTTGCAGTACTTACACATTTGAGCAATTTTATTTCATCCAAGGCAGTCTCTGTATAATGCTGGGCACTTTTTACAACTTTCATTGCAACAAATCTTTTCCCCCTGTCAAAAAAATGCATATTTTTAATATTATCAGCAGAAGCGATCATTATAATAAAATCTATTCAATAAACAGAAACTTCTAAAAACCCTCCCTTTAAAATAGTACTTTTCAAAAAGTGTGGCCACAATTAAGCAACAAGTTAATGGATCAAAACAATTTCATTTTTGCTTTGTGTTTGTTTTTACCTAGTAAAAATAAGGTGGACTAGAAAAATGTCCATAGATTAAGGATGACTCTTACTCTGTAACACCGTGTTTTATCACACACACACATACAAATCATATGTGTGGGTGTCCTGGGTAGCAGCTTGGTTTCATTCTATGGAGTCATGACTTTAAAAAAGAAAGAAAGAAAGAAACCACAGATTTTAAAGGCCTATACGTTGTTATTTTACATGTGAATATTTTTCTGATACGGATGAATTACCACAAGAACGTGTCTGACATAATGCTATTTCAATGAATAAGCTTCAGACATAAAAGCAGAAGAAAGTTAATATGTTAAGATAACAGACAAGTGAACTTCCCATGAGGGGGGGAGGGATGGGGACGGGGTGGCGTCCACCTGGGTGAGGGGGGCCTGTGCTAGGCCCTATACTTACCACACCAGAAGCAGGTGTGCTCCTAAGCCATACCTTATGATAAAGGTTGAGCTAGACCAGAAATCAAATGCGCTAATGACAAAGAACACTTACTGCATATCCCAGCACAGCCAGACAGTTGAGAAGTGTCCCCATCCTAGCTTCCTAATAACATGGTAGCGGCCATTGAAGAGGTCTCCAATTTTCACTGGATGGTAGCCACCTTTTATTAAAAAAATTTTTTTCAGAGAAATAGTAATAAAAATCTCTTCCTTTGTGTCAGTTTTTCTTAAAGATTTCATTTATTTTTACATAATCTCTACACCCAACCTAGGGCTTGAACTCAAGACCTGGAGATCAAGAGTTACACACTCTACTGACAGAGCCCACCAGGTGTCCCCTTTAGTCAGTTCTTGATAAAATCTCTAAACAATAAAATCAGATGTACGACTGTATGTATGTTTAGTAATTTAACATTCTTCTCAAAAATATCTTTCATCAAGACAAAAATGCTTTTAACATCTGCTTTTTTATTGCAATATTGTTATCTCTCATTTTTTAAATCAACAGAATCCTAACAAATCACTCAAGAAAGACCTGGATGGCTCATTCCCACCTAGTGTTCAAAGGCTCAAAGCAGTTGCAGAAATATTCAAGCCACATCTTTTAATACATCTCCATATCTTTCAGAGGGCTAGGAATAAACTTCAAGAAATACCATGAATGTTTATGAATATTTAAAATGTTACTCAACAGAATTAGTGAAACAGGAATCTGACCAGATACTGAGTTTCTAAGATTCTTACTCTCATACCACTACCTCAGCATTTCTCAGATTTTAATATCAAAGTCTTTAACAATATTGTGGGTAAAAGATACAAACTGAAAAATAATAATAATATAGCAAATTATTAAATGGATGAATAGGTGGTGACTAAATTCACTGTAGTAATCATTTCACAATAGGTACATATGTCAAGTCATATTAAGCTCATACAGTGCTGAATTATTAAATACATCTCAATAAAACTGGAAGAAAAAATGGCTTACTGCTTACTTAGAAGGTTAAACTAAAATTGAAGTGGGCTCTGAGTTTACAATATAATTTTTGAACCATTAAAATTAACACTGGAAAGGAGGAAAAACCCATAATTTTCCAAGTACAAATTAGGGGCACTGTACTAGGCACTTGATTTTCAAAACCATGTTCCATGAAAGGAAAGTAAATACTACAATATGGTGCAGGCGTTCCATGGTGAGGGTGAGGAGAAGAAGGAAGGAGAAGTCTGTTTGGGAAATTTAAAGTTCAACAAAGCAAAGCAGATTTCTTGACCAAGGGGTTCTAAGAGCCCGATGTCTTACTTAACACACAGTGGGACCTCAAAGAGAAGAGAGCATGCTGCAAATCCCAGACATATTTGTTTATGAAATGATTCCTTAAAAAAACAAAAAACAAAACACCAAGTCACGTTTCAAAACACAACGTATTTAGGAAATACCGAGGTCTGTGTCATTTCTTACAACCACCCCACAAAGCCGATGGTATGATTTCCAAACTGTCGAAGTGGGTACAAGTCTCAGAGACAGTAAGTCAGAGGGTCAGGGCTGGAAACTGGGTCTGACTCTGAAGTCTGTGCCCTGTCCCCCAGGAAGAAATGTATTCCGTTTGTAACAACTGCAGGACTATTTCCCGGTCTTAGTATTTGGGGAACACTTGAGAGCTTAATTAAAAGCTATTTACTACTTAATTGCATATTATTCCCAACACCGAAGTCTCTAAATCTAAAAATAATTGAATTATGCATAAAGAGAAAAAGGTTGTATCATTATGGTATGTTTCAGACTTGGATTCTCCAACAACCAGAAGAGCACTAGTTCCAACATAATTGCAGCATAAGCACAGCCACTTCTTTTCTCAATAGGACTCTGAAAGTTGAACAAAAGAAACTACTAGTTTAGTCCAGGAGCCCACAGGTGAGCTAAGAATAATGTACCCAGCAGAGGATTATAATAATAATAATAAAACCTAAAGGCAAGCCAACTAAAACAAGACGGGGAAGAGAAGCAATTTTTTAATACAAATATACAAACAATTAAAAGTACTAAACACTTATCTTTTTATTTTGAAAATATGACATAATTTCAAACCTATATTCCATATATTCTCCTACCCTAACTACCAGATCCATAGAAAACAAGACTCTTCTGACCATTTTTCAACTTCTTCCCATAAAAGGATAAATAATATTCATGCTGCCAGAAGGTAGAATATGACTCCCCCAAACAAACCACACCAACCTGCTCAACATCCAGAGAATTAGAGAAAACGGACACTCCAGTAACTCTCCCAATTTATTCTCCAATTGCCTGAGATCAGCTAAGTGTGCACCATAATGACTACTAGCAATGGATACTCCATGGCTTACAACACTGTCTGGCACACAAGGAATCTTGGGAACAGTCACAGATTAGATAAGAACATCTCCTTCTGCTGCTTAACCAACAGGCAGTACTGGAATTTATCAACAGTGCTACCCACAGACCCTGCTCATGGCACCAGGCAGAGTACCAGAAAGGTTCAAACACCCGAGAACTACCATGCCTTGGGGTTTAGCTGGCACATTTGTGCTTCACTATTTGTATTATTTATTTTTTTATTTTTATTTTTTAAAGATTTTATTTATTTATTTGACACAGGGAGAGAGATCACAAGGAGGCAGAGAGGCAGGCAGAGAGAGAGGAGGAAGCAGGCTCCCCGCTGAGCAGAGAGCCCGATGCGGGCCTCGATCCCAGGACGCTGAGATCATGACCTGAGCTAAAAGCAGAGGCTTTAACCCACTGAGCCACCCAGGCGCCCACTATTTGTATTATTTAATATAAAAACCATGTACTTAATCACGTAGAAGTTTACCTTTGATTATTAAAAAATAAATATTAGATTGGATTATAAATACTAGAGAATAAAAATTGATTAAGTAAGTTCACATGCTGATTTCTTCTTCAACTCCTATCCCTCCAGCACACTAAAGAAAACTGTAACTAAAGCTCTGCTCAAACTATCAAGGCTCCAAAGAAGACAATTCTAAAACTATCCTTAGCTGTGCTAGAAATTGTTGGCCAAAGATAAAGATGACTCTCTTTCCCTTGCTGAGCCAAAAATAGGGTCAATTTAAGTGAATCAAAAATACAGAACTCTATCATACAAAATAGTTTGGAAGGATTTTCAGCAAAGTCTTTATTTTCTAATAAAGGTACTACATTAAGTATTCATTTCTTTTGGACCGACACTAGTTACTCAGTCCTCTGATGGGGAGGTTTGTCTCCACAACCACTGACGGCTATCAAAAGGTCTAAAGGAAACCTTGAGAATCACTTCCAACACACGCAGTCTTAAGAAAGGAAGGTGTGGTAAAAAGCAATTTGTTCACAGAATGATAATAAAGACACTCCCGGGACCAGTGAAGATATCTGTGCTCCTTATCTCAAAAGTTAATAGAATAAGCAGATACAAAAGTAGTAAGAATATGGAAGATTTGAATACACCACCAAACAACCTGATATAATTGACATTTATATAACACTCTAATCAACAGCAAATATTTTTTTTCAAGTACACAGAACATGTACCAACACAGACCATATACTGGGCATAGAACAAGCTTCAACAGATATTTAAAAATTCAAGTAATACAAAGTATGTTCTCAGACCACAATAGAATTAAGTTAAAAATGAGTAACAGAGGGCGCCTGGGTGGCTCAGTGGGTTAAAGCCGCTGCCTTCGGCTCAGGTCATGATCCCAGGGTCCTGGGATCGAGGCCCACGTCGGGCTCTCTGCTCAGCAGGGAGCCTGCTTCCTCCTCTCTCCTCTCTCTGCCTGCCTCTCTGCCTACTTGTAATCTCTCTCTCTGTGTCAAATGAATAAATAAAATCTTTAAAAAAAAAAAAAGAGTAACAGAAAATACCACAAAATTGGAAAACTAAACACACTTCAAAATAATCCATGGGATAAAGAAAAAAATCAAAAGTAAACTGTAAAGAATTTTACACTACATGAAAGTGAAAACTTAAATCAGAATCTGTGAAGTGTTGTTAAAACATTAAAACTTAAGAGGAAAATTTAGAGCATTAAATGCTTATATCAGAAAAGGGGGGGGTGCCTGGGTGGCTCAGTAGCTTAAGTCTCTGCCTTCAGCTCAGGCCATGATCTCAGGCAGGGAGCCTGCTTCTGCCTCTCTCTCTCTCTCTGCCTACTTGTGATCTCTCTATCAAATAAATAAATAAAATCTTAAAAAAAAAAAAGGTCTCAAATCAATAAGCTCAGTTTCCAGCTTAAAAGAAACAGAAAAAGAACAAATGTAACTTCAAGTAAGCAGAAGAAAGAAGAGAATAAACATATGAGTTGTAATCAGTGAAATAAGAAACATAAAAAGAGAGAAATAAGTGACACCAGAAGCTGATTCTTTGAGAAANAGAAGAAAGAAGAGAATAAACATATGAGTTGTAATCAGTGAAATAAGAAACATAAAAAGAGAAATAAGTGACACCAGAAGCTGATTCTTTGAGAAGATGAAAATAATAAACTGGCTAAGCTGACCAGGGAAAAAAGAAAGAAAACACAAATTATCACCATGAGTGAGGTGCCATCACTACATATTTTATAGCTATTAAAAAGGATAGCTATAGAGAATATTAAAAACTTTATACCTATACATGTGAAAACACAGATGAAATGGACAAATACCACGAAAAACAACATACCCAAGCTCCAATCAATAATTACATACCTAAATAACTGTATCCGTTTCTAAAAAAAATCAGTTTGTAGTTAAAAACCTTCCCATAAAAAATGAATTGGTGAATAATCTCAAACATTTACAGGAAAAATACCTATAATTCTACATATTTCCTGAAAACTGAAAAGGAGGAAAATACTTCTAATCTCATTCTATGAAGCCAGCATTACTTTGATTCCAAAGCCTGGCAAAGATATTATAAAAAAGTTACAGACCAATTTTCCCATGATGTAGATATAAAAATTGTAAACAAAATTTCATCAAATCTAATTAAACAATATATAAAAAAGATAATACTCCATGACCAAGTGGGTTTTATTCCAGGAATGAAAACTCAGAAACCATATGATTAGCTCAATAAACAGGAAAAAAAAAAAAATCTCCTAATAGCCAACAGGCATTCCTGGTCAAAATTCTAGATGAAGCAGGAAAAGAAGAGCATCCATGAAAACCCTACAGACAGCATCGGACTTGAAGTTGGCAGGGAACTGAAAGAAGAGGGGCTCATTCCTAGATTAAAAGGATCGAAAAACAGTAATAGTTAATGTAATGGGTAAATCCGATTAGGACTCAGATTTAAAAAGAAAAAAAAATAGGTGTAAAAGACATTTCTTCAATTAGGCAAACTTAAATAAGATATGGGTTTTAGATGATATTACAGAATTATTCATTTTCTTAGTTATAACAATGACATCATGTCTATATAATAAGAATGCTTATTCTTAGAAAAGCCTGATGAAGAATTTTTGGAGTACAATGTCATGATTTTTGTAACTTCCTTTTCAGTAATTCAGCAAAAGAAAAAAATGTATATATGTATACATTAAAAGCAAATAAGGGAGAACGTCAGCAACGCTTCAACAATGCTAAAATGGTAACACTCTCCTCCACTTAGGAAATGCAGGAACTCCCTATACTACTCCTTCAACATTTCTGTATGTTTGACAATTTCCATAATGAAAAGCATGTCATTTTTAACCAGTCTCTTAATCATTCCAAACACGTGCTGGGGAGAGGGGCTGTCTAGAGGCAAGCCCTGAGGAGGTAAAAACCATTTCAACCACTGGGTGACAGAGGAGGCTCTGCAGCATGACCAGAGGGCACACACAGGTGGGACCCTCCTTTCTCTAAAATGACCTCTAAGAGGGAAAGCAAGATAAAAAAGCCTATTGAAGACGTTTATGATGACACTTATGATCATTCCTACTGAACGCGCGCACGCGTGCGTGCGTGCGTGCGTGTGTGTGTGTGTGTGAGGGTGGCTAGCGAGGCTCCACCATCATCAATCCACTGCCACGTGGGAAGGAAGCAGGAGAGTCACAATTAGCATCCAGGTGTGCCTGGCACTCAGCACTGGGCTCTTTCTGCAACACCGTGTTTTACCACTTACCCATCAGCTAAAATATGTAGCCCTTTTCTTTCTGTCTGCGAGTCTAATATGAATTAAGCGAATGCTGGCATTGTGAATAAACAGAGAGGAAAACTCCAAAATAAAATAAAAACTGCCATCTTAAATGGTATCTATTTTCTCAGTATGAGGTACTGATAACATGCCTGAGTTGGAAATGGTTTGCCTGTCAATGACTCGTAAGAATCTACTATAATTGGCCTTTATGAACAAGTTTTACAAGTATTTAGCAACCATAATTTTGGTGACGAAGTATGAAAATAAAGTATTGCTTTAAAATTTTATCCCACAAAAGCTTCGTAAAATTTCACAGCCACATCTCTCAGTTGTGAAAATGATGTTTATAGGTAACATCAAATAAAAACGTTGAAATCTAAGAAAATACTTTTTTTCATTAGTAAGTTAAAGTGTAATTTAAATCACATGTACCCCACCCAAAATCATAAGATACCTAGGAATAAACATAACCAAAGGAAAAAAAAAAGGATCTGTACTCAGAAAACTACAGAATACTGATGAAAAAAATTGAGGAAGGCACAAAGAAATGGAAAAAACATTCCATGCTCATGGATTAGAACAACAAATATTGTGAAAATGTCTATGCTGCCCAAAGCAATTTACACATTCAAAGCTATCCCTATCAAAATACCTTCAATTTTTTTCACAGAACTGGAACAAATAATTCTAAAATTTGTATGGAACTAGAAAAGACTCCAAATAGCCAAAGGAGTGTTGAAAAAGAAAACCAAAGCTAGTGGCATCACAATTCCAGACTTTAAGCTCTATTACAAAGCTGTAATCATCAAGACAGTATGGTACTGGCACAAAAACGGACACAAAGCTCAATGGAACAGAATAGAGAGCCCAGAAATGGACCCTCAACTCTATGGTCAACTCATCTTCAACAAAGCAGGAAAGAATGTCCAATGGGAAAAAACACAGTCTCTTCAATAAATGGTGTTGGGAAAATTGGACAGCCACATGCAGAAGAATGAAACCGGACTATTTTCTTACACTATATACAAAAATAGACTCGGAATGGATGAAAGACCTAAATGTAAGACAGGAATCCATCAAAATCCTTGAGGAGAACACATGCAGCAACTTCTTTGACTTCAGTCGCAGCAACTTCTTGCTAGACACATCTCCAAAGGTAAGAGAAACAGAACCAAAAATGAACTACTGGACTTCATCAAGATAAAAAGCTTTTGCATAGCAAAGGAAACAGTCAACAATGCCAAAAGACAACCGACAGAATGGGAGAAGATATTTGCAAATGACATACCAGATAAAGAGCTACTGTCCAAAACCTATAAAGAACCTATCAAACTCAACACCCCAAGAACAAATAATCCAATCAAGAAATAAGCAGAAGACATGAATGGACATTTCTGCAAAGACACACAAATGGCCAACAGACACATGAACAAGTGCTCAACATCACTCAGCATCAGGGAAATACAATTCAAAACCACCACGAGATATCACCTCACTCCAGCCAGAATCGCTAAAATCAACAAGTCAGGAAATGATAGGTATTGGCAAGGATGTGGAGAAAGGGGAACCCTCCTACACGGTTGTTGGGAATGTAAGCCGGTGCAGCCACTCTGGAAAACAGTACGGAGGTTCCTCAAGAAGTTGAAAACAGAGCTACCCTATGACCCAGCTATTGCACTACTGGGTATTTACCCCAAGATACAAGTGTAGTGATCCAAAGGGGCACATGCGCCCCAATGTTTATAGCAGGAACGTCCACAATAGCCAACTATGGAAAGAGCCAAGATGTCCGTCGATAAATGAATGGATAAGGAAGAACGCGCGCGCGCGCGCGCGCACACACACACACACACACACACACACGATTACACAGCCATCAAAAATGAAATCTTGGCATTTGCAACGACATGGATGGAACTAGAGGATATTATGAAAGTCAATGAGAGAAAGAAGATTATCATATGATCTCCCTCATACGTGGAATTTAAGAAACAAGGCAGAAGATTGTAAGGGAAGAGAGGGAAAAAATGACAAGATAAAGACAAAACCAGAGAGGGAGACAAACAGTAAGAGACTCTTAATCTTAGGAATCAAAGTGAGGGTTGCCGGAGGGGAGGAGGTGGGAGGGATGGGTAACTGGGTGATGGACATTGGGGAGGATATGTGTTGTAATGAACACTGGGTACTATATAAGAATGATGAATCACAGACCTGTACACCTGAAACAAGTAATTATGTTAATGAAAATTTAAAAAATAAAAAATAAATTACATGTACCCCAGTAGAAACATTAGTAACACTACACATTAAAAGGTAGCAGAAATAAGAGTATTAAAAAATACCCCTAGTGGCCATCAAAACAAAACAAAACAAGGCAATAAGGAAGCCTCTGACACAACTATTAAACTCCCTTCAGATTAATGGAGATTCAAAAGCAGTTAAGCAGAGAAATCACTATTATTTAAAAACTCTTGAATAGAGGGGGGCTTGGGTCGCTTAGTCAGTTAAGTGTCCCAGGCTTGGTTTTGGTTCAGGTCGTGATCTCAGGGTCATGAGATCGAGCCCCGAGTCAGGCTACTGCTCAGCGCAGAGTCTGCTTGGGATTCCTTCCCTCTTTCTCACCCTGTTGCTCCTTCCCCTCACCCCACCTGCTCGCACACATGCGTGAGTGTGCTCTCTTAGATAGATAGATAGACAGACAGACAGACAGACAAAATCTTCTTTTAAAAACTCTCCGGAGGGGCGCCTGGGTGGCTCAGTCAGTTGAACATCTACCTTTGGCTCAGGACATGACCCCAGAGTCCTGGGATTGAGTACTGCATCGGGTTCCTTGCTCGTAGTAGTGGGGAGCCTACTTTCCATCTCCTCCCCTCTCCTCCCTGCTCGTGCCTTTTCACTCTCTCTCTCTAATAAATAAAATCTTAAAAAATAAAAAAACCTTCGAGTATAAATCAATCTGTTATTATACCAAATATTCTCTGTAACACTAATGAATGGGAGAGAGCTCTATAGGGAAAGCCAGAGCAAAGGAAAATGCTCCAAAAGAGGATTCCTACTTATCGATGACCTAAAGAGGTAAAAACAAAAATGACTTGAGTGTAAAATCCGATAAAACAGAGAAAGAGTTTCTTCAGTAGAGCCACAGAGACTTAAGTAGAATCCATAGATTGAGAGACCCTGAATATACAAAATGTTAATATAAAGTCCCAAGGATAATTTTAAGCTCTTGCCTGCCAATTACTTATTCAGATTTGTGCTTTAAAAAGGAGGCTGATTTGAATCACGCTGACATTTACTGCCTCTGTGACACTGAGCAAATCACTCTATTTCTCTGGGTATTTGCCCCTGCAGTCACCTGCTCAGGACCGCACCGGGCACATACTCAGTACCACATAAGTGTTCCCTGTTGTTCAGCCATTATCCAAATCCACTGTGACTAATAACAGATTAATGAGTCAGCAGACCAGGGTTCAGGGTATTGTCTATAGCTATTTAATTCACTAACGTAGCCCAATTAGTTAAAGGTTTGTGATACTCCAGATATGATGATGACTTAGAGCTGTCAAACATCAAAAGGAAAGAAACTCATTTTTTCTTAAGGTTTTTATTTTAATTCCAGTATATTAACATACAGTGTTATATTAGTTTCAGGGATACAGTATAGTGATTTGACAATTTTATACATTACTCAGTGCTCATCATGCCAAGTGTACTCTTTAATCCCCATCACCTTTTTAAGGAGCCCCCCCCACCTCCATTCTGGTAACTACAAAGTTTGTTCTCTGTCATTGAGAGTCTGGGGCACGTAGGTGACTCAGTCGGTTGGGCATCCACGCTTGGTTTCAGCTTGAGTCGTGATCTTAGGGGGCGGGATCTCGGCACAGATCCCGCTTCAGATTGTTCTCTCTTTGCCTCTGCCCTCTCGCCACTCACACTCTCTAATAAATAAATAAAATCCTTTTTAAAAAAAAGTCTTCTTCTTGGTTTGTCTTTTTCTTTTGCCCATTTGTGTCTTAATTTCACATATAAGTGAAATCATATAATACTTGTCTTTCTCTGGCTGATTTATTTTGCTTTGCATTATACTCTCTAGCTCTGTCCACATTGTTGCAAATGGCAATATTTCCTTCTTTTTTATGGCGAATATTCCATTGTGTGTGTATACATACCACATTTTCTTTATAAATTCATTTATAGATGCACATTTGGCCTGCTTTCATAGTTTATGATCTATTGCAAATAATGCTGCAATAAACACAGGGTTGTATGTATCTATTTGAAACAGCGTTTTAGTATTCTGTGGGTAAATACCCCATAGTCCAATTACTGGATCATACAGCAGTACTATTCCTAACTTTTTGAGGAAACTATACACTGTTTTCCACAGTCGCTGCACCAGCATGCATTCTCACCAACAGTGCTAGAGAGCTTCTTTATTCTATACGTCTTCAACTCATGTTTCTTGTGTTGTTGATTTTAGCCCTTCTCACTAATGTGATACTAGAGTGAGGTGATATCTCATTGTAGTCTGATTTACATTGCCCTGATGATAAGTGACATTGAGCATCTTTTTATGTGTCTGTTGGCCATCTGGATGTCTTCTTTGGAGAAATGTCTATTGATGTTTTCTGCACATTTTTAAATTGGATTATTTGTTTTGGGATGTTGAGTTGTACCAGTTCTTTATATATTTTGGATAGTAACCCTTCATCAGATATGTCATTTGCAAATATCTTCTCCCATTCAGTAGGTTTTTAGTTTCAATTGTTTCCTTCACTATCCAGAAACTTTTTACTTTGATGGAGTTCCAGCAGTTTACTTTTGCTTTTACTTCTCTTGCCTCAGGAGGCATATCCAGAAAAATCTTGCTATGGCCAATGTCAGCGAAATTATTGCCTGTGCTCTCTTATAGGACTTTTATGGCTTCAGTTTTCACATTTAGGTCTTTAATCCATTTTGAATTTATTTTTGTCTATGGTATAAGAAAATGGTCCAATTTCATTCTTTTGCATGTAGCCATCCAGTTTTCCCAACACTATTTGTTGGAGACTTTTTCCCATTGCATATTCTTTCCTGCTTTGTTCAAAATTGACCATATCATTGTGGGTTTATTCCCGGGTTTTTTATCCTGTTCCCTTGATCTATGTATGTATTTTTTTCCTAGTACTACACTGTTTTGATGACTACAGCTTTGCAATACAGCTTGAAATCTGGAATTGTGACGTCTCCAGTTTTGGTTCTCTTTTTCAAGATGGCTTTAACTGTTCAGGGTCTTTTGTGGTTCCATACAAATTTTAGGATTGTTTGTTCTAGTTCTGTGAAAAATGCTGCTGATATCTTGATAGGGGTTGCATTAAATCTGTAGATTGCTTTGGGTAGTATAGACATTTTAACAATAATTTTCTTCCTACCCATTCTTTGTGTCATGCTCAATTTCTTTCATTAATGTTTTGTAGTTTTCAGCATCCAGGCCTTTCACCTGTTTGGTTAAGTTCACTCTTAGGTATTTTATAATTTTTGATGCAATTGTAAATGGGATTGTTTTCTTAATTTCTCTTTCACTGCTTCATTATGGGAGTATAAAAATATAATAGATTTCTACTGATTTTGTATCCTGTGACTTTACTGAATTTATCAGCTCTAGTGGGTTTTTTGGTGGAATCTTTTGGGTTTTCTATCGTATCATGGCAACTGCAAATAGTTAAAGTTTTACTATTTCCTTACTGATCTGGATCCCTTTTATTTCTTGTTGTTGTCTGATTGCTGTGTCTAGGACTTCCAGGACAAATAAAAGTGGTGAGAGTGGGGTTGCCTGGGTGGCTCAGTTGGTCAAGCATCTGACTCTTGGCTTTGGTTCAGGTCGTGATCGTGGAGTCTGCTTGAGATTCTTTCCCTCATCCTCTGCATAGCCCCGCCCCAGCCAATGGCTCATGTGCATGTGTTGTCACGTAAATAATTTTTTTAAATTTATTGATTAAAGAAACTTACCTTTTTATTTATCAATGGTGTATTCAAACATTAAAATATACTTTATCTTGGGTGCTCTCTCTGCCCCGCTCTGCTAAGCTAGCTGCCTTGATGTGAGCAACCCTGTAAAGAGGCACATGTGGCAAGAAACTGAAGCCTCTAATCAACAGCAGTGAGGAATTGAGACCTGCCAACAACCATCTCCATCACCAGGGAAGCAGATCCTTTGGGTAAGTCAAGCCCATAAACTACTGCAGCCCCAGCTCGACTGTAACCTCATGAGAGAACTTGGTCCCAAACGAACCAGATTTCTGCACATCTTTTGAATATAGACGTTGATACCCTTTGTTCCAGACTATCTTTCAAAGGATTCCAAGGTGAATAACCTTGGAAAATAGACCTACTATCTCCCACTGGAGAAGAAGGCACATTGGTTTGCTGTCCTGTATGATAAGTATCTCCCCTCAGGAACACAGGCTGGGCAGGTTTGGTTGCATACCCATAAAAGATTAAGAGTTTCCTAAGCTTGAAGTTCCTCAGCTTTGCTACAAAGGCACAGTGTGCAGAGCACCGACCACACGGCCCTTGTGGGATTGCGGTGGTGGGGGAACGAGTACGGACACGAGCACACGCTGCTTGTCACGCTGTAATAAACCCCTTTGTTTCTGACCCAGGAGTCTCATGTCTTCTGCGAGCACCTATGAAACTGGCTGGCTACCTTCTCAGCTTGCAGGAAGAATGAGATATCACAGATGTCTTGGTTCATGATAGATTTATCTTTAGCACCATGAAAAAGCATTCTTGTTTAGAGTGAGTAGTTTGTTTTCATCTTATGAAACTGTTAGTCCCACAATCGCTGCGTTTCCTTCCTTGCTTTGATGACGAAGAAACCCAGAGGAAAATGTGCAACACTCTTAAACTGTACAGATATCCACTGATAAATCTTTATGTATTAACCTTAATGTGACTAATTTTTTCTATAATTTCCTCATATATTTGTCTATTATATTCTATGTATTTTATGTGTAAAATGTCTCAAGTATGTAAAGTGTTAGGATACAATTAACAGCTACTTATCATTTAGGATAAGCTCAAGCAAGGCCCTCTCCTTGGAAGCATTTCCTGATTTTTCCTGGATGAGGAGAAGCTCCTGTCCTGTACTTCTCTTGTGAACCTCTGTAATGTCTCATTATGCTCTGTACAAAGCACAATATTTTAATTATTCATTTTCTCATTTGTCTTTCCCCAGGAGATTTTACTTTAATGATTTTATTTTAGTTTTAATATTTTTAAAGATTTTATTTATTTATTTATTTGACACAGAGAGAGAGAGACAGTGAGAGAAGGAACACAAGCAGGGGGAGCAGGAGAGGGAGAAGCAGGCTTCCCGCTGAGCAGGGAGCCTGATGTGGGACTTGATCCCAGGACCCTGGGATCATGACCTGAGCCGAAGGCAGATGTTTAATGACTGAGCCACCCAGGCGCCCCAAAGATTTTTTTAAGTAATCTCTACACCCAATGTAGGGCTCAACTCAAAACCCCGAGATGAAGAGTCACACACTCCACTTAATGACCCAGCCAGGTACTCTTTTCCCAGGAGATTTTAAGCACTAAAAGGAGAGAGACAGTATCCCTAGCATATAGTACCTGGATCACAGCAGGCAAATCAATAAAATACACGAGACAGAAAGCAGAGAACACAAGAGACACAGATTGGAGTGAGGTTAGTTCTCTGTTCCTTGGTATGGTGTGAGGGAGAAACTGAAAAGGCTTTACCAGTTAAGATGTGGGCTAACATTAAATTCTGAGTTAATATTACACTGTAACAGAAAAACTGAGGAAACCCCAGAAGGAAAAAAAAGAGACAGCAAGAGGAAAATTACAACAGCAGGAAGGCATGCCCACAATAAAAGAAATACTTCTGTTTGCTAAGAAGAAAACAAGAAAAGCAGACTGTGAATAGCCTTGCGAGTTGTTCAAGTTTAGACTTTCATTAACTGTGAACAAAATTTACTAATACAGTATATCCTTAGAAGATTTCCCTTTATTTCTCTTAAGAACAGATGGGGAAAAAGTAAACTGGTAATTTAAATGCATCCCAAGTAATGTCATATAAAAACACCACTAAGAGAACTGTGTAGTGGAAAAATTATACTTTTTACATTGCAAAATGAAAATGTACAGTACTTAAGACAAATTGGTAAGAAGGAAATTGAGCTGTGATAATATTTTTAAGATGCTAATCATGGCCATCATAGGATCTACAGACATTTAAGGGTTAAAGTCCACTAACAGCTCCAAATATTTACAAAGTTGGAATGTGATTCTAGACAAAAATCAAATAGAGTGAGGATTTCATCTGCTTTTATGATCAATATCTAGGTTTCTTGTCATTTTAGTGCTATAATTTTGTGGATACAGTAAAATTTTTCTAAAATATACTGATGTGGACATTTTCACTTTGCTAAAAAAGACCCTCAAGGGGCATCTGGCTGGCTCAGTCAGTAGAGCATGCAACTATTGGTCTTAGGTCGTGAGTTCGAGCCCCATGCTGGGTGTAGAGATCACTTAAAATAAAATCTTAAAAAAAAAAAAAAAAGAATGCCAGAGCCCACAGTGGACCTGCAAAATCCCACGGTGGGGCAAGGCAGACTAAAAGCCTAATCTCTACAGTCTGTAGTCTAGAACACTCCTGAATCATTTCTTAATCCAGCAAGAATGGTTTAGAACACAGTATTCTATAAATGCACCTTGAAGTTAGGTGGTATTTAACACGAAGAGGAGTTAACGTCAGATTGTAAATGGTTAATGGACGTTTTCAAGAGACCAAGTACAGAGATTCACTTGACTCTGTAATTTGGGTCACAAGCTTTCTTCCTCATAAATACACATACACCAAGTGTGCAATTTCACTAAAAATATATTGTACATACATACCAATAACCTACAAATCTCAGAATTCACAGCTAAAGAGAGTTCACAGACACATTTTATATCCATTACCAATACTTACTATTGTTTCTTACATACACAGTGCCAGGCACAGTCATTTATCTCTTCATGGATCTTTGACAGGAGAATCTAAGCCACTGCTCTATTAAATATGTTGTTATAAAATTTACCCTTAAATTGAAAAATACAGTCAACAGAAAGTAAAACGCCGATTCTTTAAAGTCCTTTTGAGTGTCTAGTTAATACACCTACTTAATAGTATATTGTGAGATAGATATACTCCAGAGACAGATAGAGGTGTAATTTTTCAGGTATAATTTTGTCATTTAACGAAATCAGTCTTTATATCTAACCCTCTGTATTAATTTTGGTTGTTTATAGTTCTTTTTTTAAAAAACAGATTTCTCAGAAAAATACTCCAAGACTTGCATGTACCTAATAATTTACATGGGACCTTTATAACTGAAGGTCAGTGTGACTGGATACAAAATACTTGGCTCAGAATCTCTTTCCTTCAGTATGTCAAATGCATTATGCTATTGTCTTCTGGTCTACAACGTTGATGTACAAAAGTCTGATAACAATCTGATTTTCCTCTGATAAGACATGTGGTCTTTCTGCCTAAAAATTTTATCACTACATCAAGCAGATTAAGGCTACAGTGTTTATCGGGATTTTATGATTTTTCCAGCTTTTATATCTTATTTCTTGTTCTTGGCCTTTTCCTTACTTGCTTTGTGGGCAAAGGAAGAGTAAATAGATACTTGAAATTCTGAAAGAGCGCTCTCTCCCCTTTTAGTAAATATGGGCTTTAGTACAAGAACTTGGATATTATTCATATGCACTCAAAGATTCTGGGCTCATTTCTTGGTTCTTAATTATGTTCTGGATAAGTTCAAATATAATATATTAACATATGAACTGGGAAAACAATTGATCTTGGAATGAGAAAGTCTTAATTGGGTAAAAGCAGAATTCAGCAATCAGACGACAGGTAAAAAACACAGATTTCTTTCAGTTACTAAGAAACTTTTCAAGTAAAAGTACCCTGAAAGCAGTTCCCTGGCTATCTGAAACCAAAGCCCATAATTATATACACTCAGATACCAATATATAACTGAAAGACTACCCTCCTTCAAGAAGTCAAGGCCCTTGTTATTTTTGGCTCCTACTGACCATAAGAGAGCAAGGACATACCGAAGTGCACAGCAAGGTCAGACTCAACCACACAATTGTATATGTCTTCCCAAGCAGATGTTGCATCTCTTATAAAAAATAAAGAATAAACATTGTGAATAATCCAAATTCTCAATTATTCTCAGGTCTTAGAGTCAAAGAACTACAAATACAGTAAGTAAAAGGTCTTCAACATATGTATGGAAAATGGAACTTACTTTTTAGCCTCAATCTAAGCCCCATCTAGTTTTATAATCCAAAAGCAAAAAATGCTTTCTAGTTTAATCATTATGAGAAAGCCTAACTCAAGTACCAACTTGTCCAAAGTGCTTTATGAGGCACCCAACACAGCAATTTGATATAGTTAGTGGGCTTCAGGCTTAGGTCTTATAATTTATGCCAGACAAAAAGACTATTAAATGAATTTATGCTCTAGGAAAAGTAGTTAAATAATTACACCAAAAAACAGATCTAGTTAAACATACACTGGAGGCTGCAATGTCCTCTCATTAAGTTCTTTTTTCTCTCATTAAGTTCTTTTTTTTTTTTTTAAGATTATTTATTTATTTATTTGACACACAGAGAGAGATCAGATCACAAGTAGGCAGAGAGGCAGGCAGCAAGAGAGGAGGAAGCAGGCCCCCTGTCGAGTAGAGAGCCTGATGTGGGCCTCGATCCCAGGACCCTGGGATCGTGACCTGAGCCGAAGGCAGCGGCTTTAACCCACTGAGCCACCCAGGCGCCCCCTCTCTAAGTTCTTGTGACATTCTTCTGACAAATCATATTCCCCAAAAAAAGATACAACGTCTTCCAAACCACATGCTCTTCTAGAACCCTGAAGTTCTATCATTAAGAAATGGACTCTACCCCTCTTCCTTGTGGATCTGACCAGCTTCCAAAATGCTTCAAGCCAAAAGAATGCAGCATGAGTGACTGCGTGATTTCTGAGGCTAGGTTGTAAAAGGCAACACAGCTCTCACTTTAAAAGGTGGATGTCTGCTTTTGAAACTCTCAGTCACCAGGTAAGAAGTCTGACTACTCTGAGGCTGCCATGCTGTGAGGAAACCAAGCCACATGGCAGTGTTCCAGTTGGCAGTTCCAGTCTTCCAATCCTCTGTCCCAGGGACCAGATATGTGACATTAAGTAAGCTTCCAGATGATTCCAGTCCCCAGCCCATCAAGTCACTTCAAGCTTTTGAGATGTCTCAGCTGAAGCAACAGACACCATGTGGCAGAGGCAAACCATCCTGCTCTTGCCCTTTCTAAATTCCTGATCCATAAAATCATAAGCAAAATTGAAATCTCTCATAAGGCTGCTAAGTTCTGGGATAATCCATTATTCAACAATAATAACCAGACAGTCACTACTCTGCTCACCACAGCAGCTATGTAAAACCTCCCTATTCTGCAAGAAAGATGTGACCTCAACCTCTTCAATACTACTATCTCCAAAATTCACTCATTTAATTCTTTCCTTGTCAACCCTTCAACCTGTCTTCAGATTTCTTTTCTTCTGTCTAGAAATATGCTCAAGGGATCCTGTCCTAAAATCAACGTTCCCTTGTTAATTGGGTAACCAATTAACCTCACTCCCAACAAGCTAAAATGTTTTCTTCATTTAACTGCTAAATTTTACCCAAGGATCTGCAATGATCTCTCCAGAACACCTGGGCATCTCCATGACCCCAAACGAAAGGGTCTCTGGGGCCACGCCCTGCAGCTAGGTCACTGGCCATGTCTTACTCTTCATTCTCCTCAAACTGTGGCTTAAGTGAATGCTGCTATTATTAAATCCTTCCTTCCTGAAAACTCCTTCTTCTATGCCTCAGACCTAACAGCCTTGGAGAGAACTTTACCATCTCAATGTATTACTAATAGAGGAAAAATTACTATTCTCCCAGCAAGAACTTCGGTCTGGAAGTCTGATGAGAGATTCAAGTTTAAAGGTTCACAGTGAATATGACTGGTATAGTGAAAAGAGCTGAGTAGCCTGAAAGGATGAATAAAAGTCACAAAACTATGGAGAATGATTTTAATTAGCATATAAAAGGACAAAACAGTAAAAGCCTAATCAAGTATGATGAAACTGTAGTAAAAGAACTAAAACTTCTTTTAAAAAAGNATAAAAGTCACAAAACTATGGAGAATGATTTTAATTAGCATATAAAAGGACAAAACAGTAAAAGCCTAATCAAGTATGAAACTGTAGTAAAAGAACTAAAACTTCTTTTAAAAAAGAAACACAAGGTCACATGACACAAAAAAGCATAAAATCAAGCTTAAAAAACCCAATGGTCAAAAAAATATGAAAGACACAATTAACTTTAGAAATGTTAAATACAATTGGCCAGTTTTACGAAAAATCAAATGAGTAAAATAAGAACAGATTACTGGTGGCACCATGTAGTTAGTGGTGCTATGTGGAACCACCCTCATGTACTTGTGGTAAACATCAGTATAATATTTCTGGAGGGAAACTGGTGACTTTTTTCCCCCTAAGATTTTATTTTTAAGTAATCTCTATACCCGACGTGGGGCTCTAACTCACAACCCTAAGAGCAAGAGTTGCAAGCTCCAGTGACTGAGCCTGCCAGGCCCCCCAACGGTGACATGTTTTAAAGTCAAAATGTGCTATGCTTCAAACTAGCTAATCCCATGTAAACATTCATGCTCAAAACAAACCCATAAGATAAATATACAAGCAGTTCCCAGTAGTATTATTTACAATAGTGGAAGGGGGAAACATTTAAGTATCAAAGTTGAAGTAAATCAACAGAATATAATATTATGCAGAAAACAATGATGCAGAACTATATTTAGATTAATGGAACTGTATCCATAAATGTTACTGAAAGAAAAATAGCATAAGGATCATGCACAGACCAATCTCATTTATGGAAATTATACACATGTGCATAGACATATATATACATTAATTTCAGGGAGGATACCTAGGGATTTTTTTTTTTTTTGAGAAAAGGTGGGGGGGGGGTGGCAGGCAGGGGCAGAGAGAGAATCCCAAACAAGAGTCCACACCCAGCACAAAGCCTGATGCAGGCCCTGATCCCACAACCCTGAGACCATGACTGAAGCTGAAACCAAGAGTCCAAAGTGCAACTGACTGAGCCACCCAGGTGGCTTTTAAACCCTTTAAATTCACCTTGGAAAAAATGGACTGTGGAATACCATGTTGGAAGTAAAAGTGAGAACTTTAAGTTTTTGCTTACTTTCCACTTTGTTTGAACTTTTAACATTACCATACAAAAAACTTTTATAATATTTTTTGAGCTAGCAAATAAGAAGTAAACATATTCCACAACTATATAGGAATACGTACGTATGGTCACTGACAACCAAAGGTACAATACACCTGAAGTCCTAACATCAAAAGCCAACAAGGAAATGGGGGGGGGGATCACAACAGTGCTAAATCATTAATAATAAATTAGGAGAGGGTACCAGAATGGCTTTCCCATGTACTGAGAGTGAAGGAAAGTTCTCACAGACCCTCATGATGAGAACATGTATTATTATGAACCATGGCCTCAGGAACAAAGGAATTTTCATCTGAGTACATGCACACATATACACGAATAGCAACCCCAAAGAAGATATGGAAATGGCCAATAAGCCTATGAAAGGATAATCAATATCAACAGTCATTTAGAAAATAAAATTCAGGGCGCCTGGGTGGCTCAGTTGGTTAACTGTCTGCCTTCGGCTCAGGTCATGATCTCAGGGTGCTGGGATCGAGTCTCACACTGGGCTCCCTGCTCAGCAGGGAGTCTGCTTTTCCCTCTAACCTTCTCCCTCTCACGCTCTCTCTCATTCTCTCTCTCAAATAAATAAAAAATGAAAAAAAAAAGAGGAGAAGAGAGAGGAAAGGAAAGGAAAGGAAAGGAAAGGAAAATCAGAGGCCCCTGGCTGGGTCAGTCAGAAGAACATGTGACTCGATCTCAGGGTTGTGTGTTCAAGCCCCATGCTGGATACAGAAATTACTTAAAAGTAAAATCTTTTTAAAAAATCAGTATCAAAGTCACAATAAGATTCCACTTCAGTACCACCAGCATGGCTAAAAAAGAGTATTGGCAAGGATGTGGAAAACTGTACTGTAACCCTCATATACTGCTGGTGAGAATATACGGTGATGCGTAGCTTCTTCAGAAAAATAGTCTGGCAATTCCTCAAGATATTTAAACATGGAGTTACCATATGACCCAACATCAATTCCACTCCCAGGCATACCCAAGAAAACTCATATACAAACACCTACACATACACACATACATATAAACACACGAACTACACACACACAGCAGATTCTTATTAGCCCCCCCCCCAAAAAATAGAGACCAAATGTAAATCAATGGATTAATGGACAAAATGTAATAAATCTCAACTGCAGAATATTATAGTATAAAAAGGTATAAAGTAATAATATATGCTACAACATGGATCAAAGTTAAAAAGATGCTCAGTACACCGGCTACAAAAGACTACATACTATAGGACTCTATTTACATGAAATGCCCAGAATAAGCAAACCCATAGAGAAAGAGATTAGTGGTTGCCAAGGACTGGGAAGAATGGGGATGAGGACTGACTGCTAATGAATATGTTTCTTTTTTGGGATGATGAAAATGTTATGGAATTAGACAGTGCTAACAATTGCCCAATCTGTAAATATACTGAAAACCAATGAATCGTAGCCTTTAAAGTGGTCAATTTTATGTAAAGTACTCCCCCCTTTTCATTAGTTTCAATTAGCATGGTCACCTGCAGTCTGAAGGCAGGTGTATCACCAGAAGAGCAACACTAGTCTAACACAAGATCACAATGCCTACGTCATTTGCCTCACTTCATCTCATCTAGCAGGTTTTTTTTTTTTAAAGATTTTATTTATTTATTTGACAGAGAGCGAGCACAAGCATGGGGGAGAGAGGGAGAGGGAGAGGGAGAAGCAGGCAGCCAGACACACGGCTCGATCCCAGGACCCTGAGATCATGACCTGTGCCCATGGCAGACAGTTAACCAACTGAGCCCCCCAGGGGTCCCGAAGCAGGCTACTTCATCATCTCACATCACCACAAAAACAAGAAGGGTGAGTGCAGAACAGTAAGACATTTTGACAGAGAGAGAGAGAGAGAGAGAGAGACCGACCACATAACTTTTATTACAGTATATTATTATAATTGTTCTATTTTATTATTGTTGTTAATCTCTTTACTATGCCTGATTTCTTTATGACTTAAACATCATCACAAGCATGTATATATAGGAAAAACATGCATATATACGGTTTGCTACTCCCCGCAGCTTCAGCATTCATGGGAGTCCTGGAACATACCTAGTGGATTTGGGTGGGAGGAGCTATGGTAATCAACACAGAAAATTTTATGAGGAAAAATACCCAGCAAGTTTTCAAGTACTGCTAGTCAATACCAAACAGAAAAGAGGAAAAAACAAAAACAAAAACAAAAACTTTCAACAAAATCTAAAACTCCTTTACTTCATTTCAATCTTTTCAATTCTAGGTTGAAACAGGATCCGGTACAGATGAATAGGAAAATCATTCTACCCAATCCAGAATATTGATACTAAGAGGGAGAGGGATCTGGATAAGGAACTCTTAAGAATATAGCTCTTTTTTATATTAGCCTTAAGAGAGAAATAAAAAATACAGGCAACTCAGTTGTAAACTTCAAAGTTGCTAAGAGACTAGACTGTAAGCGTTCCCACTACAAAAAAGAAATGATAATTACGTGACACGATAGAAGTGTTATCTAACACTAAGGTAGTAACCGTAGCACAATATATCAATGTATCCAGTCAATACCTTCCTTACACAATGTATATCTTACACTTAAAGAATGTTGCACGTCAATGATACCTTAGTAAAAATAAATTTGAAAAAATAAGAGGAAATAAATTATTCTAAAACTTGTCTCATTACTAGGTTCTGTTTGTAAATGTTTTTAAAACCCTAATTTAGGTCCCAAATAAGAATCCAACATGCGTGGGGCCCACTGAGAGAACTGGTAGACAGCCCCAAAGAGCCAGAGTGTATCATTCGGGGCCAAAGCAGGAAGGTAAAGGAAGTTACGGTCCAGTGAGTTGGTAAGCGGACTGGGAGAGGATGGGACGGAGAAGTGAGCCGTCACACAGCCTATGGACGCCTCCTAGATCCAGCCTCCCGGGCCCCATGGTGCAGGCCAGCAGGGAGGGGGCTGCGGGGCGGCCGCAGGAAGCGTTTGCACAAGAGGCACGGGAAGGTGTGGGGAGCAGGGACGCAGGCAGTGCTGCACAGACCCCTGCTGGACTAAGGGGAGACGGAGGAGGCATTTGGGCTGCACCACCCCATCCTGCTCTGGCACCCAGCACTGCGGGGAGAGCCACGGCAGCATGGCCAAGAGCAATCTCCCAGCAGGTACCGACAGCACCGGGGCGGCAAGAGGCGGTGAGGGGCGGGGAGGAAGCCCACAGCAGACAGTATGTGGCGGCTCTAGCCCGGATCCCATGCCACCCACCTCTGGGGACGCACAGACCCAAAATGGCCAATGATGCAGGGGGCCAACAGGTAGGGACAAGAACCATGGACATTTAGAAGGCAATTAAGACCCCTCTATACCAAAAAATGGAAAATTCCAGCTACACAACTGAATATGTACAGGAATTTTTCACAGAGACAAACAGCTGCTGTCTGCCAGTTCCTCAATCTACTTCACGTCAAGTTGAACCCCAGGCTCTGGCTGCCCTCCTACCCCCCTGCCTGCTCCGTTTCTCTCAACTTGTTCTTTCTCCTCCTGTATTCCATTGCATCTCCCAAAGGCCTGTTAGTGAGCAGCCTTTCTGCATCTTTTTTATTCACTTAACTCCTCTTACATGATTTGTTTTCCTATCAAATCTGTAGTACTTGTGCCAGGTTTGGGAATAGTCTACAAGAACACCTCCACCTCTCACAGAACTGCGGAGCTGAGGAGTCCCAAAGACCTCACCGCAGACACCAACTGCAAGTTTGCAGGTTTCAAAGACAAGCTCGGCTGCAACAGTTAATCCAGAAGAACTCACAGAACTCCCTAAAGGCTGTTATACTCGTCATTACATTTTTATTACGAACATAAGGGCCACAGATTACAGTCAATCAAGGGACGAGATGTAAGGCAGGCTCTAGGAGGGTCCCAAATGCAGAGCATCCAGGTGTCCTCTTCCGATGGCATTAAATCAAGGCTCGGATGCTTAACCAACTGAGCCACCCTGGGCATTGTTACCTTCTTTACTACACCATTAGCTAGCTGCTCTTCTGAGCCCCAGATTCCTGTCTGTAGCTGTCTTTCTGATACCTATGCCAGTTTCTTTAAACTAAATGAATAAAGTCAAACTCAAAATTTCCCCAGACCAACTGTGATTTCACTGTTCCTGTTAATAGCACCAAATCCACTCTTTCCAATAAGGAATTGAGGCAGTTCATAAAACCACAGTAAAAGATACAAAATTAGAAGGAAATTGGGGCAAAGAAAAAATAGCCCAGGAAAAAATAAAATAGAATAATGCTGCAGTGAAGTTAGGACACAGAATGCAATGCTGGAAATTCTTGCTCACTTGTTAACAGGAGGGTTGCACATTTGGCTCTGAGTTCTTTAATAGCCAAATAACATCCTAAACACAGAAGAAATGGCAAGCAGATGCAAAATTCACAGAGTACTTAAAAAAAAAAAAAAGATGCCCAGAATGCACTGCTCTTCTCCCAGTCACAGCACACACAGTTCAAGACTTGGAAGGTTTTCATCACTGTCCTTTTTTGGAAGCAATTGTCAGTCTTTTGTCAAAGACAGAGATGTTTCCTTCCTCTATCAAATATACAGATGCTTGCTTTTTTGACGTCTCCATTATGTGTATCTTCTCTAATAATTCAAGATTTACAAATTCATCTTTCTTAAATATAGCCATTGCCCATGCAAAATCTGCAATGGTTCCTCACTGCTAAGTTTTTCTTTTTTAAACATTTCTTTTTTTCTATTTACAGAGAAATGTATGCTTAGTACAGAAAACCAGGAAAATTAAGATGAAGTGGTAAAATACACACACAAACAAAACACACACATGAGAAACCCTATAATCCATATATAACTAGGTATGGCGACCAGTTTTTAAATTGAGGTAAAACTGGGACACCTGGGTGGCCCAGTCAGTTAAGCATCTGTCTTCATCTTGGGTCATGATCCCAGGGTCCTGGGATCAAGTCCCGCATTGGGGCCCCAGTCCCGCATTGGGCTCCTTGCTCAATGAGG
This sequence comes from Ailurus styani, assembly GCA_002007465.1. Taxonomy (NCBI): domain Eukaryota; kingdom Metazoa; phylum Chordata; class Mammalia; order Carnivora; family Ailuridae; genus Ailurus; species Ailurus styani. The sequence goes on along the minus strand of LNAC01000322.1, from coordinate 1,442,994 downwards.
GGCCTGCTTCTCCCTCTGCCTGCCGTTCCCCCTGCTTGTGTGCTGTCTCTGACAAATAGATAAAAAAATAATAAAAATAAAAACTGAGTTAAAATTTACATACAATGGAAGTCAAACATCTTATGTACATAATTCCCTGATAACTGACAAATCAATATGAAGAATATTTCTCCAGACTTCGTATGTTTACTCTACCGGTCACATTCTTCGTCAGTTATCTATGTAACCAATATTTTCTCCTAGTCTGAGGCCAGTCTTTTCATTTTTAAAAATGCCTTTAAATCTGCAAATATTTTGTGTTTTCATGAAATCAAATTTATTAAATTCTCTAAGAAATCTTTCCTTACTGCAAGTTTGTGAAGGTATCCTTTTTTCTTTTTATAAGCTTTATACGTTTAGCTTTACATTTAAACCTATGAGCCATCACAACCTGTAAAGAGCTAAAAAATATCTACACATTTGCCATAAGATCAGAAACAACGATGTCCACTCTTACCACACTTCTAGTCACCCTTAGGCAAGGAGAAAGGAAGCAAGAAAGAGAAAAAAAAAATGCATAAAGAATGTTGAGGAAAACAAGTATCTGCATGATACTTGTGATATGATAAATGACCCGTGTGCAGGAAATCCCAAGAAATCTACAAACACACACGAACTATTCTGTGTTCCTTCATGTCGTACTTACTGGTGTTTTACTTCATACACAAATTTCTTTTCCTCGACTTCCTCTTCTACATGATGCTCCCAAACTCCTCTTCAACCTAATCTACTCATTAGCCTTTAGCTCACCATGGGCTAGGAAAACAAGAGCCCTCAGCACTTCCCAGAAACACTGGTCCCAGCTTCCAGGGCTGAGTCAGAGAGGTGTCCTGTGCCATCAATAAAGTCCAATAATTCTCCAGTGGTAAGGCCCCCTTTACATCTTCTAGGAAGTCTTTTACCTCTAACCAAATACATCAATCCTCTAAAAGCTCTCGCCAATCTTCCTTTTCCCTCTTATAATTATTAACCACACAATAAAGGTGAAAAGGGCTATTTAAATAGTTTCTCGATGTGGTCTCTTCAGTCTCTACTCAACAAGCCACACATTATTCTACTAGGTTCCAGGGACGGAATGCGAAGGCAAGACCAGCGAAGGGCTGACTGGCTTCTATCTACTCTAGCGGCCAAGTCACAAGCCCACGGACTTCCCGGAGAGTCAGGGAGAGTCAGGGCTGCTTTCCAATCCACCTTCCTAGCCCCTGAAGTAAAACCTAACACTTGACACAGAGGAAGCTTCAAAGAATTGAACCGTCGCGCTAACTAACGCTTAGTGATCGATACCCTTGTCAGTGGCAACTGGCAGCACCAGCGGGCCTATCAGGTGTCAGGATCTCCTCAGTCCCCACTAAAGAAATGTAATGAGGCTTTCTGTAATTAACTCAGGAGCATCTACTACTTTTTTCACATACATAAGCAGAGTTTCTTTTTAAGGCTTCAGGTAAACCAAATTAAGCCAAATAATTTTAAAAACATATACAACCATGGTAGGATTGAGTCTGTGCACAGCCTTCGTGGTTTATAAGGAAAATAACTGAGTGAATAAAGGTGATCTTTTTTATACAAAAAAAAAAAAGGAGAAAAGCAAACTAAGAACACTTCTATAAAATATAAGCTGTATGACATTGGTTTCTAAGGCAACCCTATATAAGGTGTTCTGCTTTCTTATTTTAAGAAAAGCTAAAGCTGTAATAGTGCCAAGGCATACATTGTAGAGAGACAAGGCCAATGAGAACGTATAACCACCAATATTAAATTGAGTTATTAAAATTCAGACAATAGGGCGCCTGGGGGGCTCAGTGGGTTAAAGCCTCTGCCTTCGGCTCAGGTCATGAGCTCAGGGTCCTGGGATAGAGGCCCGCATCGCACTTCCTGCTCAGCGGGGAGCCTGCTTCCTCCTCTCTCTCTGCCTGCCTCTCTGCCTACTTGTGATCTGATCTCTCTCTCTCTCTGTGTCATATAAATAAATAAAATCTTTAAAAAAAATAAAAAAAATAAAAAATAAAATTCAGACAATATAAACTTTTCATAGATGGAAAGACAATTTGTGTGTAAGAAAGTCAACATTTTTACACTGCGTGAATATTTATACTGTTTATCCTGTGTTTTGAAGAAGATATTCCTAAGTTTCAAAAGAAACCACCTGGATGTCACTCAAACGTGTATAATAAATAAGACCTCTGGAGCATTATGGATAATTTTAAAAAGACCTAGGGAAGAAACGAAAGATCTGTATTCTGACTTGTGTCTCCTTCACGACATGTCAACCTCCTCACTCATGACATGCCTTCTGAGACACACAGGAAACATCAGTGTTGTTTGTCCCTTCGTGTAACTTAACACTAGAGACAATTCCTTCATCCAACCAAAAACATTTATTGCACTATGGAGAGTACAAGCACAGTGGGGTTGACAAAATACACAGCCCCTGACCACAGGGAAACTTCCAAACTGGGAGGAGGAGATCAGGAATGCACACAAAAATAAACGAAGAATTACACACCCTGGTGACAGCTGGGGGGTGGGAGCTTGTGGGACACGCTCTTGTGAGGGGCAGCGGGAGGGGTCAAAGGAAGATGTGACTAAGGGTTAAAAGAAGGCCTTTCTGAGGAAATGACACAGGCTTACCAAGTCAGACCACAAAAGTGTTGAAATCGGTGTCTCCAGAAATAATACAGATGAAACTGTACAAGGCGCCAACTTATTGAAGAATGATTTAGGGGAGCCGAAAAACAGGATCTCCAAGGAGGCAGTGCAGGCAGGATGATCTAACAAACCAATGTTCCTACCATCACCACTGACCAGTCCTTGGAGCAAATATGTGCTGAACATTGGAAAAATGTTCAGACACAAGGTCGTTCAAAGCCATTAATTCCCCTCACACCGCGCCTCAGTCACCTAGTGTGAAGCGAACGGAAGCCACTTCTTAGTGCTGGCTTTGGAGGCTTAGAGGCACGCACATACCTTCGCGGGGCCTGAGGAGGCTTTGAAATACGTGGGAGTCCGGGTCGTCCTCGCCGGGATCCCAGTTCAGGAGTCACAGTCCAGCCCCGGAACGTCCAGCAGGCACCCCTGGCCATTCTCAGGCAGGTGGTACCGAGTCACACTCTGTAGACCCACGAGCTCTGCAATCTCCCCACAGGACCAGGTTCCACTCTGGCGAAGAGGCTTTATGCTCAAACTCACGAAGCGTGCGCGTGCAGCACAAAGGCCTCCCGGAAGTGTCTGTTTATTGGCTCACCCTGTGCCTGACCCTTGTTATCTTCTGGCTTGGAAGCAGGAATCTGAACAACCTGCCCAGCCTCCCGCTACATTTCTCGCCTGAGACAAACGACCAGAGGAGACACCGAAATGAGGCAGGGAGAGAGAGGCCAGGCGACACGGCTCTCTCTCCAGAGGCCAGGGCAACAAGCCCGGCACAGTGAGGCAGCGACAACCCCACGGGGCAGCACGAAGGGGACCAGCACGCAAGCACACGCGGGAACAAAGCCAGGAGCAGAACGAAGGAACAAGGACAGGACAGAGGAAAATAAAATTCCCACTTCTTAAGCACTTTCTGCACACCAGGCAGTATGGCACATACTTCGTGTATCTGTCCCATTTTCATCCTTATAAAATCTTAGGTGGTCAGATGTGGTTGTATATTATATCACACAGGGAGATGACATTCCATCACAGATGAGGAAGCTGACGCCTGAAGGGAAAGGACCTTGTCTGAGGACACAGAACTGAGAAGTCAGATTCTGAACCCAGGACTCTCAACAGCAAAGCCCATAGTCTTCCTGGGTTTGGTGGGAGAACGAGAAATGAGATGAGTGGGAACAAGCTGGCTGTGAAGAAAGAGAATCCACAGCCAAGTAGAAAGGAGCAATGAAGAATGCTTTAGCAATATTCGAACTTTAAATAGTGGCCTTTGTGCTCAAGTGGCTGAGGTTTCCTATGTTTCGAACAGGGAAAGACGTGCAAAGAGATAAAAAGGAAGGTTGGTTAGTCATGAATGATCAGGGAGGGCAGAGACCCAGACGCTTACCACAGCTCTTGTGGGGTGCTGAAATTCCAGGTGACTCTGCGCACTCCACCCCATTACCTGTTTCCTAAGGCGAACAAATACTTCTTTTGTGAAGAGATAAAGCAGATAGTGTGTTTTGTTGTTGACGTTTTACTTTACTTTGTGAATACTAAGAAGTGGTTGGTAGGGCAGAGGTTCTCTAGGAATGAAGTCAAAGAAAACAGAAGGGACAGATGACAGAGCAGACACCTCCCCAGACTAAGTAAAACCCACCCCTAAACTGCAAAGCCATCCCGGCCCTTCCCCCTGCCCGAACAATTCAGTCCACAGTCACTAGACGGGGTGAGGCAACAAGGGGTATCTGAGCGCAGGCTAGGTAAGGGCAAAGGGGAGAGGTGCCCTTCGCTGCAGTGACAGCGACTGGTGACTCATCACGTACGAGGAAATTAATCAAATAATTAAATGTAATGAGGATAACGAGAGCCTCGCCTCTTACTGTCAAAGAAAGAAAGAAACCCGGAAGTACAGAAAGGGAGTAAACTGGGCTGAATCCCCTGGTATTAGAATGGAATTAGAGCTACCTGATTACATTCACATATTTTAATATATACATAAGTAAAAATAGGAATAAGCATAAATACAGAAACATCAACATAAAAGGTGTGTGCATCCCTAGCCCTATGCTAAGAGACCTAACAAGCAATGACACCCCAGCAACAATAATCACGTCCAATGCCCAGATCTTGTTTTCTAAATCCTGTCCTCCACTAAAAGGAACCAGGGATCCTTGTACAAAGAGTGGACTCCTGGGCTGGGGTAGGGAAAATACAAGCCTGGAACAGTTTACTGTACTTGAAAGTCAGAAAGCGCTCAAAGAATGACAAGGACATCTTGAAAGGACACAGAATCAACCTGAAGGAACTCCTAATGGCCAAATGTGGGATAAGCCACACGTCCAAGCAAATAAGGAGAGGAACTGATTAGGACTCACTGAACAGGGAAACCCATGACTGAGTCCATGTGAGATAGCTAGAAAGACACACAAGATAGGGAGACAGATGGAAGGGATGGGGGGGAGACAGGAAGAGAAAGAGAGGAGAGAGAGAAGGAAATACATTTGTTGACAAGGGGAAACTTTAATAGTCTCGAAATAAGCAACTCTCAACAAAACATTTATTTATGACTGGGGGAAAGAGTTAACTTCCCAGTACAGATCATCTGGCGGACACCACCCTAAACAAAGTGACTGACATCAACCCCAGGGGAATAAACCAAAACCAGCATTACCTGAGAAAATTATGCGCCAAGAGAACATTTCCCAAAGAGCAACACTTCCTGGATTTTTTTTTTTTTAAGATTTTATTCATTTCCTCGACAGAGAGAGAGCAAGAGAACACAAGAAGGGGGAGGAGCAGAGGGAGAGGGAGGGAGAAGGGAGCCTGCCGCTGTTCTCCAGAGCCATGCCACAAGATCCCAGGACCCCGGAACCATGACCCAAGCTGAAGGCAGACACCTGACACAATGAACCACCCAGGCGCCCCACAACACCTTTTTAATACTCCAAATTAAGAAACATGGGGGAGGAACCTGGATGGCTCAGTCAGTAGAACATGCCTCTCTCATTTTCAGGGTTATGAGTTGGAGCTCCACCTTGGGTATAGAGCTTGCTTGCTTACTTTATTTATTTATTTATTTATTTATTTATTTATTTATTTTAAAGATTTTATTTATTTATTTGACATAGAGAGAGAACAAGCAGGGAGAGCAGCAGGCAGAGGGAGAAGCAGGCTCTCGGCTGAGCAGGGAGCCTGATGTGGGGCTCCATCCCAGGACCCTGGGATCATGACCTGAGCTGAAGGCAGCCGCTTAACCGACTGAACCACCCAGGTGCCCCTAGAGCTTACTTTAAAAAGCAAAACAAACAACAGAATCTACAAACAAAACAAAACAAAACAAAAACAAAAACAGTTTACCAAATTAAGAAACATTATACAAAATAATTGGCCTACAATCTTCAAAAATGTCATGGTCATGAAAGTCAAGACAAGACTGCGGAACTGTTCCAGATTAAAGAAACAAGTGTTCACAAAGAAAAAAAACAAGCCCGACAAGTCATTTGCCCCCCAACATGGCAAACCACGACTTAATTATAGTTTCAAACTACCCCAGGAATGTGACCTTTTAGAAGTCAACCAGGAGTTTCCTGATAAGCGTGGGTGAGGTAATCTGCATGATAAAAATCCTGCTGCTCTCCCCCCTCGAAGTTAGAAGTCCTCAAAGGCAAGAAGTAATCCTTTCTCTCCCAGTAACTCCAAGCCTCACCCTCTTTCCCAAAGCAAGCTCTGACTTTTCACAACTCCGAGGATAAAGATGTTCAGTTCGTGAAATGCTTAATAAAAGCCAATCAGATCTCCCAATCTATTCAGCTGAATTTTATTTTTTAACACAAGAAAACAAAAAGTAACACGATTCTGAGGAGGATTGGTTTCACATAAAGGACAATATTGGCAACTGGCAAAACCTGAATGGAGTCTGAGGAATGAATGGCAGAACTATTACAATGTTAACTTCTTAATCTTGATGGTTGCATTATACTTACAAAGAAGAATGTACCCCATTGTAGGCAAAATACACTAAATAACTCAGGGGTGAATAAGCCGCATGTTGGAAATTTAAACTATTCAGGGCTGGAGGGTGGGGGTAGGGCACAGTTCCTGTCCCAGACATTCCCAATCAGTTCCACAGACTCCTTGAATGCACTTACCTCGGTTACCTTGGACAAAGGGTTCTGATCTACATACAAAATTCACAGAGTGAGGCATCTGTTATGTGTAATGCTGACTAGAAGCACAAGTCACTTACCAAAGTCAGGAATGATGAGAGGCGGGAGGAGGGGGGAACGACCGGTGAAGACGGACTTCTACCTCTCACATTGCTTTAGTAAGGCTGACTTTAATACTCTAAGATGTTTAGAGTTCAGTAAATATTACCTAAAATCAGCCCTGACTGTGAAATCCTTCATTCACAGCCCTGTGTTTTGGTCTGAGGTGTCCACTGCGCAGATCCACAGAGATGGTAAAAGGACAAATAAGCGCACTGGTTACAAATCTTCTGACCCACATGCTGAAGAGCCAGAAGTGAGGCAAAGGGCTCTCATTCTAGCACAGTGGGGCCTGTGTGCTCAACAGAAATGTTCCTACGGAACCGACCCAATGCTCTGGCCTAAGCAGTAAAATCAAAAGACAACTGTCTGCATCTCCTTTTCAAACAACTTCATTTCTGAACCAAGAAATGCAGAGTAAGAGGGAGGGTATAAAACCTCTCCTTTTCACCTTTCCACAGACTCGTGTTATATTCCAGATTAGAAGCCAAAGTGTCACAACTCTGGTGTCACAATCACTCCTCATAAAAATGCAAAAGATCTACATTCCTTTTCCTAAAGAAAACACAGATTCCATGTGTGGAAACCCATCCTATGAAACAATGAAGTCAAAGTGGAAGATTAGCTCTTAAACTTTTACATCAGAACATAATTTTCTTCCTCCTAATAGGTAACTAAAAAGTACAATGTTCCATAACCAATGCACGAATGGGCTGCCATCACTAGGTAAGTGACACTACGGAGCCAGAGATTAATGCTCTATGGCCTGAACAGGTATCCATCTTCTGCCATCTATTATTATGGTACAGAATCTGACTTACATCTAACTTAATCTGTAGCCAATCAGTGCTTCATCAAATGTTCATTAGCTCACACTACCAGACAGTGATAATTTTCTATTAGACAGAGTGAAACTCCAGATGAGTAAGTTAAGTAACAAGAGGAGTCAAATGGACACAGCAACTTCCCTTTCCCCTGCACTCTCAGAGTCCCGTATACACAAAGTACAGAGCCTGGATCACGTTGTTCTCAATACTCATCACACAACATGCTTGCCCTTTATGAGTTTAACTCTATGTTCTTGATCTTTAGGAAGCATCAATACAGGAACACTTCGCTTGAGTCAGTTGTCTTTCTTTTTTTTAAGATTTTATTTATTTGTCAGAGAGAGAAAGTACGCGCCCCTGCACACAAGCAGGGTTAGCAGCAGGCAGAGGGAGAAGCAGACCTGCTGAGCAGGGAGCCCAAAGAGGGACTTGATTCCAGGACCTTAGGATCATGCCCTGAGTCGAAGGCAGACACTTAACTGAATGAGCCACCCAGGCGTCGCTCACTTGAGTAATTTCTGTGTCTTCTGTGAAATCACAGCTAAAAACATAATCCACTATGTCACACAATGGCTGAACCCACAGAATGTCTTTTTCGTTGAGCACAATGCCAGGAAAAAGTCTGTTTCTGTAAACAAATGAGCAGGCTTTCTTTCCACGGATAATGAATACGCTATAATTTAATGCTAGACAGAGCAAGGGCTGGTCCCTTGTTAGTCTCAGCAGCCTGAAAACTTAAAAGTCAAAAAAAAGTCTTGCACAAGAGTTACACTGGCTCTCCTCAGGAGCTGCTAACTTCAAGTCTCTACACACTCTTCTTAAACGGCCTATTCTGTTTTTATCTTTAATTGTTGTTTAATACTATCTTTAATTCTATTAGATTTAAATCCTCTGGAAAGTACTCAGAGTATGAATGTATGTATGTATATATTTTCTATCTGTTACAGTTTTCCTTCTGATGTCTCTTACACTTTGGGGTATCATTCTATACTCAACGACCTAGAAATTAAAAATGATATTGACACCAAGAGGTTAATTTAAAAAAGAGCAAGCAAGCAATTTGCCTCATTCACTCTGCCCGACAAGCCCCTATGGCCCAGCAGCAGTGAGCATTCACCTTTGCAGTAGTCGGCAGGGTCCTCCTGCTCCTCATCGTCCGATCCTAGGATCTCCTCCTCCGGCTCTGGGGGTGTGGGGTCCGGCAGGGGCGGCGGGGGGGGCGGGGGCGGCGGTGGAGGAACTAAGGGAGCTTTCTGCTGAGGCTCCGGCCTGAAACAGTGGAAGGAAAATTCCTATTTACTTAGAAGTCAGTCTTGCATTATGGACACACATGAGAGTTTCTTAATACAAGAAAAAAAATAAAACCTCTCACACGCTAAGAAGAAGCTGATTAACGTCACTTTGTCACTTTAGCTGAATTCAAGTAATGTTTCAACATACAGCTCAGGAGGAAAAATTATACTTTTGCAGACACATTTTTACTCAGAGATTCGGCATTTCTCAAGTCCTGACAATATTATGAAATATAAGTGAAACAGAAAGAGGATTCACTCTGTCCCCCATGATACACAGCCTTATTAGTTAGAACACATCCCACAGAGATTATAAAAAGACAGATGAAAGCAGCCCTAAATGTAAAAAAGGACTTATTTTCTATTATTTTAAAATGAAATCCTATAGAAATAGTAAGAATATGGTTAGGTTTCCTGGATGACTTCTAAAAGCTGACTAATACATGCTATCGCTGATATACAGTTACTTCCACTAAGGAATTCACAGTCATCTATCAAGCTCGCTTCTCAAGAACACTGTCCCCAAACTGGCAATTAAAGAAAGAAAACACCCATGTCAAACACAGATACAAGTCCATACATTAATGCCAGGTTTGTAAGATTTGCAAAATGGTCATTTCTAATTGTCACATAAAGGCTCAATGATGATGAAGTATGCTCTTTTACAAAAGTTAAGAAAACCTGTAATAAAAAAAATCTTTTTTAAGCTTGAGAGATTACAGATATAAACCTTCTTTCAGGTACCTAGAAACTCAAGAGCATACTGAATACCTCTGCTTAAATAAGTAAAGCATTCATAATGCAATTCTATAAAATCAAGCCTTCACTTACTATAAAATTTAACGGTGCGCTGGAAGCACATCTCTCCCTCACACGAAGACAAGTTGCCTCCCTGAGCTGACCAGAGCTGCACGGGTAGGAAATCGGGGTGTACAGATACCCTGCAGAAGGCATCTCTGTGTTCCCCAGAGTTTCAGTAGGTGAGCAAGGGGTCTCTAGTCTGGGGAGCCAGGGGAATCCCACAAGCACTCATGTGGTAGACAAGTGCTCTTGGTTTTTGGCCTGCCCAGGATTCATGGCTCCCCTTCTAAAAGCACCCTTTGAGACACTGCTACTCTCTGCACAATGGAAGGCTGGTTCCAGATCTGCTCTCTTCCCAGTGGTACAGCCGAGGGCACAGACGGCCAGAGCTCACTCGAGAGCCCTGGTGCCTTTGGATCAACGGGCACAGGGGGCAAGTTCATCTGCAGCTCCTAGTACGAGGCAGGGCCAGCCCAGCTGCCCTCATCGCTGCCCCCTTCTAAGCAGGACCTCTAAATTCTTGCCACATCTAAGATCCTTCAAATAGCGTTTACTATACTACCTTTAGCCTAAGTTAGCTACAGTTCATTTATGTGGTTCGCCCCCCAAACTCACACTGCCACAAGCAACAAAGGATTAGGGCAAAGATGGAAGGCAACAGAAATGCTAGCAGTCATGAGGAAGGGGTGGGGATCCTTAAAGGCAAACACTGGCAAGTAGGACCACCTTTGGCAGAACTAACGTACGCTTATGAACTGAAAATGACTTGTACTGATTTCTACTTGCTAGAATTTATGAAGACTCAAAGTTATAGCCCTCTGGGTGACAAACATTAGAGGCATGGTGGTGATCATATTCTGAGTTAACCACTGCTCATGATGGAGCACTGGAAGGGAAGAGTCACAACCAAACACCCACAACACTGCCAGAATATGTCCAAAAATACATCCAACAGACCTTATGCAAGTGTGATCATCTTTCTGGCATCCTTGCGCATGCTCCTTCTCTTTTTAACATGCATGCTCTTACTGCAAGTGGAATGGTACCAGACAGAAAAGAGGTCCAAGGATGGGGAGGCAGGAGAGGACTGCACCCGTCTCAGGCTTCTCCAGAGGGAAGGGAAGGTTAGCAAGATGAATGGTCTCCTGCAACCCATTCATTCTTCAGGGCCGTCAGCAGAATCCACCCAGCTGACAAGTCTGCTCTATCAGAGATGCTCTGAAAGTCAGCTAGTTCTTCCTTAGAAATTTTATATGAATAAATAAGGAGATTCTCCGAATTCCAAAGAAAACGTGTTCTATTTCCTACGGAAAAACTAGGGAACAAGGAATGAAAAAAACCAGAACTAGAGGATCTTGTTCTACTACTTCTCACATTTGGGCGGGGAGCAGGGGCTGTTTTGTTCTCTTCAGGATGTTATCAGCAGCCCCCGCCTCAAGCTACTGATGTCAGTAACATCCCCTCCCCCAGCTGTGACCATCAAAACTGTGTCCAGAGGGCAACAACTCCACTGGGAACAAAGTCATGCCCATTTGGGATCCACTGTCCTCACAATATTTTCTGTATTTAGCTTTATCTCTATGGAGTAGACTGTATCTGTGATAAGAGAGAAGAAATTCTAATTTTCATGGGCTCATTTTCTCTCATTTGAGAGGCTCAAATACCTTCATCACAATGTGTTTCTTTTAATTATTCTTTACCCATATGGTGAGATGCCCACATTGCTTAACAAAATTTTCAGAGCCTCTGGTCTCAATGAACAGGCACCTCCCTTCCCTCCAGTGAGGACCACAGAAAGCAGGTAGAAAGCTCCCCCAGAGCCAGTCAGTTCTCTCAGGTTCCAGGGATGAGTCGGGGTAACCTGAGGTATAGAGGAAGCTGAGCAATGTTGATGTAATATTTCAACTGGCTATCATACCAAAGGATCTAGGACTATGTTGTCTCATCAGTAGCCACTGGCCACATGCGGATACTTGAAATGTGACTAATCCAAATCAAGATAAGTGTAAAATACATACTGAATTTCCAAGCTTTCATACAAAAAATGTAAAATATTAATAATTTTATATTTATCACACATTAAAACAATAATCTTCAGGATATAATGAAATGTATTATTAAAATTAAACTCACCTGATTCTTTTTACTTTTTTTAAATGTGGCTACTAGAACACTGTGAATTCCAAATGAGGATACTTCTCCAGGACAGCACTATCTAGACCCTTCAGATTGCCAACCCCTGAGGACAGATTCCTGGTCACCGAGTAACTGCGGATTTTCTTTATTTTTTTTATGATTTTTTATTTATTTATTTGAGAGAGAGTGAGAATGTGGAGAGGGTGGAGCAGAGGGAGAAACAGACTCCCCGAGGAGCATGGAATTGGATGTCGGACGCTGGGATCATGACCAGAGCCGAAGCCAGATGCTTAACTAACTGAGCCACCCAGATGTACCTAAATGGATCAAAGACTTAAATGAAGGAGCCAGAACTATAAAACTAGGAGGGGAAAAAATACAAGTAAATCTTCATTGCCCTAGGCTAGGTAACATTTCTTAAATATGACACTAAAAGCATATACCATAAAAGAAAAAAGATAAAGTGGACTTGACTCAAATTAAGAACTTTTGTGTTTCAAAGGGGACCATCAAAAAAGGAAACCCAGGCCACAGAATGGATGAAAATATCTGCAAATCATACAAGATAAGGGTATTATATCTAGAACATAAAAAGAACCTGGGGCACCTGGGTGGTGCACTTGCCAAAGACTCTTGGTTTCAGCTCAGGTCATGATATCTCCGTGTTGTGGGATCAACCTGTTCTGAGCTCCACACTCTGTGAAGAGTCCGCTTGGGACTCTCTCTCTCTCTCCCCATCCTCTTGAGCTCATGTGTGTGTATACACGCACGTGTTCTCTCTCAGATAAATACATCTTTAAAATTTGTTAAAAATAAAAAATAAAAAGAACTCTTACAACTTGACAATAAAAATGCAAACCAACTTAAAAACAGGAAAAAGATTAGAACAGACATTTTCCAAAGATGACCTGTAAATGACCAATAAGCACATGAAAGGGTGCTCAACAACACCAGTTGTTTGGGAAAAGAAAATCAAAACCACAATGAGATACCACTTCACACCCAACAGGATGGCTGTAATTTAAAAATAAACAAAGCAAAACAAAACAGACAGTAACAAGTATTGTGGAGCCTGAAGAAATTAGAACCCTGAATTTGTAGCACGGGTGTTACATGGCCCAGCTGCTTTGCAGTCTGGCAGATCCTAAAAAGGTTGAATTTAGAGTTATCATAAAACCCAACAATTCCACTTCCAGGTACACACCCAAAAGAAATGAAAACATATGTCCCCACACAGTCTTGTGCAAAAATATTCATAGCAGCATTATTCATAATAGACAAAAAAAATGTGCACTGAAAAATGAATAAATAAAATGTGGATAGATAAAATGTGATATTATGAAGCAATAAAAAGAAATGCAGTACTGATACATGCTACCACATGGGTGACCCCTGAAAACATTGTGCTAGATGAAAAATACCAGGCACCAAAAATCATGGTGTAGGATTCCATTTGACATAAACATGTCCAGATGAGGCAAATGTGTAGAGAACAGAGCAAAGCAGTGGTTGCTGAGGGCTGGCAGTAACGGAAAGAGAAAAGAAGGGTAATGGGGATTAACTAACTGTTCACAGGTACGGAGCAGCTTCAAAAAGCTGTATTCTTTTTTAAAAGCAAAAGCACGCGTGCGCGCGCACACACACACACACACACACACACACCCCTATCTTTTAATGTCCACGTTAGAAAATATAGGCTTACAAGAAAAAAATCAGAGATAGCTACATTTAGATTTAGAAAATCTGTACACAGCCACATTTACAATGAAAAGTAGATGCAGTTCTATAGATTATTTTAAAGAAAACATGTTCTCACATAACATAAACAAGGCACCACCCTCAGCAACTAGGATAAAAAAATTTAGAAACAAAATTCCAACTCATCATTTTATCTTTCACAAAGGATCATATTCATTTTTCCCTACAAAGGACACCTAAATATTGTCACTACTCCAAATAGGATGATCAAAAAATGCAGTTTAAAAAACAAACTATTTTCCTTAAATATTATAATACTAAGATGATTTTACCATGTGTATCTACTGCATACTGTATTTTTCATGTACATTTGCTCTACCACACAAGGGAGGAAATGCGAACTCTAGCAAAATGCACGCATCATCGGCCCCACATTGTCATGGCAACCGGAGTCCCGACTTCCTTCCAGCTGCTATTTCTTTTTGAGCAAAGAAAAGGACAAGTAAACTTCACATTTGGCAGAAAAGGAAGTTCTTTCCTTTATTATCAACCTAAATGGCAACTGACACTAATTTAAGAAATTAATTCATTCACTTTATCTTTAACCAAAATATATTTTTAAAAAAGTTCAAAATGAACTTCTAGAACATTCACATAAAGTCAAATTTTGTTTTCTTTCCCCCTACGTCCACCACCTAATCGAAAACTCCCTCCCTCCAACTCTCCCATTCTTGATGGTAAATTGTTAAGCCAGAGAAATACGCAATCTGCCATTTCTGCTTAAGGACAGAACTAATCAATACATACTTTCTCTCAAAATAGCTTATCCAAAAAGTCTTGCTGTAACACTGGGTAAAGAAGCACAGCTAAAGAGAAAAAACCCATAGTGATTTCATGTATTCTTCGCTAATGAAAAAACTTCCAAACTTTGGGTAAATCAAACCTGAATGTTAAGTGTCTGCTGCGGTAGGCCAACTCCTAAAACTAAGCCCCACTGATCCTCACCCTTGCAGAATTCCCTATTCCTCGGAATGTGGGGAGATCCTGTGAATAAGATACCACTCTTGTCACGATATTATCTTACACGGCAAATGGGCAGCTATGCTAGGTGGGCTTGACCTAATTACATGAGCCTTTTAAAAGGAGGGGGTTTTCTCTGATTGGTCACAGAAGTCACAGAGTTGTGCTCCAGCTGGCCAAGAAAAAAGGAAACATCCCTGCTGGGAACTGCCCACCATGGCCCCAGAGCAAGGAATTTCCAGCGGCCCCTGGGAGTGAGCACAGTGCCCACGCCAACAGCTAGAAGGACGAACAGGGACTTCGATGCAAGGAAATGAGTTCTGCCAATGACCAATCATCTTGGAAGAGTGCTCTGAGCCCCGACAGAGATCCGCAGTCTTGACCAACAGCTTGATTTCAGTCCAGTGAAAATCCCGTCATGCTGTGCAGCCCTAATTTCTGACCTACAGAACTATGAGCTAATAAATGGGTATTGTTTTAGGGTGCTAAGTGTGTGGTAATTTGTTACACAGCAATAGAAAATGACTACAGCTGCCAAGTAAGTTCTCAGTAAGTAATAGAGCAGCTCATGTTAATTTATCAGATTTTGGCCTCAACTGAGGTCTGGGTTTTTTTAAATAATTAAAATGGCCAGAGGAATTAAGAAGCTGGGCATTCAAGAATGGAAGCCAATTCTTTTTAGACATAGGGAGGTAAAAACAAAACAAAACAAAAACAAAAACATATGTCCCAATTTCAAACAGAAACTATCATAATTCCAAGCTAGAACATTCAGACCTTATTTTCTAAGATTACACTGTTTTCTAGAATATGGAACACAGCCAACTAAAAGTTGGTGACGAAGTAAGTAAATAGACCTGCCTCCCAACTTACTAACATTTTAGACAAGAAAGGGGTTAACTGACCACCTAACAACATATATACGACAGGGCTACATACTTCTTAAGCCACTGGTACTGTGAGTATTTTATAAAACATGAGTGGGACTTGGGAGAAATATTACTACTGAAGTGGAAAAAGACTGACAGAAAATTTTAAGCCAGCGTTCAGAGGCATGTAAAAAGACATCGACCCATCCCACAAGCAGTCGGAAGAGTGTCTACCACATCCCAGCAAAAGCTTCCCAGGAGCCCGGCACCGAGGGAGGCACAGTCTAGCAAGGAGAGGAGCAATGCAGGTCCACAGGAATACGTGAACCCAAGCAATGCTCCCCCAGTACCGTCACAGAGGGGAGGGGGCAGAAACCTCTACATTCGGGGACTGACCAGAACACGGAGTGGGGGTCATGGCAGCAGACAGGTGGAGGCCCAAGGCCCAGGACACAAGGTGGCCAGAAGCACAAAGGCCTAAAAGAGACTTTGGAGTGGCGTGGCTGGAGACAGGCAAGAGCTCCCTGGCGTCATCCAGCTCACGGAGAATGACCCCCACCACCAGTCTAAGCAGTCTGGGCTCTATCCTTACAGCAAGCAGGGGCCACTGAAATGTAAGAGATTTGTTTTCTGCCAAGAATATATGGAACTGGTATGTGGAATGGGTAGAAAGGATAAAAGCCAGAGGCAAGGGAGTGGTGAGGAGACCAAAGAAGAGAGGATAAAACCATGAACTCAGAACTTGGTAATTCAGTAGCTGGAGGTGGGTCTTTGCCTCCTAGATTTCTGGTAGTAAGATAGCATTACCATTAATTTGGATAGAGAATAGAGCCAGGAGGAGGAGGAAGGGCTTCCAGAGAAAATTTCCTTCTCTTTTAGTTCATCTCAGTTTGAGAGGCATGTGGGACACCCAGCAGTGTCGGAATACAGTGGCTTGTTTGGTATATAGAATCTATAGCTAAAAAATAAGTTTGGGCTATAAATAGAAGAGGAGGTCATAAGCAAGCAGCCGGTAGCTACAGCCTTTTCCAAAGTACGTGAGAATGCCAAGGAGAAATGATGAATGAAAGGGCCCAGTGCAGAGCCTAGTTCGGAGCCACAGTACAAGGTTATGAAGGTGCCAGCTTAAAATCCTAACAAGGACCCATACTATAATCACCAATATAGAGTCATATATTTTACATACAGATTTTAAAGAAAATGCATGTATAAAAACTTCACGTAAGCCTACTTTTTACATTACGATGGGATATACACTAAAAAAAGAAAACGAAAAAAAGAACCAGCAAACCTAGGGCCCACATGTGTTTCTATGTGAACGCTCTGTTTGAAGGCAATCAAGTCAAATGGGTGCAGGATCAATTGCTACAAATAAAGAACTGTTTACTGAGACCTATATGTTGATGAAACTTACTATAACCACTCATGATTGCCTCATGCTACTTAGGAAATAACGCAACATGTACTACTTTGGACAAGGCTTCTCCAAACTTCCACAAGTTTTAATCTGAAAGCAACTGTAATTATACAATTCAATAACCACTAGCTAAATTAATTAAAACTGAATAAAATTTAAAATTCAGGGGCGCCTGGATGGCTCAGTGGGTTAAAGCCTCTGCCTTCAGCTAAAGTCATGATCTCAGGGTGCTGGGATCGAGCCCTGCATCAGGCTCCCTCCTCAGCAAGGAGCCTGCTTCCTCCTCTCTCTCTGCCTGCCTCTCTATTTGTGATCTCTCTCTCTCTCTGTATCAAATAAATAAAATCTTAAAAAAAATTTTTTTAATTCAGTTCTTTATCACTGTAGCCTCATTTCAAGCACTCAACAGCCACATACAGCAGATAGTTACGGTACTAGGCAGTGGAGATCCAGAACATTTCCATCACCACAGAAAGTTCTATGGGACAACACTGCTATAGGCAATATTCTAAAAGCATGAACTTCTTCCAGCATGTCATTATTTTTAATAAATAAATAAGATCAACTAAAAGAGTTTCAAACATTTTTCTATACAGCCCATACTAGAAGTTTGAAAAATAAGCTGTAAAATTATAAACAGGGAGTGTATATTCATTTTTAATTTGACAGATGATTCCAATATCTGAATACCCTTTTGCTCAGCACACCTCCTTACTGGAATTCATCCTACTGATACACTCACAGTGAAGTGACAAGGTCTGCAAAGAGAAATATATTAGAACCCAAATGTGCATCAAGAGAGGACTTACTAGTAACACCTGATTACAGCACACATATACAACACAACTCTGCCAGAAAGAATGAGATAAATGAGATAAAAAAAAGTCCATCCACAACGGCATCTAACCAGAATAAAGTACTTTGGAATAAACTTAACAAAATAATGTCAAAACTTATACAGTAAAAACTAAAAAACGTTATTGAAAGAATTTAAAGAAGACCTAAATAAACAGAAAGACATCNGAATAAAGTACTTTGGAATAAACTTAACAAAATAATGTCAAAACTTATACAGTAAAAACTAAAAAACGTTATTGAAAGAATTTAAAGAAGACCTAAATAAACAGAAAGACATCCTACATTCATGGATTGGAGATTTAATAGTTTTTTTTTTTTTAAGATTTTATTTATTTATTTATTTGACAGAGAGATTACAAGTAGGCAGAGAGGCAGGCAGAGAGAGAGGAGGAAGCAGGCTCCCCGCCGAGCAGGGAGCCCGATGCGGGCCTCGATCCCAGGACCCTGGGATCATGACCTGAGCCGAAGGCAGCGACTTTAACCCACTGAGCCACCCAGGTGCCCGGAGATTTAATACTGTTAAGATGACGACAACATGCCTGAAAATGATCTACACATTCAATTCAATACCTAGCAAAACAATAGCTGGCCTATTTGCAGAAATTGACAAGTCATTCCTAAAATTCCTATGGAAATGCAAAGGCCCAGAATAGCCAAAATAATCTTGAAAAAGACCAAAAACTGGAAGACTCACACTTCTTGATTTCAAAACCCATTACGAAGATACAGTAATCAAGACAGTGTTGTATGGACATAAGGATAGACCTATAGACCAATGGGAACTGAGGGTACAGAAATAAACCCTTAATATTACAGTCAATGGATTTTTCAACAAGGGTAGTCCCAAAGTGATACCATTTCACAACTACTAGGATAATCACAAATCAGTAATAATCAGCAGGATAGATAATACCATGTGATGGCAAGGATGTGCTGACATTAGAACCCTCGTACACTGCTTAGGAGGAAGGAAAATGGTGCAGCCATCTTGAAAACATTTGAAAAACTAGAGGAACTTCTCAAAACGTTGGAAGAGAGTTACCATATGACCCAGCAATTCCACAACTAGGTATATAACAACAAAGAGAAACTAAAACATACATCAAGACAATAACTTGTATGCAAATGCTCAGTGCATCATAACTCATAACAGCCAAAAGGAACAAACCACCCAAATGCCTGTTAACAGCAATCAAACAATCAAAAGGAATAAAGTACTTACAGAGGCTACAATGGAGATGATCTTTGAAAGCATTAAGGTAAACCAAAGCAGCCAGTCACTAGAGATCATAGTGAATGATTCCATGTCTACATAATTCCCAGAACAGACAGAAGATCAACAGCTGCTTATGGGAATGGGAGGAAATGGGCATGACTACTCAAGTGTAAGAGTTTCTTTCGAGGGTGATGAAAATGTTCTGAAATTAAGTGGCTGGTGATGGCTGTAAAACTAAGTATACTGGAAGCCTTTAAATTGTACATCCTAAATGGGTACATTTTATAGTAGGTGAATTCTCTCTCAATAAAGGCGTTACACAAAAATAACGAGGCAGTTCTCTGTACACTAACAGGGAGGACGGGCCACTGATAAACACGCAGGTGCCAAGCATTTGTATGCGGCACGCGCCATCTGTTATAGGGACGAGAAGCGAGTGCCTCGTGTTACTATGTCTGTATGGAGCAGCCAGAAACGGACAGCTACGGCTCTCTGCAGGGAGAGGAACTCAATGACTGCTGAACCGGGAAAGGAATTAACTTTTCCAAAATTCCTCATACTCCTTTCATACTTTTTTAATTTGGTACCACGTGCACGCCTACTGAAATAAATTATTAATTTATAAAGACAGGAAAGGAAAATAAGGAAAGAGAAACTAGATGCTAGGAAAGGAGCTCACACCGATGACACCCCATTCCCTCCAGCTCACCTGAGGAGAATTTACTACAGAGCTCTAATACAGAACCAGAGAGTTTGGAGAATGGTCAAAGTTCAACTGCCATGTGGCTTTCTGGTAGAAAGGCTGTGTGGTCAGGCCTGAATACTAGTTCTATCACTTAAAAATCCACGAGAACTCAAGCCAGTGACAAGCTCTCGGGGCCTCGAAAGAAAGTCAGAGTGTAGTGAAAATTGAAAGATATGATATATAAATGGACTGGGATGGTGACTGTGCATGTGGTGGCAGGCAGTGTATAAAAGGGACTCCCCCCCCCCTCCTCCACACCGATGTGTGGTGACAATGAGCCTGTCTGTCTCTGCAGGGCTCCAGCTGTGGCTAAGAGGGATACACCGACACGTCTCCCGTAACATGGCTGGCGGCCCCTCTATTCACTAATGACTGTCGGAATGCAAATGCCTGCATCTGTCCTACCTCTTAACCCCTCTGCTTCTAAACCCATGTTATCTCTACTCAGAGCAGTTCAGAGATTTAGAAAAGTTTCACCAGGATCTCTGTTGTTCATGATCACATATTTCTACAAGACAGTAAGACAAAGGGGCTGTAGTGCTGTTACAACCATCTTTGAAGAGAATGATGTCTAACATGAATCTTTAAAACTTAACGAGTAAATAAATTGCTTAATAAATCTTCTCTATTAACACAGGACTTGGGTGCCTGGGTGGCTCAGTTGGTTAAGCACCTGCCTTCAGCTCTGGTCATGATCCCAGAGTCCTGGGATGGAGCCCCGAGTCAGGCTTCCTGACTTCCTGACTTCCATGGCAGCCTGCTTCTCCCTCTCCGCCACTTGTGCTTTCTTGACCTCTTTCTCAAATAAATAAATAAAATCTGAAAACAAACAAACGAACAAACAAAACCCCACATGACTTATTCTAACTAGGTCTTTTCTGACAAGTACAAAGGTAAGCCCAGTCCTTGAAGACCTTGTGAGCTAGGGTTCCAAACAATGGGCTTTACATATCAAAACTGTTCCCATTTTAAAAATGATATCCCCCAGAGGGGAAAAAATTCACAATTGCTGGCACAGAATTTTCATCAAGATTTATTGGTCCTCTCCAATACATTCTCTCTGAAACTTTATAGTTTCATTTGTCCACATTCTTAAATTTTAAATAAACAGCTTTATTTCTGAAGGCAGTTGTTTCAATTAGCTCTACTACCAACCTTACTGTAGGAACTTTGAAGATGTTAAAGCACATACATATTATTCTTGTAAGAGTGGCCATTCTGAGACTGGTGGTTACCTGAAGAAGACATCAGAAAAACATTTTCCAAGGAAATGAGAGATTCTGCAAGCACCAAATCCAATCCCAGTGGGAAAGACTCCAGAATAAAGTGAGAGCAGGTTAGGATTCCAACTAAGTGAACTGATATCTAAGGACAGGCTCTTGGATGAGGTATGACCAGAAGAAGTGGAAGCAAGCACCGAGGATCAGCCAGTGAAGTGGACTTGGCGTACAGTATCTCAAGCTTCTTCAGATTAGTGTGGATGGAGAGGTTCTCCCTAAGAATTCGGGATCTCATGCTTCCCCGCATGCAGAGTTAGCATTTGAATTTATCATCATACCTACCCTGTCCTGGAAACCTCCCAAGCCAAGAAATTTAGAGTGCTTCTGGGTCATTAGCATCCCAGGGCTTCTAGAAGAAGTAAAAACCAATCCTCTTGGGAGAAATGTACCCTCAGTCAGGGTTCCTTGGGATTCTCAATAATTAAGACTGTGGAAATGGAATTTAACAATTTTTTTTCAAATCATCACTTAAACAAGGAAACAACACCCTATGAGCAAGCCAAAACAAATACTCAACAAAAATAGATTTCAGAGACTAGTACTATAGAAATAGAATACAGGGCACCTGGGTGGCTCAGTGGGTTAAAGCCTCTGCTTTCGGCTCAGGTCATGATCTCAGCGTCCTGGGATCGAGGCCCACATCGGGCTCTCTGCTCAGCAGGGAGCCTGCTTCCTCTCCTCTCCCTGTCTCTCTGCCTGCCTCTCTGCCTACTTGTAATCTCTCTGTGTGTCAAATAAATAAATAAAATCTTTAAAAAAAAGAATATAAAATAAATATGTCCATAATGTCAATAGAAATAAAAGAACTAAAGCATGAGCAGAAAAAATAAGACTTAAAATTTGCTGAACTGATTAGACCACAAGTAGACTGAAGATGGGTCTGAAGAAATCACCTTGCACAGATCACAAGAAAGACAGACTGAAAATATGAAAGGAAGGTTAAGATATGGAGTAGAGTGAGAAGGTCTAACCTATCTAATATCTGGGCTCCAAAAAAAAGGGGGGAGAACATGGAGGAGAGGCACTATTAGAAGAAATAATAGCAGAGAATTCTCCAGAATTGATTAAAAATAATAATAACTTCTCAGATTCAGAAAGCACCAAGTATGTCAGATAAAAAGAAACCACAATAGAGTAAAACTGAAGAACCCCAAAGCACAGAGAAAAAAGTAGGGGGGGTGGGAAATAGCCAGATTTCCTACACAGAGTGACAATCACACTGTCACCAGACCTCTCAAAAGAAAGAATCCAGTTTGTCAAACAACAGTAGTGTGAGATCACTGAAGTGCTAGGAGCCTGTACCTGTATTCTCAGTTGTATAACTGGCTAAAGAAAAAATATCCATAAGCACCCCCGCTGGGATGAGTCCTCTCTGGTACTGATACCCACTTACCTCAATCAGAGTGTGACTCACCAAGAGGGAGATGCGGCACGGGAATCTGCATGTTCAGTTGGAACCACACACCCCCACCCCTGCCCCAGACTGTGAGGCACGTGGTTCAAGGACTGCACTTTCAGAAACACCTCTGCGAGCCCAAGTCACTACCATAAGCATTACATACAAGTCTTTAGCTCTAATTTTCTGTATTACTTTATAATGACCTTTTAAACAAGAAAAATCATGTTCACGTGCACTTTGGATATAGGTGTCAAGTAAATCCTCAGACAAATAATGTGCCAGTTTCATGCTCTCCAAAAGATGACGGGAGAAAAGATAAACTGTAGCTAAACAACAGAATAATTACTCAGCAATAAGAAGACAATCAACAATAAGTACAAAAATATGAACCCCAAAAGCATGTGCTAAGCGAAAAAAGTGCTAAGTGAGAAAGTCAAATACCAATGACTACATAGCACATGACCCCATTTTAAGACGACAAAACGACGGTGATGGAAAGCAGATCAATGATTGCCGAGGGCTGAGGGGGGAGCTGGCTGCAAAAGGGCACAAGGGAACTTGTGGTGGCGATGAGTATTATCTCATGATTGTGATTCTGATGACACCATGTAAGTGTACATTGGCCACAACTCCCTGAACTGTACACCTCAAACTGGGAAATTTTTACTTTATGTAAATTATACAATAAAGCTAACTGAAAAAAAAGACCATCATTGCTGCCATTGAGTTCTCCCTGCGAAACACTCTTAACGCCAGCTCCCACCATACTCCAGCTGGGTGCGGTCCTGTGCCCTTCATCTACCAAGTATAAAATAGTGCAAACCCTTCAGTTACTAAAGTAAACAACACACACGACACGCAGTCCCGACCTTCACTGCTTTGTGTGAGACGACGCACTACCTCACAAGGGCAGTATTAACAAGGGAGAAAAACAAAGCTTCGGAGTTGAACATAGGAAGAGTCTTACCTAAGGTGGAACAGAAATTCAAGACTTACAGTGGTGCTAAGACCAGCACCCATGAGAGCAAATACTAGAAACGACTCTCTCTCACATTCACAGACAACAGAGTCCCATTTCACTGTGAGTTTATCGAGTAACTGAAGACTGTCCTGAAGAACATCAAACTCACAGCTCCGACAGGGCAGGGACTACAGTACTCTAGCAGTCTGAGCATCTCACCAACTCAGACCAAACAGAACGCAGAGACTGGGATATTCTCTCCCCCTCCCTGTGTCATAAATTTTGTCATTCTACCCCACAGTTCCAAGTTCTGCTTGATTTCCCAAGTACTGAGAAGATACCTCATTTATGTATTCAAGAAATATTTACTGGACTCGATTTTATTGCTAAAAGGGTAAAATATGTACCTTCATTCAAGGAACTAGGAGTCTAACAGATTATAACAGACAGGTATAATATACAGGTATATCAGACAGGTAAAATAACAATATAAAACAAGGCAGACACTGGTTTGAAAAGATTATTTCCTTAATTCACAACATATTCAAGTCACAGTTTCCCTTACTGTTCTAAGGTCCAGTGGAAACAAGGACAAGAACAAAATACACAACGGCAACAATGGTCTCTCTGGCCAGGTGAGTCCCGAGGAATGCTCAGAGAAAGGCGTGACAACTGAGGCTCACCTATGAGGAGGAACCAGTGGGAGCAAGGGAACAGACTCTCAGGGCAGGGAACAGCATGAGTGAACACAGGTATGGCAGCAGGAAAGGGCTTGGTCAGTTTTGCTGACGCGTAACAGACCCGCAGGAGAATATCAGCAGAAATTCTATCAAAAAAGGTTAGGACAAGGGGCGCCTGGGTGGCTCAGTGGGTTAAAGCCTCTGCCTTCGGCTCAGGTCATGATCTCAGGGTCCTGGGATGAAGGCCCATGTCGGGCTCTCTGCTCAGCAGAGAGCCTGCTTCCTCCTCTCTCTCTCTCTCTGCCTGCCTCTCTGCCTACTTGTGATCGTCAAATAAATAAATAAAATCTTAAAAAAAAAGAAGAAGAAGAAAGAAAGGTTAGGACCAGATTCTGACACCCTTGAATGAAGAATGTGGAATTTATTTCTGATAAGATATAAATGACATGCAATATTTAAAGTACTTTTATTTTAGAAGCTGTAACACAATAGTTCCTAAAGCAGACTACACACCAAAATCATGGGGAAACTTTTCCAAAAACCCTAGGCCTAGGCCTAGGAGACTGTGACTCAGTAGGTCTGGAATGTGTCCTGGACACGAGTCACTAAGAGACTGGTGCATACCCACAGTTAGGAGTCACTGCCGCCTCTACCAGATGTCTACCAGCAATGCGCTCAAGTGTGCTTATGATTCAAACACAGCTGACCCCTGAACAATGTGATAGGGACACCAGCAACCTCCATGCAGTCATCTGCATGTAATTTCTGACTGCCCAAACACTTAACTACTGCTGACCGGCCACCTTCCTTATAAATAGTCGATTAACACACATTTTGTATGTTATATATATTATATATTGTATTCTTACAATAAAAAAAGCTGGGACACAAATATTAATAAAACCATAAGGAAAATACATTTATAGTACCATACTGTGTGTGTGTG
The DNA here is from genome assembly GCA_002007465.1 of Ailurus styani. Classification (NCBI taxonomy): domain Eukaryota; kingdom Metazoa; phylum Chordata; class Mammalia; order Carnivora; family Ailuridae; genus Ailurus; species Ailurus styani. The sequence goes on along the minus strand of LNAC01000322.1, from coordinate 1,417,920 downwards.
TGTGTGTGTGTATATATACATACATAAAATCTGTGCAAGTGGACCGTTTCAGTTCAAACCTGTCATTCAAANTAATAAAACCATAAGGAAAATACATTTATAGTACCATACTGTGTGTGTGTGTGTGTGTGTGTGTGTGTGTATACATACATAAAATCTGTGCAAGTGGACCGTTTCAGTTCAAACCTGTCATTCAAGGGTCAACTGCACAGGCAAACAGATAGGAATAGACAAAAGCAAAGAAAGGCTGATACAAATAAAAATTCCTAATCTTCCAAAAGACTTTAAGAAATGGACCTCCCCTTTAATGAATACATATTTCTTAAAATTTACTACCCTAATCACCCACTTCAAGTAAAAGCAACTTTTGGTTAATTCCATTAAAATATAAATAATTATATCCTTATGTATGAGTTCCACCTCAGAAAAACCATAGCTAAAGAATGTCTAATTTAAACACGACTGATCAGCATACACTTTTCTTCTGTCTTTCCAATAATAAAAAACCAAGAAAACTCACAAGAACAAAGACAACTGAAAAGTAAAAATTGAGAAACAAGACACTCAACAACGTTTTTTGAAAACAAAGTGAATGGAGAAAGAACACAAGCAGCTACAACTGAAAGTCGCTGCAGAAACAGACACTGACCAGAAACTGGTCCAGCCTGGAATCCCAACAGCCTCAGCACTATGAGCAGGGTTTGGCAGGAGGCGGGGGGCAAGGGAGGGGTAGCTGGACGAAGCCCTGGCTCCCTCTCCACACACCCTCTCACCCTCAGAGTGGCCAGATTACAACTGTTCCTGAGGCGAAGACTAGACGTTTTGGAGACTCGAGGCACACAGGACGCAATGAAGTACTGGGATAAGAAACAGTTTTGATGATCAACAGTAAGTATGTCAGACTCCTTATTCCACCCTGCTCCGCAAACACAAGCCCAGCTCCACACTCTTCTCCTGGGCAGGAGTCTGGAGAATTCTTTATTAAATAAGAGAAACTGAATAGCCCCACCTAGGCCAGAGCTATATACAATTACAACAGAATTTTTTTTTCACTTTTCTTTTAATACCTTTTCTTTGATATGTAAGAGCATTTACATATCACCCACTGGATTCTCCCTTGATGAAGGTCAATTAGCTCTTCTACCCAGGTTCCGTCAGGCTTTCCAGGGCTGGGTGGTCGATCATCCTTTACTAGGTATGATGCTATGGGACAAGAGCTACGCCTTACTGTCTCTGTACCTCACACAGGTGCCTACTGAGACAGACCTTAAATAATATATGCTGAATGAAAAACCAAAACTGAAAAGGTGTATGTATACCTGCTACTTTCTAAATCATTATGCCTATAATAATACCCTGATTGCCTTACCTTACACTGCTTCTGGACTTTAGTGCAATCACAGAAATTTTCTGAATTGAAGAGTATATTTCCTAGTCCTTTCTTTCACCCAAATATGCAGTAAACAATGAGGTTCGGTTTGAAAACATAAGAAGTTCTGTTGAATAGATACTATTTCTATATGTTAGGAATTCATGAGTAAAGAATCTTAGTAATGACTCAGTCACAAACTGCCAAAAATTTCTGACTACTGTATACTTGACCTAGAGGCATACAAGCTAAATAGTGTATGCATTACTACTTATTAGAAATAATTTTAGGAACTCAAATAATATGTGACTTAAATCCTGAAAAATGAAGTAAGACTTCATTTAAATGACTTATGTTTTCAAATCAGTAGACAAAAAATGAAATACAGCCACCCCTTAAAAGATGGAGTTTAGTAAAATCAATTCAATGTTTTCTATTCTGAATGCTTTCAGTGATCCTGTTTCTCCTACCCTCGGGCCCATTTATCGTTTAGATGGTCTGACTTGCAATACCCAGGCTGACATGGTAACTCTCTCCACAGTTTGTCAGTGTATGAAACATATCCTAACTAGCACACCACTCTAGTAGAATTTTAATACACTGTTTTCACTACAATTCTCCTTAACCACCTGTATCTATCATGGTAACCCAGATTCCCAGCATTAATTTTGTCATCCCAGACTGGGGGGGCTAATTTGTTTCAGTGGTATCCTGAAATGTCTAAACTGTTTTAAAAGAGCACTGGAGGAGGAACAACGGCTGCAAGTGCCAAAACAATCATCTTTTGACAATGGAGAGAAATAAAGAGTAGAAACTAATAAAATTATAAATCATTAGTTTAAAATATTTGTGGTATTTAATTGGTAGAGTCAGAAAATGAACTGCACGTGAATCAGTTCAAAAGGTTTACTAATCCCACTCATCATGTTTTTGACCAAGTAAGACCTCTAAACCATATTATATCGTCGCCTTTATAAACTAAGTAATATTTCACTCCTTTCAGTAAAATTTGAAAAGCACAAAGTAGTAGTTAAACACACAGTCCAGAAAGTTTGCAGACCTCATTTAAATTAGGGTGAGCCCTGTGACCTGGAACAGGCCACTGGACCTTCTCTGCTCCGCACTTGCCTTGTACCTCATTCATTTGCCAGTGGAAGCCGCCCTCCTGCTCTACTTTGGATTCAGACAAGCATCTCTACCGGCCTAATGAACTGGGGAGCAGAAACCTGTATGTTTCTTCTAGAATCTCAAACCAATATCCCACCAAAGTCTACTTTCACCCCAACCGCACCTGTTTGCCGAGATCAACACCCCAAATCATTCTTTGATGACTCTCCTGAATCCCAAAGCCGCTCCCCTGACAGTCAGTCCATCCCTCCATCATCCCCCTGCCTTAAACGTCATCCTCTTGCGTTCACCTCTGACAGTGCAGCCCCTCCCCATCCAGCCCAGCTCTCCCTTCACCACAGTCACCTCACCAGACTGGAGACATGACCTGGAGTATTTCTGCTCGAAAAGTCGTATTTATTTTTCTACAGATAACAACAAAAAATTTTTGTTCATTATTAAAAATATATAAACCAGAGAACTATAAATAATTATTTACAGTCCTAGTGTACAGAGAGAAGCCATAATCTCTCCATCTGTGTGCTCCCAACGTTTACCCGTGTATACCTTACCTAATTTGAGGACATTCTTTTCATGAGTCATGAGCATTTTCATCTGTCATTAAAAACTCTCTGCCATTTTAATAGGCACAGACTACTTGATGACACACATCGACCAAAATTACTTAACCATTCCTTTATTTCAAGCCTTGGGAGACTATCTCATGTTTAAAAATATCTTTGGCCAAACACCTTTGTCTGTATCTTACAAATTATCTTCTTGGGACACAGTCTCAGGGTCAACTATCGGATCAAGATCACAGACATCTGATGACCACACACACTGGCAGACTGGTGTACAGAGACGTACGCACACGTGGCTCCCGCACACGCCGGCAGCAGCAGACTGTCCCCTTACCAGGAGCATCCCATGCTACGGGACAACAATACAGGCACTATAATCAACAGAGTATGAAACTCAATATTGGAAGTAAAATTTGATCTAACAATACGGAAGACAATATTCTAACAATTTTATAAGCATTTTAAGCAGAAAACCATTTTGTTAACAGCAAAATCACTGGTAAGTCTTAAAACTATTTTTTTTTTTTACATACTTCGGTATCCTGAGTATTTCTTTAAACACTGTTCCCCCACGTTCAAGTTTTTCATCATTACTTAAATTTTTGAGAAAGAGCATTCTGATACAAATATAGACGCTGAATCCGTAATAACATGAATCTTAAAAACATACTTCTGAAAGACTTTCACTTATATGCAACAGTAAGCACTCTAACACAGTATAGGTCTGTATTTGTTTCATCATGAACAAGACAGAAATGGACCCTTATCTCCTGGAGTATTTGGTTGGGTCTACACTGGAATCAGAATAAGGAAGTTTGGGGCGCCTGGGTGGCTCAGTGGGTTAAAGCCGCTGCCTTCGGCTCAGGTCATGATCCCAGGGTCCTGGGATCGAGGCCCGCATCGGGCTCTCTGCTCAGCAGGGAGCCTGCTTCCTCCTCCCTCCTCTCTCTCTGCCGACTTGTGATCTCTCTCTCTGTGTCAAATAAATAAATAAAATCTTTAAAAAAAAAAAAAAAAGAATAAGGAAGTTTGTATTTGTAATCTTAAGGGTGGAAAAAGCCAAGTAAACTCTAGTTACTGCTATGAGCCAGGCATTACCTAAATGCTTTTGCATTTATTCAAATACATCTTTTTTTTTTTTTATGATTTCATTTATTTATTTGACACAGAGAGAGAGAGAGTACCAGCAGGGGAAAGGGCAGAGGAAGAAGCAGGTTCCCTGCTGAGCAGAGAGCCTGAGGCAGGGCTCCATCCCAGGACCCTGGGATCAGGACCTGAAGACAGACGCTTAACCAACTGAGCCACTCAGGCACCCCTCAAATACATCTTTTAAAGACTCATTTCTTAAAAAGTACAAACAGCACAGAAGAAACTTTCACCACTGATGCAATTACTCTTTGTGCAAAATGACGCAGGTGTGAGACGCAGTGGCTGAGTCCGGCACTGACCTGCACACAGACATGGCAGAGGACCTGCTGCCTCAGCCCAGGGCCCAACAGTCCACAGAAGACATGAGACCATGACACCTCACAACCTTAACTCCACTTGCCCGGAATGGACTCAAGGACAACAATTTCAAAAAGATTTGTGTTTCTCTTCAGCCTAAAAACAAACAAAAAACCCTGTAACAACTAGTCTTTGCTGTTGCCTTCCAGATACTTTCCAGAACATCACGAACAATGAAAGTGTCTTCAGAAGAGGTTCCTGATGTGCTAGCCCACCCCAAGTTCTCCACATTTCAACAATCCAGGCACAATGTGGAACTGACAGCCCCTCCTTTGCTATCTGTCCTGCCATGTCTCTGCACCAGAACGCCAAAAGTCTATCTCCCACCTCCCTGCGACCTTCTGCTTCAGAAAAGCCATTCTTCTCACAAGTTACACTCTTCCTTCCACCATCAAGTCCAATTTGATCAACTCCTGGTGAAATGTCTGTGTCCTTCGCAGATGGGAGTTCAGGGCTTCCCACCGGCATGTTAATGAACTGCAGGGACACACTGGGCTCCCCCACTTGCAGTGTGAGCACCACCTCCAGCCACCCGGCTCCTGGTTCCCTGACTTGCACACTGCAAAATCACTCAACTCCCTGTTCTTACTCTCCCCTGTGTCTTAGACAGTTGAGATGAAGAACAAAAGAACCCCGGATAACGGAATTCTTGCTCCACAGGTATTCTGAAAATAGCAAATGTGCAAACATTTAATATATCCTTTAATTTAAAAACATGAAATGATTTCCTTATTTTTTAAAACTATCTGAGTCCTTTTCTCAATTTTTAAAAATAAATCAAATATCCAAACACAATAAAATTACTACCTTATAATTCTGGATAATATATATGGGAATTTAAACAGACAAAAGGTTTTATCTGGAAGTCACATTAATGCTTTACTAAACCACCCGACCAGTGAAGGGTTCAACACCAAAGGGCTCATGCTATCATAAATTATTTTAAGGGAGCATTCCAAGCCACCTAATTTAATCCTGCTCACTGAGAACCATTACCTATTTTCTCACTCTATGTAAAAATACACTTTCAGGAGCTATATTTTATCTTCATAAATTAATAACTGAACTTCAAAAGACACTAAAAACTGTGAAAGATTCAAAACCTCGTTATGTTGGCCATGGTATACTTTTTCATTCAACAAATATTTATGAAAGACTAACCAGTGCTGTGCACTGTGGCGGGCACTGTACTCATTTACAAACAAAAGGAGAGACTGTCCAATGACAAGCAGAGCCATGTCTGTTGGTGTCAGTGGTGACAACTAACATGTCACCTTTGAAGATTCTTAGGTAACAGCTCCAACACAGACAGACATAGAGAACCAAAGCTGGTTTCCATTCTACTACCAGGTGCATCTCCAGCACATTCCTAGAGAAAAACAGTTTATATGTATGGTGTCAGTTGGAACAGTCCACTTCGGATTTTATCAACCTTCTTTCATGCGCAGAGGAGGACAATAAAGTAATAAAAGAATAAATGCAAAGCTGGCTTCTGGAAAACAACTGCAACGAAAACATAAGTTAAAATTATAGACCAAAGACAGTGAACAATTAAAAATTCTAACGTTCGGGGGCGCCTGGGTAGCTCAGTCGGATAAGGATCCAACTGCTGATCTCAGGGTCATGAGTTCCATCGCCGTCTTGGGCTCTATACTGGGCATGGAGCCTACTTTAAAAAAAAATTATTTTAATGTTTGAGAAAGTACGCATAAAACAAAAAAAATACCCCAACAGAGTAACCCAATACCTAGCGGCACATCTAAAAGTTCTATAAATACATATAAATTGTGACATGAAGCAAAACCGATTCCCTATTATCATCATCTCAGGTATCTCTGTTACTGTTCAAACTTTGTTATACAATCTTAGTACCTTTCTTTGTTCCATCTTTAATGCAAAAATCACCTTTTTAATCAAAACAAAACTAAAAAGAAATACTACTCTGTAAACACAAAAACAATGATTATAAAATATTATATAAATTATAAAACTAATATAAAATATTAGTTTTAGTTCTTTTGAAATGGAATCAAGCAGGAATGATGAGTGTAATCATCTTCCTACAGAAAACCTGACTTATTTAAGTTCTCTGCATTCACCACCTATAAGTTAATCCAGCTCTTGTTTCCCCTTCCAGGGAAGGTCACCACCTTTTACACACCTCAGTGGTGAACAGGGAAGCTAGGAGTTACCTCAGTGTCAGCTCCTACCCCTGCATCTGATCAGACACCAACAAACTGACTGCCTCCCCCATGTCTACCCACCCTCCCCTTTCCACCCTCTCACCGCCCTGCTCTGTTCAAGTCACAAACACCCCACAACGGAATCATCACACCTCTCTCAGCCTCTGCTCCCCCAATTCTGTTCCACACTGTAGTGAAAAAGAGCCTTCAAAAACACAAATCTGATATCATTGTGGCCTTTTTGAAACCCTTCTACCCTTGGGGCACCTGGGCGGCTCAGTCAGTTGAGCATTTGGCCTTCAGCTCAGGTCAGGATCCCGGAGCCCAGCGATCAAGCCCCTCAAGCCCCGTATCTGGCTCCTGGATTTGGTGGAAAGCCTGCTTCTCCCTCCCTCTCCCTCAGTAGGCTGCTCCCCCTGCTTGTGCCCTCACGCACTCTCTTCCTCTCTGTCAAAGAAATAAATTTTAAAATCTTTTAAAAAAAATAAATAAAATACACCCTTCTGCCAAGATAAAGCAAAAATATTTAAAAAAAAAAAAGATTTATTTGAGAAGGAGCACGAAAGAGAGAGAGTGTGCACAAGTGGGGGCAGGGGCAGCAGCAGAGGGAGGAGCAGAGCCCCCTGCCTGGGAGCCTGACAGACACGGGGCTCCATCCCAGGACCCCGGCATCGTGACCGGAGCTGAAGGCAGACACTTAACCGACTGAGCCCCCAGGCGTCCCAAAGCAAAAATATTCTTGACGTGATGAATACAGCTCTGATGATCTGGGTCCTGCTCACTAACCTAGCCTCACCTCAACACCATTGCTCCCTTTTTTCTCCCTCTCGTTTATTATATCATAGTCCACTACTTCAAATACACAAAAAAAGTATGTGCACCTGCAATGTTAACAAACTGTAACACTTAGTCACATTTGCTTCAGATTGTTTTAGATTAAGGACTAACTTATTACAGACAGACTTGAAGACCCTCAACTCCTCCCCCACCCTTCTACAGGGAAGAGCTATCCCGAAATTAAGGTTCATCATACCTATGCACGTTTTTTACTTTAACCATGTTCAGGCATGTATCACTTTACATTATTACAAACATGCTGAAACTGTGAGACACATCTCCTTATACACATGTACAAGACTTTCTCAAAGGCAGTCTCTGGCAAGCTATACTCAGTAGCTCATGAAATCAATGCACTGGGTCACAGCAGTATCTTAAAAATGGAATAATGTAGAAAAGTGTGTTTGATTTACTAGGAGTATGGTTTCTTTAAACAAATTTCAATTCCACATGGAAAGATCTGTGTACGCAGTGGGTCACAAAGGAATACAACATGAAAACCGATACTTGAAGGTGTATACCTAGAAGTAAAAACTCTAATCAATAGGCTATGCACATCTTCAACACTGATACACTGGTAACAGTAATTATCCACCTGGAAATGTTCTTTAAGGTGTGAGGTAGAGCTCTAGTTTTAGTTTATCCCATATGGATAACCAATTGTCCCATTAGCATCTACAGACTAATAACATCCACAATATTAAATCACCTTCCCCTTTCTCATTTTATATTTCAGTGCTTTTTTTGAGAGGGAGAGTGTGCAAATGAGTAGGGCGAGGGGGAGGAAGAGGGGCTGAGTGCAGAGCCTGACGTGGGGCTCCATCCCAGGACCCCAAGATCATGACCTGAGCCAGAATCAAGAGTCAGGACACTTAACCGACTGGGCCACCCAGGCGTCCCTCTATTCAAGTGCTTTTATGTCCTGTTATATTCCGTTATAGGAGACCAAGTTATTTGTTGGAGTTATTTCTAGGAATTCAGAGTCTCTTTCCTTTCCTCAAAAAAGACTTTAACCCACTCTACCCCACGAACGTGCCCCTCACTCGTCATACAGTTATGGTTGGCTCAAGTTTCCGCTTGCTACCTCCTTCCATCTCGGAACATGCAGAATTCTAAATCGAACTGCGAACTGCCAGTTAAAATACATCATCCCTCTTGTATACCTTCATGAATTTGGTGTGTTTATCTACCACTTAAAGTGAACTAAATATTCTCCTTGGCTCGAAAAAGTTTACAATGTTTACTTGCTGAATCAAAGTTAAAATTTTCACCAGGAAAAAAGCTAATCTCAAGACACACATGAGCTTAAATACAGAAAGGGTGTTAAAACATCAAATCAAGTGATTCCCTTTCTTTTCTGAAGCTTTCATAATCATGTTAGCAAAGCTAAATTTACCTAGAACATCACCACCATCCAAAAACTGTCAATAAGATTTGGCTTGCTCTTCTGTCTGTAAAGACAGTGAGTAATTTATTTAAGCCTAGCAACTAGCCCTCTCCATTTGCACTGGAGAAACACGGCTGCTACTATCCCCAGAGCAAACTACAGAGGCCAACCAGCAGTTAGGATCATCAGCCCTAGTAACTTTCCATTTAAGACTCATACTTCAAACTATGAGTTGGTCCTGTCTGTCCCACGTCCTAGATGAAGTGTGGCAGGGGGATTCCCATCATCTGTCCGTCTCCTATAGGTAACAGCCACCACACTCCCAAAGCCACTCTTCAGCATGATACACAGCCTGTATTTTCACTCACAACATCTGAAACCTCCTAAATTTGGTGAAAATCTGCCTAGCCATTTTTTACATTGTAATTACAGATAGACACAGAAATTTAATTTTATTTATAAAGTTTAATAGGCTCCATGTAGAAAACAAGCATTCTTCAGACTGGAGAAAATAGAAAATACATTTAGTAAAAATATTTGCAAAAACATATTGCACTTATGTCTTATACCAATTTTCTTATAGCTGAACTCAGTGGGTTTAATAAAATGTTTATTTTGTAAGAAACATAACAGGTTAGTGAGGTTCTACACCTGCAGCATCTAGAACTTGTGCCACACAACCACCAGCCCCATGTGGCTGTTCAAATTTTAGTTTGAACGATTAGAGAAATTAACCTAAATACTCAGCAGTGTCCTCAGCCACATTTCAAGTGTTCAACGGCTACACGTAGCGAGCTTCTTTACTACACTGGACAGAGTATTTCCATCACAGAGTGTTCTGCTGAACAATGCTGCTGCAGAATTTAAAAGCTCTGAAGAGTGCTAATAAAATTAACTATTTTTTTTAAGATTTTATTTATTCATTTCAGACTGAGTGGGTGAGTGAGTGGGGGGAGGGGAGTAGAGGGAGAAAGATAAGCAGACTCCACATGCATGAAGAGCCTGATGCGGGGCTCAATCCCATAACCCTGGGATCACGACCTGAGCCAAAATCAAGAGTCGGACACCCAACCGAATGAGCTACTGTTGGCACCCCAAAGTTAACTTTAAAATACAGGGTTTTTTTTACCAAATACAAATTTCTGTTGCATCTCAGAATCTAAAGACCTCTAAAACATGGTAAAAAGTATGCTGAAATATTCAATGTTTTATTTTTTTAAATGCTTTTTAAAAATTTTTTTCAAGTAACCTCTACACCCAACATGGGGCTCAAACCTACCACCCACAGATAAGAATCACGTGCTCTTCTGACTGAGCTAGCATGGTGCCCCTACATCTATTTTAAGTAAAATAAATATAAAATCTTATTTGCCTGTGAAGCATTTAGGGATTATGTTTATATATTTCCCAATACACAAAAATAAGAGAAAACCTTTTTACTTTTAAAAAAACTTGTGTATGTGTTCAAGGAAGAAACAAAATTCATGCTTTAAAAAGATTTCCATGTCACCAGCAGCAGAGACCTCCCCCTCAGAAAGAAAGCTTTTTTTTTTTTCTTTCTCCTCCCAAGTTTGGGTTAAATCAAAAGAATATCCTGATTGGGATATAAGGATAAGAACAATGACTGCTTTCATCTGCAGAGGGAGCAAATCACTTCTCATCTCTCACTCCCTCTACCCTTCTGTGTTAAATTACTGGAGACACCTTAAGCGGCAAGTGGGTGAGAACTGTGACTATTAACTGCTGCTTGGTCCTTTTCCCCCCAGAATCAAAGGCACCGTAACTCCCATACTCAATAACTGAAAGCAAATAAAAAAAACTCTTACAACTCAGTAATAAAAAAGATAAATGACTCAATTTAAAATTGAGCAAAAGATCTCAACAGACAGTTCTCCAAAGATGATAAGCAAATGGCCAATAAGCACATGATGATAAGTAATGATGCTCAACATCATTAGCCTTCAGGAACATAAAAATAAAAGCCACAGAGAGATACCACTTCACACCCAATAGGATGGCTATAATAACAATTAAATAAAAGCTAGTGACAAGTGTTGGCAAGGATGTAGAAACACTGGAAATCTCTCCGACTGCAGGTGGAATGTAAGGACGTACAGCAGCTTTGGTAAACAGTCTGGCAGTTTCTACAAAAGCAGAAACACAAGCATTACCATATGACCTAACAGTTTCACTTCTAAGTATACCCAATAGAAAAACAAACAAAAAAATATGTCCACTCAAAAGTTTGCACAAGAATGTTTATAGCAGCATCAATCAAAAGAGCCAAAAAAAGAAGCAGAAACCCAAATGTCCATCAGCTGATGAACAAAATGTAGTGTATGTATGCAACAGAGTATGATTTAGCAGTAAGAACAAATGAGGAACAAATATATGCTATAATATGGATGCACCTGGAAACACTATGGTAAGTCAAAGAAGCCAAGAACCAAACACATGGTCTTACTTGTACAAAACGTCCAAAATATGCAAATTTGTAGAGGGGAAAAAAGCAGATTAGTGGTTGCCTAGGCCTGGGGGCCAATGAGAAATGGGGAGTGACTGCTTCAGGGGACAGGATTTGTTTGGGGTGATGAAAATGTTCTAAAATTTACTGTAGTGATGGTTACACGATTGTGTGAATATATCAAAAACCACTGACTTGTGCTTTTTAAATGAGCAAACAACACGCTATGCGAATTATAGCTTGATGGATGTTATGTATACGTTTTAAAGTAAAATTAAATGTATAGCTTATCATTTTCCTATTAAGCTTGCATTGTTCACTTGAGCCTTTATAAAGGGAGATATGGGGCTACCAGCCAAATGAAGTAAGCCATACAGTGAGCCAGAGAGCTTCACAAAAATTAGGAAGGCTATGAGCTCAGGATTTGACTGGACATTATCCCAAGGCTTTACCAGGGGTAAGAGTCTTATGCCTCCCAAAATCCATGTCTCTGAGTTTGAAGACAATCTCCCAGAAATTCTCCCCAAAGAGCCCCAAAGTAAAGCATTTCTGTTATTTTATAACTTCATCCAGGGAAATTTCAAGGTACAAAGACATCAAATCTACAGAAAATAGTTCAAGCGCTGATACACAATCAACAATCAGAATATAAGTCTGAAGAGTTTCAGTGGTTGAAAGGACATTAGGGAGGCACAGTCCTTTTATCTTTTCTAGGCTTCCTCCCTTGGATTCCAAATTCATAGTCTGGCTTCGAAGATAAAAAGCGTTTTCAGAAACACTTCGTTATGAATTTGGAAGAATTCAGACCTACCCTCAAATTCTGCAACACCCCACCAGATCCTAAGGTCCCCTTCCAATATTTAAAAATTATATCTCTTTCAACAATGCAACTATTTCTAGTCTTGCAACCTCAAAAGCCACATTATGCCTCAAATCTTTTTCACAACTCAGAACTCACTACATATTACAGATCTCCATCACCTCCCATCCAGTTTCCCCTCACTGCACTCTCACCAGGCTCAAGAAATTTACGTATTTATGTACTAGTCAATTCATAGACATCTGCAAGAAAATGAAACAAAACATGTTCACCTACTTCTCCACTTCCTATTCTAGGAGATACCAGAAAGAACATGAACTCCTGTGTCCACGCCACCGGTATAAAAGATATAACAGAAGTATTATATGTAGGGACGCCTGGGTGGCTCAGTGGGTTAAGCCTCTGCCTTTGGCTCAGGTCAGGATCCCAGGGTGCTGGGATCGAGTTCCATATCGGATTCTTTGTTCGGCAGGGAGCCTGCTTCTCCCTCTGCCTCTACCTGCCATTCTGCCTGCTTGTGCTCGCTCTCTGACAAATAAATAAATAAAATCTTAGGAAAAAGTGTTATATGTAATAACTACTGGGATTAAATGAGTGCTAGGTATCATCCTAAGCTCTTAACATACGTTTACTCATTCAGTCCTCTGCTCGACACTATCATGGACAGCACTATCATCCTCCACTTTGCAGAACAGAAAACAGACCAATTTCATCCAAGCCTGGTAACTGGGGGACCCAGAATCATATCAAGGAAAATAATGAAGGAAAAGTCCAACAAGAGTGTTTAACAAGTCTTAAAACTATAATTAATTCTTGTTGTTGTGATGTACGTCATAAGGGCTTCATAACCCAGGAAGTTCTTGCCCAGGGGTGGAACTGAACTCGGTCCTGACACATAGGGAGAATCCAGGTGATGGGGGGCATTTTCTGACAGGAGACTGAGCCCCCTCTTCAGCCTGAAAACCCCAGAGCACCAATGAAGCCAGTCTGAGAGCGAGAGCACCTGAGGATCAGAGTGACCACAGAATCCTTCAACGGAAGGGCAAGGTGCTCCTTTAACAAATGATAGACACTTGGCATGGGACTCGAAGGACGCGTCAGACTCCGAGGTGGAGGCCAGCGCGCTTCCAGCAGCAGGGGCAGAACTGCAGCCACAGCGGACAAGGCACTCCAGGGGAGTGGCAAACTCAGCCCTGAAGACAGGGTGGACCCCAGCTGCAGACTGGCACTGCCAGGCTCGACATTCGGGAGAAAGGCGAGAAAGCAGCAAACGGAGAACAGGAAAGGGACAAACCACGTGTGCCTTAGAAGGAGTAATGTGACACACATAAGCAAGATGACTGGAGGAACACAGGAAGCTGAAATGACCTACCCAGAGAATGGATTTATTTTCCTATAAAAGGCATGTATATGAATGAGATGTCCTTGATTTACCTTTCACATTGTTTCCAAGTTGTTTTTTTTGAAGATTTTATTTATTTATTTGAGAGAGAGAGAAAGAGAGAGCACAAGTGGGGGGGGGTGTGAGAACTGGAAGAAGCAGGCTCACCGCGGAACAGGGAGCCTGATGCAGGGCTCGATCCCTGGACCCCAGGAGCATGACCTGAGCTGAAGGCAGACGCTTAACAGACGGAGCCACCGAGGCACCCATGTTCCAAGTTTTTGAAAACAACCACATACACAGATAAAGGTCTGCTAGCAAAGACACTCACATGCCGCTGATGAACATAAACCGCTAGAATCAACTAGGCAGCATGTATCAAAAATCTTAAAATGGTCTATCTTGTGATTTTTCCTTAGGAATTTGTCCATGGAAAACATTCCAAACATTTTTCTGTTAAAATGTTTACAGTAGCAAACATATTATGTCTCTATGTATTCAATATCCTTGAATTCATTAAAAATAAAAAACATTTTTTAATATTTATGTATTTGAGAGAGGGAACACATGTGAGCATGTGCACAGAAGGAAGGGGAAGAGGGCGAGAGAGAATCCCAAGCAGACCCCGCGCTGAGCATGGAGTCTGATAAGGGGCTCAAACTCACAACACTGAGATCACAACCTGAGCCAAAACCAACAGTCGGGATACTTAACTGACTATGCCACCCAGACACCCCCAAAATTTATTTTTAAAATGAAGTGTACAAAGAGTTTGTAGTACATTAGCAAAACTGGCAATATAAAAAATTGTTTAGAAGACTATGCACACACTTGCCATCTAAATCTCAGAAGTGATGAAGTTGCAAAAGGAAAAAAACACAAAATATTCATGAATAAACTGACCATTCATAAAATTATGATCAAATCAAGTATCTCTCCATATTTAAAAAAAAAAAGACCTGTAAAATAGGGGCACAGATCAATTAGTCAGTCTTCCGCTGAAACTAAGCATTTGACAAGAGAATGCAGATACAATTCACTAAAAGCAGAAGTCTTGAAAATATCCAAGATTTCATGGTGACAGTAATAGATGTTGCTATTAATAACAAGGAAAGCTACTGACAAAGAACCTGGCAGACCGACTAAGGACTGCAGGGGACAAGATCAACAAGGATAATGCATTAACAGGCTCTTCAAAAGAGAAAGAATTAGGAGACCACTGGGAAAAGATGAAGTTCTCAACTACTTCTAGCAAATAAGGTCCTCTCAATAATTCAGACAAAATTCAATTATCACGTGAAAAATACACGGGGTGGGGGGTGGAATATTACACCAGAAACAACATCTGAGTCATTCCTTGCTCATTCAGTAAACTGGCCTACAGACAATACAATGCTAAATTTTTGTGTCTAAGATAAAATTAATTTTAATTGTTTGTAATTATTGTTTTTTTAAAGATTTTATTTATTTGTTTGTTTGTTTGTTTGTTTGACAGAGAGAGATTACAAGTAGGCAGAGAGGCAGGCAGAGAGAGAGGAGGAAGCAGTCTCCTTGCCAAGCAGGAAGCCCAATGCGGGGCTCAATCCCAGGACCCTGAGATCATGACCTGAGCCAAAGGCAGAGGCTTTAACCCTCTGAGCCACCCAGGTGCCCTGATTTGTAATTATTGTTATATCAAAATAAGGCCCAGTTAAATTTCTTTAGCAAATTTACATGAAGTTTAGGTCCCTATTTAAATAGACACACACTGGGGCGCCTGAGTGCCTCAGTTGGTAAAGTGTCTGCCTTGGGCTCAAGTCATGATCTCAGGGTCCAAGGATTGAGCCCTGAGTCAGGCTCCCTGCTCAGCGGGGAGTCTGCTTCTCCCTCTCCCTATCCCTCTATCCCTCTGCCCCTCCCCCTGCTCGTGTTCTCTCTCTTGCTCTCTCAAATAAAATCTTTTTAAAAATTAGACACGCATTAAGACTTCTCCTAATTCGGTTGTAATCAGATAAATGAGATCATATTTTAATAAACTCAGTTATGTAAAAAGAAAAAAGAGACAAGAAAAAGACCACAGAGTGTGTCAGTAGTTGCCACTGGAATGTCAAATTGTGGGTAACTATTTTAAGAGAGAGAATTAAACAAATACTGTTTGAAACAATGCAGATATGTTAGTAAATAAGATTTTGAAACATAAGCTAGTATTTCACCTATGCGTTACAATTGCTTTTTGATCAATCCAGAGATAATGGGGTGTAAATAAGATAAAACTCTTCTATCTCACTTAAGAAAGAGATCTTGAGTCTCTATGAGACACTGAAGATAACTGAATAATAAGCATTTACTGATGCTTAACTGTGACACCTCACTCAGTCCTCAATATAACACAACAAACTATTATTTTCAATTTCTGGAGACTGAGAAAGACTAAGTAACTTTCTCCAGGTGATAAACCTAAACAGTAGCTAAGCCATCCTTCAAACCAAGACTGTCTATAAAACCCATGCTCACTACACCTGGTTATGAATTACAGCAAAGATAAAGCCTTAAAATAACTTACACATTAATAGAAGAATTGCAGGAAAGCAATGAAGACAGGTGCAGTGACATGCAGCACATACCAGCTGCTACAGGAGGCAGAAAAAGGGTACTCTTAACCTCAGGGGAGAAGAGGGCACAGTAAACCTGAGGAAAAGATGGGAATGGAGTTTCAAAGAATATAAGAAGCCCACAAAGCTGGGGTGGGGGTGGGGTTTATGTTGAATGTTTCGTTTTTCTTCTGCATGAAATGTCATGTTGTGGGATCCTTAGAAAACTTCATACTGTATGAATAAGAAAATGAAATATGTGAAACTTGGAAAAAGAAAAAAAAAGCCCACAAAGAGAAAGGGTCGTGGTAGACCATTCCAGGCAGAGAGGACAACGGAGTTTTTTGCAACTGTAAATATTATTTGACAACCACTCCCCCAAAATTTTTGGTAAAATTCTAGGTATAGAGGTGAAACAATCAAATGTCTTACTTATAATATTTAACTATAACTTAAGCATATATAGTGAAGTGCACATTATAAAATATTGTTTAGATTGTTTTTCTTACATTCATGAAGCAAGTTCATTCAAATGCTTCATATGCATCTTAGTCATCACTGTATCCATCAGGAAAGCCAATTCTTTTTTTTTTTAAGATTTTATTTATTTATTTGACACACAGAGAGTGAGATCACAAGTAGGCAGAGAGGCAGGCAGAGAGAGAGGAGGAAGCAGGCTCCCCACTGAGCAGAGAGCCCAATTCCGGGCTTGATCCCAGGACCCTGAGATCATGACCTGAGCCAAAGGTAGAGGCTTTAACCCAGTGAGCCACCCAGGTGCCCCAGTAAAGCCAATTCTTTAGCCTAAAATGGGTTTTCCAAATTAAAGCATCTTTATTTCTAAGCCTTTTGCGATAGATTTTTTGTTCTTGTTTTTATTTAAATAAATATGATACTGCCTGTGGAACCATTATACCAAGTCAGAAATAACCATTCATTTGGTTTGCCATTTGATTCTCACACACACACACACTCTCCACACCACAATCACTTATTGTTTTGCCTTTTGTGTGATCTTTAAAAGGCATTAGACAGTCAACACCTGCAACTGTGAGGGATATTACAAAATCAGTGTTAAAATGCCTTTGCCTTCTTTTACTACTTCCAGTAGTGATTCTAAAAATATCTAAAATTAAGCACTGATTCAAATCATTTTTTTTTCCAAATCATTTTCATTTATAGTATGTCATCACAAAGAATTCTTTGCTATCCAAAATAATGTCCTTGAAACAGCCCCCCACCCCAACATGAGAGATGCCCACACTGCTCTTCTCTGGGGGATAATCCTTGGGAAGGGGAGTACTCACCATACATCCAAGCAGTCCCACTACTTCCACATTAATTAAATACACATACCAGGAAGGGCAGGGGGAGAAACTTAAAATAAGTTTGACCTAGATGGAAGTTCTCAAACTCTGGCATAGATCAGAATCTCCTGATGAGCTTGTTAAAAGCTCCTGCATCTACCCCCAAGTTTCTGACCCACAGGAATGGGACAGGATTTCTCAGAAGTCCCATTTCTAAAAAGTTCCCAAGTGATGCCAGCGCTACTGGGCACCACACTCAGGTCCAGATTACACTGGCCCTTGTTTATGACATTAAGGGTTTCGACTGTGTCCTTAAGTTATGGGGAATCATTGATGAATTTCAAGCAGGGAAATGACATTACAAGACTTGTAATTTTTAAAATATCACTCTGACAGCAATATGGAGAATGGAGCTGTCACATACAACAGATTTCACTTAGTTTAACATGTATATTTTTCACATTTATAATTTCTGATAGCAAGATGCATTTTGCAATCAATGGTGTAACACAGTTTAATACACGGTGAGCTTTCTTTCTTAGTGGCATGTCAAATAATGATGTGTATTATAATTTACGGATGGCTGATTAACTGAAAGATAATCTCTCTTCTCATTCAGTAGTGCCGGAAGAGGGAAAAGCAGGTTTTATTCCCATTTTACAGATGAGGAAACAGATTTTAGGGCAATATAAGAGACCCATTTCAGATCACACGGTTAGAAAAGCCAAAACCTTTGACACATAAACCAAATATCTTTCCCCTAATAGGATACTACTGACAACAGTGACCTGTAGTTTGCTTGCCAGAGTGAAAGGGTATAAGGGCAAACCAGTGCAGCAGAACATACCTACGAGGGGTGCCAAGGGAAGTTTCTATGGACACCAGGTGTGAAATACCAAATTTAAGCAGTAAGATGAATTGCTTTGAGATTTTTATTAAGGAGCTAAAAATAAATGAAGAGTCAAGTGAACCACCTCCACAAATGCAGAGCTGGAATCACTGTTGGGAACACTGTTTCACACAGTGCTGCAAGATGCAGAGATGACATAATGTCTCTGAGGAGACAGACGATGGTTTGAGGATTCACTGTAAATTATAGCAGGTGATACCGTGAAGTCAGGTTTGTGCCACGACTGGCCCTGGATCTGGAGAGCTGCCAGAACATCATGCATCATCAGCTTTCTAAACTACCAGAAACTCAAGAGATTTCACAGCAACGCACAGAAACAGTTCTCAAAAGCTAAACAAACAAGCAAAGTAACAACCCATAGGCTTTATGCTTTTGATCAAAGCTGGTTTGAAAAGTGACTTTCTGGGGGTGCCTAGGTGGCTTGGTCAGTTAGGCATTAGGCATCTGACGCTGGACCTCAGCCCAGGTCTTGATCACAGGGTCATGAGTTCAAGCCCCACCCTAGGCATGGAGTCTACTTTAAAAAAAAAAAAGAAAAGAAAAAGGTGACTTTCTGAAATACCACTCTGTAGGCTGCCAAAATGATTAAACCTAAAACTTAAAGAAAAAGAATTAGAACGGAAAATCTAAAATATTATGTGTCATAACATCCTGCATATTCCCACTCCCTAGGGCAAGTCTACTAATGACAGATCCACTAAATTATGCAACCTGCTCAGCACATTCTCAAAACACACTTATACCTTTACTTGGATCAATTAAATGTTGTAACTCCTAGGAGAAGAATGTGCAAATACCATGTTCAACAAACAAATCTTCCTTACTAAAACAACTCTAAAAATTCAGAGGGGCAAATCGTTTAAGCTGGTAATTCTTCCGGGGACCAAATATTTTTCATCCCTGCAAGAACTCTAACCTCTACTTCAATCTCACATTCCACTTCTGATTAGAAAAGTGTAAATCAGACTTAACTTTGAGGCCATGAACTTTTTCCTGTAATTACCATGTATGTTTAAAAACTGGAATACATTTGACTCTGATAAGTGAAGAGTTCTCACACAGATGGCTCCTGAGACACTTGGGTGTTCTAGTAAAACCACAAGCTAAACTTTAAGAACCTAAGAAAGCATACCCAGAGCAATTAACACAAGAGATTTCTATTTTTCTTGCTTGGTTTTAGGTTCATTATATACACATAAGTCTTGGACTGATTTTGGGGAAAGCACTCAAATATTTATATAACAGCCAGTAACAGCAGCAGTACATTCTGACAATTAAAGCATTCAAAAAGCTACAGTATTATTAAGTTTGAAACAACTCATGAGTAAAATAACCCAGAGTTAGAGGCAAAGCATGTATCTAAATCAACCCCTCTGTCAAAATAACTACTGCGAACTCCCAGACCAAACGACAACAGGTTCCAAGTAAAGGCTGAATCATGCAGGGTAAACAAGAGCAAAGCAACATGACTTGGGGCTCTCAACTAGTGGTAATTAATGATCATTTTCAAATTAAAGCAAATGCCTTTTAAAGATGCTGCAAGCCTCATTCAAATTCCTAAGAGATGGGATATCAAGATAACTAGACTATGATGATGACGGCGATGATGATTCTCATCTCTTGGGTGTGACCAGATGATAAAAGAAGTTCATTTGGGAGTCACTGTCACCGTCACCGTGAAGCTCTGCCTCTCACTCCAGATGTGATCTGTTCCTGCTCCTGAAAGGCCAAAGGACAGGCCCATGGCCCAGGAGGAAAATCATGGCGGAAGGGGTCCAGCCACAGTGGTGGGGCTTGCGCAGTAGCCATGACATCCCAGGGCTGAGCCAGTGCAATGGCAGTGGCTGCTGTCTCGGCTCGTCCCCCGGCTCCTCTGCTATTTCACCACCGACATCTGTGACCCTACAACAGCATGGCTTTGAATGGTAAAAAAATCTCCCTATAAGTGGACTGGAGATTTTTTTCAATAAATAATATTGTAGAGATTTTTGGAGATTTTTGACAATTTGAATAAACACGCAAACTGCATGGTCTAGAAATATTTTAAAAATTAGGAAAAAATTAGGTATGTCAGAAATGCATAAAATATATGTAGATACTCATCTACTTTATCATTTATTACCATAAAATACATAAGTTATAAAAGGTTAAAATTTAGGGGCGCCTGGGTGGCTCAGTCAGTTAAGCGTCTGCCTTCAGCTCAGGTCATGGTCCCAGGGTCTTGGGATGGAGCCCCAGAGCAGGCTCCCTGCTCAGTGGGGAAGGTGCTTCTCTGTCACCTTCTGACCCTCCTCCCTCCTTGTGCACTAGCAGACACGCTCTTACTCTCTCAAATAAATAAAATCTTTAAAAAAAAAAAGGTTAACATTTATCAAAACTTACACACACACTTACAGACTGTACATGGAGACATTTGCAGTCAAGAGAAATGTAAACAAAGATGCAATATTCAATCATAACTACATAAAACTGACTGTAATTCACGCTGCACTGCTGGAGTAAGTTCAGAACCACCTGTGCTGCTAGTGCGGGGAGCTCGAGTGTGGCGAGCACCCACTTACAGCGCTGGCTGACCACCATCATGGTATGAGCAGGCTGTCTCTCCAGAAACTGTGTTTCTCGGTAAAAGTGATCTTTCCCAATTCTCATGTATTTTTCATTATGTTTAGTGCCAGACCATAAACCTGAATAACACCCTGGGACCCATAAGAAGTCCACAGATGATGCTGGAAGTGCTCCCAGGAAGCATGACTTTACAAGAAAAAGTTCAATTGCCTGCTGTGTACACGGACTGAGGTCTGCAGCTATGGTGTCCACCATTTCAAGATAAACGAAATCCAGCATAGGGACCGCTGTAGAAGAAAGAAAGGAAGTTGATGAAGCTGTCACTGCTGCGACGCCAGGAGGCACGAAAACCTTGGACTTTCTGCAAAACACATTTTTATCCTGTATTGAAAATGCAGCTTTTATGTGGGTGCAAGCAAGATGGCTAAATGTGAGGCCTACCTATGGACTAAGAGGATTCGAGAAAAAGCCAAGTCATTACATGACAACTTCAAGTAAACGGCAAGTGAACGACCTAAAGCTGGAAAATTTAATGCCAGCAAAGGATGGTATGATAATTGCAGAAAGAGAAAAGTTAAGGGGCGTGGGGGATGGGTGAGCCGGGTGGTGGGTATTAAGGAGGGCACGGATTGCATGGAGCACTGGGTGTTATATGCAAACAATGAGTCATGGAACACTACATCAGAAACTAATAATAGACATATGGGGACTAACAGAACACAATAATTAATTAATTAGCAAACAGAAAGTTAAGATAACAGGAGAAGCAGCCTCTGCCAACCAAGAGACAGCAAATGACTTCTCTCTCGACCCCGTACACCGCTAAGAAAATTACTGAGGAGAAAGGCTATCTGCCCGAACAGGTTTTAATGCAGACTGAAGTGCCCTATTCTGGAAAAAAGCGCCACAAAGGGCACTGTGGACACCAGGATTTAAGGAAGGAAGGAACAGTCTGCCTCTACTGTTTTTGTGCCAGCATGGTTCGGTTCATGATCAGGACAGCCCTTATCTGTGAAGCTGCTACCCCAGAGAGCCCGGAAGGGCGAAGATAAACAGGAGCTGCCAGTCTTTTGGATGTACAGCAAGAAGCCCTGGACAGTGAGAGCCCCCCTTTCTGGATGGGTTCCCTCAAGCTTTGTCCCTGAAGTCAGGAAGCACGTCACCAGTAAGGGCTGCAAAAGAACTAAAGCTCTTTTGATTGGACAATGCCCCTGGCCACTCAGAACCCCAAGAGATTAGCACCAAAGGTATCAAAATGGACTATTTGCCCTCAAACAATGACTCTAACTCAGCCTCGAGATCAGGGGTCACTAAGGCTCATTACACACGTGACGTATAATGGAACGGATTGTGAACGCTGTGGAAGAGAACCCTGACAGATCATCATCAAAGTCTAGAAGGATTACACCACTAAAGATGCCATTGTTGTTACAGAAAAAGCCACGAAAGCCATCAAGTCTGAAACTAGACATTCCTGCTGGAGAAAACTGTGTCCAGATGTTGTGCATGACTTCACAGGATTTATGACCGAGCCAATCAAGGAAATCATGAAAGAAACTGCTGATGGCAAAAAAATGGTGGGTGAGTAAAGGGTTTCAAGGTACGGATCTCAGTGAAACTCCAGAGCTACCTGGCGGCACACCAGAGGACCTGAGAGAGGACTTGCTGGAGATGAGTGCTCTCGGATACTGCCGGATGATGAGGAAGGAGTCGTCACAGGAGAAGCAGGGCCAGAAAACAGACATTGGACAATCCAGCAGAAGGGTTCTGATTACTCTAGACTGCTCTTGACTTCTTTTACAACCCGGACCCTTCTGTGATATAGGCACCGAAACTAAACGGTGCAAGAAAGATTGGTACCAGACAGAAACATTTTCAGAGACATGAAATAGAAGAAGTCGTCAAACATTACCACGCATTCCCAGAGGGTTACACCCAGCGTGCCTGCCTCTGCAGCCTCGCCTTCTGTCTCCTCCACCTCTGCCCCTCCTCAGACACCAAGACCAACCCGCCCCCTCTTCCACTCCCTCCCCAGCCCATGCAAGCCCAAGACAAGGAGGAGGAAGACTCTATGACGATCCACTTCCACGTAGTGAACAGTAAACAATCACCACGCCGTACAGGTAATAAACTCATCTGTGGTGTATATGTCTTTGTGTGAACATCTAAGAACTGTAGGACAAGCACTGTATGGGACGTTTCTGTGTCGTCACCATCACTGCCTTCGTATTCACCATAAAGAACATCGCGTGTCCAAGACCTGCATGGAAGTGGACAGCCTATCCTTATGTAGGCATGAGGTGATTGATAGTTAACATAAAATATTGTGCTGATTTTCTATTTTATAACTCTACTTTTAAAGAATTACATTACTGTATATATGCCTCTCTCATATCTAGAGGAACTGCTCATCATCCTATCATCACAGGAAAGGGATTTTTTTAAATGTGGCAACGTTTCCAATGCTGTATTATGAATGACTATCACACTGTACGGCACAAAAAGTTTAGAACGATTCATTCGTCAGTGTAGAAGCTAGGCTGCCATGAAGCAATTGTACTGATTACAGCAGGCTATGGAAAACAACCATGCTGCCACTGCTTCGTTATCAATGCACAAATCGTTTTACCTGTAAGTAAATATAAACTACTTTTTCACATTACGTTTTCATTTTTTCTAAAGATTCATTTATTTGAGAGAGAGGGTGTGCTCGAGAACGTACACGCGTGTGGCAAGGGGCAGAAGGGTGAGGGAGAGAGGACCCTCAAGAAGACTTCCTGCTGAGCACGAGCCTGACGAGAGTTGGTTCCCAGGACCCCAAGATCATGACCTGAGCCGCAATCAAGAGTCAGACGCTTAACCAACTAAGCCACCCAGCCGCTCCTATGTTTTCATTTCTGATGTCTAGTGTTAGTGATGTCTAGTGTTAGTGATGTGTGTAACAGCTATAGTGTTCCATATCATCGAAGAATATTAATGCCGATACTGACAGACAATTCATGTTATCAACAGACAACAGGAACTTACGCTTTTGACACATACAGTACAATACTATAAATGTATTTTCTCTGCCTCATGATTTTTATAACATTCTCCTTTCTCTAGCTTATCATAAGAACAGTTTTATAATACATGTTGTTTCAGGATTTCTTTTCCTTTAGTGCCCCCGGTTCCTGGTCACACTACTTGGAAGAATGAAGAGGTAGACCAGACGAAGTGGTGGGCAGCAGAGCAAAGTTTACTGAGCGACTGTACAAAGCTCCCAAAGAGGGAGGGGACCCGAGAGGGTTGCTGGTGGAGTTCCTAAATCTAGGGGTGTTGATGAGATTGTTGGTGGGCTGTTTTAATCTGACTAACCCTCCCCACACCTGTCACCCAATCAGGTTTTTGTCCACACGGTCATCTACTCATCAGGTGGTTGTTCACATGGGAAAGGGTGGAGGGCTCCTTCCAGGGTAGTACAGAGTAACAGGATGCGATCTTTTCCCTCTTAAGGGCAGTTTCCTCTTAGGACAGGGGCCCCTTGCCCCACCTGCCTTTCTTCTGACCGCCCTCCATTACACGTAACATGGAAAATGTGTGCTGTATCAGTATCGGGAACAGTTCCAGTCAACGGCAGGTGATTAGTGGTTATGTTTTTGGTAGTCAAAAATTATATGCAGATTTTTTTCCTGTTGGGGGGTCAGCACCCTTAACTTCTGCATTGTTCAAGAGTCAAATGTACTTCAATCATTCCAATAAACTGTATTTCTTAGTTAAAATAGACAAAGTCAGGGAGCACCTTGGTGGCTCAGTGGGTTAAGCGTCCGCCTTTGGCTCAGGTCATGATCCCAGCGTCCTAAGATTGAGCCCCTCATAGGGCTTTCTGCTCAGGAGGGAGCCTGCTTCTCCCTCTCCCTCTGCGGCTTTCTCACTCTCTCAAATAAACAAATAAAATCTTTAAAAAAAAAAATAGACAAAGTCAGTTTATATTGCTTGGAATGCAAAAGCCTAATTGATAGGCTTCACCATTACACAGTCTCTATTTTTTTTTTTTAACATAAACAGTTTTTGAAAATTTCTTTAGTTTTTTGTTTTGGTCTTAGTAACAAAGTCATTTTGTTTAGTAGAAAGCTGGAAAGTAGAGCACAAACGCTGAAGAATGTAACATCGTTTATAATCCCACCATCTAGAGAGATGCAACCACAATCATTTTGGAACACCTTCCCAAGCTTTCTGCCCAAATGGACATTTTGACCTCAGAGAAGAAAGTGTGGACACAGTAACCACACTGGAGATCTAGGAAGACATTAAGCTAGGGTGACCACATAATTCATCATTCCGATACACTTTTAAGAGTGAAAATGCTTCTTTCTTTCCTTTCCTTTCCTTATTAAGAATTAAGCCAAGAAAATATACTTAAATTGGGGCTATCCTTGGCAAACCCAAGTGTACGGTTGTCCTACATACCTGAATAGTTCCGCCTACTGATTAGAAACCTCCACTTCAGAAACAGTACCATTCATCAGAAGACTCTATGAATTATAAATTATTCTTCCTTAGCACGATTTATTTTTAGCAACTGGCAAAAAGGTGAACAAGAAGATTACCCTTTCTATGTCCTCACAAATCCAAAATTTTAGAGAAATGACATCTTAGAAAACTTAAATTAGCATCAGAAAATGCAAAATATAACTATCACTCCTTCCTAAAGTCAGAAAAAATGCTGATCCCATTTGTCTTCGCACAGGAAGTCGTTCAATAAAAAACACACAGAGAACAAAAGACTTCTTTCCTGAATTATCGAGGCACCGCTGAAAGCAGTACGTCCAGTTCTTCACACCTAGGACAGTGTATCTTTTAGGTTTTCTTCCCCCTTTAAGTAGGTCAGAGCCCCTAAGAAGGCTGGAGGGGAAAACAGCCTGAACATCAAAATACACTGTTTCAAAAACAAAAAAACAAAAAACGCTGTTTCTAACAGACTCCTAGAAGCTGACAGGAAGTGATGGGATGAGAGAAAAAAAAATCATCATTAACAGACTCTAATTCAACACAAGCAGATAGAACAGTGCTCTACAAGACAAAGCAACAGAAAAACTGTTCAAGTGTGGGGAAATCAGAGTACAGATTCAAAAACAGTGATACACGGTTGATGAGAATAAGAAAGCCAGAACCCCTTGAGCTCATTTTTTCCCTCCCCCTTTTGAATGAGACCTTGCTTTGTAGCAGCTTTCGCTTCTCGCTTTCTGCCTTAGTCAGCGACTGCTCCTTACCTACCAGCTAGTATTTCCTTTCCTCTCATCTCCCTGGTTCTTTTCTGAAGATGAGTCCTGCTCACATTCCCCACCTCACTCATCGTACTTTACCTACAGGAGAGTAAATTCAATCTATGAATCAAATAGTCCAGGCTCAGCCTAAAAGGTCAAAAGTCCGTTTTTTATAAACTTACTTTTATCCTTTTAGATAGCGACGGTGAAATAGTAATTTTATCTGGAAGCAATATAGAATGAACACACTTTAAGACATTCCTTTACAGAAAGGGTATAAAAATCGGGTGAGGCACTGCATATTATGCCTGGTTTGTACAGTTCTCTATGTAGAAATCCTAGACGGAAATTACTAACAGGCAGGGATGAAGGGAGGGAGGGAGGGAAGAAGGAAAAAACTTTTTTAACGTTAAAAGCCTAAACATAGATTGTAGTTTCAGAAAAGTACAGGATGAACTAACAAGTTGACCTTTGAACCTCACTTGCCTCTAAAAATGGAAAGATCACTGGCGAATGAGAAAGAATACTGCTTTGAAACAACATTTTAAAAAATGTTTTTTCTCATATGTCTTCTTTTAAACATGCTCTTGATTCATTGGAGGCCTTTACTTACCACAAATGAAAATATTTACCTGGTATTTACCCAAATGCTTATTTATCAGTATTTTTAACTAGACATTAGCCTGCCTGTTTGAGATGTTTAATTAAAGTAACCTTTGGCAACACAATTCCAGTTCACAATCTGCAATGCTTTATTTTTATTATCATTTTGTTTGTCTGCCTTTTAAAGAATGATCAAGAACCAGTTTACACAAGCACTGAAATGGTGCCAGAATACAAAAATGACTTTTTAAAAAGAGACTATATGGTAAGGAAGGCATATAAACTTCATTTTGTAATTTTGCTAATAATAAAGAATTCAAATTCTGATACCAAAAGTAGATGGTAACGAACTGAGGTAAAGAACACGACTGTCGGGCTAAATTTAAGACCTTCCTTCTCTGCGGCCTCTACCAGCTCCTAGACCATTTACTGAGTGGTTAAATTCATATTTCCCGACTGGTATGCATTCTTATATTTGCTCTGTACACACACAGGGACTGNTCATGACCTGAGCCGAAGGCAGCGGCTTTAACCCACTGAGCCACCCAGGCGCCCCCGACTGGTATGCATTCTTATATTTGCTCTGTACACACACAGGGACTGGGGCCCAGAGAAGGTAACCTACTTGCCTAAGGTAAACAAAGCAATTCAGTGACTGGCCTGGTTCCAAAGCATGTGATCATAAAACAAGACCACCCACCCACTACCTCTTCAGCATCCACTTTATAAACAGTATCTCCTTAGGCATTATCCTCTTTATTTTAGAGAGCAAGAACCCTGGGGTGCCTGGGTGGCTCAGTCGGTTAAGCTCTTGGTTTCTGCTCAGGTCGTGATCTCTGGGTGGTGGGACGGATCCCACATCAGGCTCAGAGCAGATTCTGCTCGTCTCTCTCCCTCCCTCTTCTCCTCCCCTCTCTTCCTCTCCTCTCTCTCTCTCTCTCAAAAACAAATAAACAAACAAACAAACAAGACGAAAACCTAAGATTTAAGTTAGGTAGCTTGCCAAAATTTAGTTTCTGGTCCATGGCTCTGAAACCCATACATTCTTTCCAATCCATCATGCTGCTTTCAGTACTAACATTCTATCAGTCACCACAAGATGGTCCCCCCACCCCTTATGGGAAACGTGATTCCTACAGGATGGAGATCAAGTCAGATTTGGTCTTTTGTTGCCAAAGCCTCTCCTCTTCCTCCCTTCCGACTCCCCATTGCCTCTCCCAGCAAAACGATCAGACAATTCTCCAGGATTTACATTATTATCAGTCACTCCCTCTACCACCCTTCTCAAACAGGTTAACTGGAAAAGCCCAAAAACACTAGAAGGAATTCTTCCTCCAAGAAGAGCATCAGGGCAGGGCCCCAGTCAACAGTCTGACACAGTCTGAATAACCTTCCTCCCAAGTCCGAGGACCAAATCATATATATTGATGTATTTTTAAAATAAAAAATGAAATATTTCCCGCTGTCATTTCTATCTTTTGTCATTCTCCCCTGATTTACAACAGGCAACATTTCTATGTCTGCCGCCTCATCTAGAAGATGAGCAACATCATCTCAAACGACCCTTCTGGTTTAGAGCTCTAAGTAATCTCAAAAAATCTCCTCTTCCTTTGTTTGTGACGAAGAGGCTGAAAATTTATGTGGGCTGGAGGGCAGGAGGTGGGGGGCTGTAGATAAAACCCCACAGTAAGTAAAGCAAAGTCACTATTATTAGGTTCTCCCGTATACACAACGATCCACTCACAGGCACACACACAAAGTCCAATCTGAAACAAGCAACAAAAACAACCCAGAGCTCCTGCTTTGCCAATCCAAAATGAATCATTTATTTTTAGCTCACATTCACTCAAGACAGGGCCTAGACTGGTCTGTAGCAGCCAAATGAGCAACCAAGAGCTGGATCTCTAATCCTTAAGAGTAGCCTTTGGCTTGACTACAGCTATAACCTGAATATAAGAACAGAAAGCTCTGAAGGCTTAAAGCTTGCCAAGGAAGTAGAATTTCAAATATTTAAGTCTACTTCCCCATTTTATTTATTCTGGTAGAAGGTGTGGCCAGAGTTCAAAAAGCCTGGACATCTTTACATTCTAATCTCAATTTTTCAAGTCTGTGTGAGTCATTTTACAGTTGAGGAACCAGAGAAGGAGCAAAGGTGACCAAGATTAAAATTGAAATCCTAAAGTCACTTGTACAACAACCTTAAATAAAATAGTAAATGGTAATTTTAGGACTGTGAGAATTTTAATAAACTCAGAATTTGAGGAAAGATACAAAACTTTAAATTTCAGTTATCAAGATTATAATTTTCTATAAATTAGAGCATACTGGTCAGATGGTTGCAGTTCAGCCAATCATTTAAAGTTTAAATGGCATCAACAAAATTTTCTCACTCCAATCCAGGGAGCTATGCCCAGTATTCTTGCTGCTGGCATCAGTCACATGCAAGGGAAAGAGCACAAGACAAATAGGTAGCATAAGCTCAAGTCCCAATTCTGCCATTAATGAACATACTGGTATGCCTCCAAGGCCCATGGTTCACAGGAATTCAAACATCAGGAAGGTACTTCCAGAAGCAAAGACTACTACCAGAAAGAAGGCGCTGGAGATCCCACCAAAAACAATGTGAGGGTTTCCAAGCACAGAAGGTTGGGTAAAACAGCTACAGAAACAAACATTTAACAAATCTTTTCAGAAGAGAGTAAAATATGGGAATACTTGCCCAATACTGTCTAATAAAAAAGACAAAAACAATCTTTCCTCAGAGAAAACTTCCTTACTAATTGGGAAAGAAATTGGAAAACCTTTATTCAAATAAACATTTGTGTCTACTACATGGGCCAGAAGATGTGTCGGGTGCCAGGAACACAAAGATGGATAAAACTCTGTCTCTCACAGTCTAGTGGGGTGACAGGCAGCTTCTCAGACACATGTATCAATGGCTTTCTGGGAGACACAGAGAGAAGGATGCCCTGCAGGGGTGTTGGAGGGGAAGCTCAAAGTGGGGACACTATCCGAGTGGCGAGGTCCATGCAGCAGGAAGAGCACCTGTGAGCACAGCAAGGACAGCAAGACCAAGATGGCGGGGCAGCAGGAAGTGCAGGTGGGGAGCACCAGACAGTGAAAAGACCTTCTCAAGCTAGACGAGTAAGTCTTCTACGAATGCCATCCTGGAGGTGGCACAGTGGGCTGAGGGCACAGGCTAGTGGCAGACAGGAAAGAGACTGAGCAGCACTGGAGGCCAGAGGCGCAGACCGCTGAATAAAAGCAGAGCACGCAGGTCACAGGAGAGCACACGGTTTGGAAAGAACTTCTGCGAGAGAATTAACAGCACCCAGTGACCAATCAGATGGGAACTGAGAGGCAAAATGAGAAGGTAAGGCAATGCTGAGGATTTTGAATCTATAGAAAGCTATAAATACTCACTTTTTTAAATTAAAATGAGCAGTGTGACAAAATTTGAGAGACAGAAGAACCATTCCCGGTCACAGTGGGCCCTAATTTGAGTTTGACAGTTAACAAGTGACATGAGCAAGAAATCTGGCAGAGAGGACAGCGGCTCCAGCAGCTGCTACAATGCAGGGTTAGGGGCGCCAACTCCTGTACAGTAACTTTGGACTCCCCCAAAACCTAACTACTAATAGCCAGGACCCCTTACCGATAACCTAAACAATGAACACCTATTTTGTAT
Source organism: Ailurus styani (assembly GCA_002007465.1). Lineage (NCBI taxonomy): Eukaryota > Metazoa > Chordata > Mammalia > Carnivora > Ailuridae > Ailurus > Ailurus styani. The sequence goes on along the minus strand of LNAC01000322.1, from coordinate 1,387,393 downwards.
ATTATATACAGTGTTCTTATAAGGTAAGGTAGAGAAATGTTAAAATCATAAGGAAGAAAAAATACCCTTATTTATTGTTAAAAAAAATTTTTTTCTATCAGTGGAGCCACACAGTTCAAACTCCTTCAACTGTCCATATCAGCAAAAATCCTCACTGTTTGCTGGGCTGAGATTAGGGAACTTCTTTCTATCCTTGTACAGACCTTACAAAATTTCCTGTTGCCTTCTGCTTTCTTTCAAAGATATTTATAATGTTCATTTAAACCCACAGAGGCAGGGAAAAATTTAGCATTAACATTTAAACACAGAGGGTAATTTTTGTCCTTGACTCCAGAGCCCCCAAGGGCAGCCATACATCAAAAGGATGATTTATTCCCTCACCTCCCCTTACAACTACATTTTATAGGACAGAAAAGTGAGACACAGATTGGCCATATAACCTATCAGCACAGTCAAGAAGGATTAAACAAGATAAAGACTTTGGTTTATGATATGGTTTCAAAAGACATTTAGGTAGTGATGTAAAGTAAGCAGGTGGATATATATGTCTGTAGCTCAGAATGGAGAACTAAAATATAAATTTGGGAGTCACCAGCACACAGATGGTACTCAACACCATGGAAACAGATGAGATCATCTTCAGAGAGAATGCAGATGAACGGAGCAAAAGACCTAGGACAGAGACCCCGAGGAAGGGGCAACATTTGGATAAGGAAATTTTCCCAAAGAAATCAAGAAGGATGACTTAGTTCATCTTCTATCCCAATTCTTTACTAACCAAAAACAGAAACCTTTTATATTAAGTGTATCTATATATTTCAACACCAGATATTTTGAATGCTGAAGACAACTACAAATTTCACAAATTTCAGTAAGTGGCTAGTGACAGTAATCATTCATTTGCCTCTAACTGTCAGGAGTTAAATCTGCTGATGAGTGACATTTCCAGGTAAAGAAGTTTTTCCCTTTAAACGTATAGCTCATAGCTCAAATGCCTTCAAGAATCAAGTAGGCAAGTGGCGCCTGGTCGGCTCAGCCAACAGAGCATCCAACTCTTGATCTTGGGATTCTGAGCCCCTTAAATAAAAAATAAAATAAAATCTTTACACCAAATATAAATAAATAAATAAATAAATAAATAAAATCTTAAAAAAAAAAAAAAAGGAAAGAAAGAATCAAGTAGGTGAGTATGAAGCACTAACATACACAATGGTCAACGCTGGGTCCTGGTCCTATGGGCATGGGCCGCAGCTGACCCCATGGATATTCAAAGTCAGTGTACTGTAGAGAAAAATGGAAGGTCCTGGTACCCACAGTACCACATGAACCGGGAATCAAAACCACATCTCCAGGGGCTCGCAGCTACAGCCCAAGGCTGCACGTTAGCAAAAGTCTTTCTTCCTGCCATTAACCATTCTTCTCTACAGACGAAGTACAAATTCATTCAGTGCTGTAAAAAGGAGGTACTTTTTAAATTCACCAGCTCTGTGGCTTTGGTTGTTATCTCCAATCCATCCGTAAATCAGAGATCATCACACTGCTCTGAGGACTGACTAACTGAAAGCATGTCTGGAAAAGGTTCCAAACTTGGTGACAGAAGAAAAGACGAGGAGCTTTCTGAACTGTACCACTGACCACCAAAGCATAATAATACCTACACGGCTACTAAGAATCATCAAAGTACCATACAGACAAATAAAAAAAATTTTTTTTGAAAGGAGCTATATACCTTTTACAGGGTTCTCATTTTATTGCTCGAGTTTTTAACCACTAACTGAACAAAATGTAATTATGACAGAATAATGGCGCCTAACCAAATATATTAAACAGTAGCTGAAATGAAGTTTGATTCTCGGTATCAGAACTGACTGTACGGGGATGCCTGGGTGGCTCAGTAGTTTAAGCAGCTACCTTCAGCTCAGGTCATGATCCCAGGGTGCTGGGATCGAGTTCCGCATCAGGCTCCTTGCTTGGCAGGGAGCCTGCTTCTTCCTCTGCCTGCTGCTCCCCTGCTTGTGTTCTCTGAAAAATAAATAAAAATCTTAAAAAAAAAATAAAAGACAAAGAAGAACTGACTGTATGGATAACCTTTCCTATCTTCTCCTGAAGAAGCTGCTGCTACTTAAATGAAGCAGCTTCTGTGACTCCAGAAGGTCGGAATCATTGGTCCTCTTGCCTAAGAAATTGCATAATTCTCTTCAGACAGAAAGATTTGGGGTTAAGAAGCCCTGTCAGGCCAGGATGGGCGATGAAAGGGAAGATGACAGCGTACGTGTGATTCCTGTCCATGTGTGCCCATTACCTCTGTTTGCTCCATGGCCACGGCGGGCAGCCCGAGTCTCTCTGCCGTACTGGTGCTGACCCACTGCTATTGCTGGAGGAAGACATGAAGAGTGCACGTTCTTATTAAATACATACAACTGACTCAGGACACCTTAGATGTGGAAACCCTCAAAATCCTGGTTGTTCAGTGTACCCGGAGGAGCAGAGGGTGGGGCTGTGCACAACCCAGACCACCACCCAGAGAGTGACACTGTCCCATCATAAACACACTGGTTTTCTTACCTGTCTACACTATACACCTAGAGAACTGTTTAAAGAATGAAACTAACCATGAACAGGAGAACGCACTATACAACAAAAGCACTAGTTATTTCTTCTATTCTCTGGCTAGAGCAGAGCTAAAAGAACAGTCCTAGTATAATTTAAAATCACCATTCCTGTTTTTTTTTAAAGAAAAAGGAAACCATCAAACCAATGTCTTTGTATAATGTTCCAGACTCTGAACATCTTAAGTACTCAAAGTTATTGGTTACAAGAATCTAGAGGCACCTGGGTGGCTCCGTCAGTTAAGCGTCCAACTCTTAGTTTCAGCTTGGTCATGATCTTGAGGTTGTTAAGATCGAGCCCCACATCAGGTTCTGCACTCGGCGTGGAGACTGCTTCAGATTCTTTCTCCCTCTTCCCCTCTCTACTCACTCGCTCTCTCTAGAACAATTTTTGAAATAAAAAATAAATCTTTAAAAGAAAAGAATCCAATGTGGAAGCTTAGAGGAATCACTTGATCACGTGGGGCATCAGTCTCCCTCATTCAGAAAACAAGCACGGAGGACACTGGATCTCCATGCTCTGTCCTTGCTGTGATGTTCTGTTTTCATTCTATTTATCTATGGATGCCTTGGCAAAAGAACTAGTGAAATGATGCTGCTTAGTTAATGAAAATGAATCATTATAACTGAGTTGCTTCATAAATGGACTTTTACATTCCACCACTCCAATATTGAAGTTAGAGGGGAACTGACAATTTTAGGGGCACCTGGCTGGCTCAGTCGGTAAAACATTTGACTCTTGATCCCAGGGTCATGAGTTTAAGCCCCACAGTGCGTGTGGAACCTACTTTAAAAAAAAAAAGAAAATGACAACTCTGGTAATATGGTGATTCCTCCTAACTTATCCTTTCAGTAAGTGTATGAAGTGGAATGACAAGCAATATGACGTGTAAATCTTTGATTTCTTCACATGAGCTCCTGTTGTCTACATGCCTCTCAAAGCATGACCATGTCACTGAGCTACATGTTATTCTAGTGTTCGAAACAGGCCATTTTGTACCACACGCCCTCACATGTAACAAACGACACAAAGGAACGCTGATGTGTGACCCATAAATGAAAGGCTGGCTGTGCTGGACTCAGGGGGACATGGTATCAGTCACCATACGGTAACGCCACATCCAGAGATAGACAGGATTTAACGCACACACACCTAAGGTGTGATGCCACTGAACTCTTGGTGGAAATTCTGAAGTTCAGAACCACAAAAAGTATCAAATCATAGGAGGTAAGCAGACAGAGTCTCATCTTTAGAAAAAGTTAACTTCAGCACATCTACTTTAAAACACTAAATCTAAAGAAATTTCTTGGAAAATGCTTAATCTGCATTTATATGAAGTATCACTACAAACAGCTCCATCGTAATATCTAGTCCTAAGAATCAGACGGCCTTTAGTGTTCTCCATAAACCGTTTGATTGCATTAAACTACCAGAAGGGTGAACCACAGAGAAGCAGTTCCATTTTTGTCACTGGCTGTTAAATATTCGATAGCACCTCTGAGAGAAGCAGGGGTAATAACTGCGCTTTTCTCTAGGAGCCAGTCGGCCTGCCAAGCCGGGCCTGAGCTGGCGCTGAGACGGTGATGGCCATGTGGGCAGTAAGAGCAGCAGGAGCTACTCAGGAGCAACAGCGGGGGAGACACAGTGAGGACGGGCTGGACACCGCATACCTCTTCCTGCCCAAACACAACTTCTGCATTTGTTAGCTTGGAAATAAATACTTGCATCTACTCTGAAACAGACAGATACAAAACACCAGAGCAATATAATCCATCATCGATATACTCTCTTGCTTCAACTACAAAAGCTCACGGAAAAAAGCAACAAATTATTAACCACAAAAATTCTGTAATCATGACTAATCATATACAACACAGAAAAAAATACTTAAGGTTTGACAGGCCAACCACATCCTTAGGACATCCCTATCCAACTAAACAAATAAGGAACCAATCTTTTTTTAAAATCTTGGAGAGAAACACACTCCACAGCCTCTCCTGGTAATCCATTTCAGTGTTTAATAATCACAGCATCAAGGAATTTATCTCTCCTCTGTCATTCAAACGGTAAATACTGCCATAATGCTACCACCACTTTCCAGAGCAAACGAACGACGTTTTGCCACCAACTCTGCAACACATCTTGCAACCTTTGATTCTATTCTAGAGGCGAAATGCATTTCTTAAGACTTTCTTTGAAAACCTGAGATCTGACTTTAATGCTCACAGGCACACGTCTAAGTTCTACACATGGATGGAACATGTCCCTTGCCAAACCCTGTCAATGGCTCTTGGTAAACTTCAGCATTAAAATCCAAAAGCCTGGGGTACCTGGGGGCTCAAATGGTTGAGCATCCAACTCGGGTTTGGCTCAGGTTGTGATCTCAAGGTCAGGAGATGGAGCCCCACGTCAGGCTCCAAGCTGGACACGGAGGCTGCCTGAGACTGTCCCTCCCTCTCCCTCTTCCCCTGCTCACGTGCTCTCTCCAAATAAATAAGATCTTTTAAAAATTAAAATTAAAAATAAAATAAAATCCAAAGTCCTTACCACTGCACAGAAGAATCCTCGCGGCCAGGGCACAATCTCTCTCTCACAGGTTGTCCCAGCCTTTCCTCTACCTCTTTCCCAGCCTTACAGAATTATCTGGAGTTCCCAAATGGTACCACAATGTTTCAACTCACTCTGAGGGCTCCCACGCTCTCTCCCCAGCCTGCAAGGCTAACCTGACGACTGCAACTTCACATTTCAGCCCTCCCACTCTACAAAACCACACACACTGCTGGCCCCTCCCACCCCAAACTCAAAATTCTAGCAGGAAAAATGCAGTTTGCCAAAAAATAGACCTTGACTAAAAGGGTGATTAATTTTCACATAAAGTCAGTGAATACTTACTGAACACACACAAGGATCTAGTCCACAACCTCCACAAGGAGGGCTGGAGAATCTTAATTTCTACACACCTTTAAAAAATTTTTTAAAAAAAGGAAAGCCTATCATCGGTGTTAAGCGTTCTGTCATCTGCATGGGGTGAGACGCTTCTATCCCATAACTTCTTAAAATTCCTTACAAAATTAAGATTCGTTAACAAAGGCCCTCAGTAAAACTTAAGCGTTTCATAAATGCAAATGAATACAAGGATGTACTGTGTCTGACAGTTTGTTAAAGTTGGTTCCACGGACCCTGCTCTCACGTGTGCACACGCGGAGGAACACTGAAGGCGTCGCGGTAACAGCGGGCTGGCCTGGGAGAAGAGCTGAGGAGCAGGACTGGTGCAAGTCAACAGCGGCTAGCACGCAGTCGGCCGCCAGCTACGCGGCACTCACACGCAGGCGGCGGTGCGGCTCCCGAGGAAGAGTGCGCGCACTGGCGGTGAGAGCGTAAAGCTGTACCTTTGGGGAGCGATGGGATGCTCCAGCAGCCATTCCATCTCTAAGACCACCCCGACTCCATAAATACAATTATGGTATGCCCATTCATAACAGAGACTCAGTCCTATGCAGCCTTTAAAAATGATACCGTAGTAAAATGATGCTACAGAAGATTTACTTAACAATGTGAGAAAGATTGCATGTGATAAAAACCCAATTCCAAAGTAATTTGTCAGTATGATACTGGGTTTTCTTTCTGATAATGGTGATCCTGTTAAAGTATGTCTGCTTGATTTTTAGAGATCTACTTACACTAAAACAAAATATTAACCTTAAAAAATTAATAAGGGTGACTGACCTTTAACAATAAAAGCATGGTGCTTTTTGTGTCCTTCTTTTTATCTGTATTTTTTTAAATGAATAAACTAGATATATGTGAAAAAGATAGTAAGGGGCGCCTGGCTGTCTCAGTCGGTTAAGCGTCTGCCTTCGGCACAGGTCACGATCCCAGGGTCCTGGGATCGAGCCCTGTGTCGGGCTCCCTGCTCAGCGGGGAGCCCGCTTCTCCCTCGCCCCTGCCCCTCCCCTGCTCCTGTACACGTGCCCTCTCTCTCTCTCTCTCAAATAAATAAAATCTAAAAAAAAAAATCACATTAAATAATACTAATCATAATTAAGTTAAAGAAAAGGTTCAGTTCTCCTGTAGGAACTAGTATATTTTCTCCTTATAGATAGTAAGAGCAACATTACTTTTTTTTCTCTAGTCTGGCTGTCAGGAGACTTAACGCCAAATATGCCAATCACCATTAGCAGGTGCACAGCAAATGCGGGGTGGGGGCGGGGTGGGGGGTGCTTCTGACTATCCACCATCACAACCTTATACCCTCACCTGCACTTCTCCGGCCCTTTCTCTATTGTATTGTGGATATTCTTCTAACTAGCCTCAAAATCTATTTTTGTGGGAGGAGTGTGGGTGAAGGGGGAAAGAAAGATGGAAAAAGAAGGGATGGGGGAAGGAGAGAAAGGATGAGGTGACAGTTGCACAAACAGGATATTGCTCTACCTCTGCAATTTTCAGGTTAACTTACTGCAGTTTAAGTGCTACCATAGTGCGCACTCCTTCAGGGGCCCTTCCCGTTTCAAACAGTTGAGATCTTCTTGAATTTTGGCACCTTAGTATGCAGTTACTAGAGCAGTGATCACCATCAGAAAAACCCAGAGACACACTTCTTAGTAAAACAATAGTTGGGACTTGTACATCTCCAATATACGGATAATGCTTATAGTACTCACAGGATTTGAAAATCCTTTACCATAAATCCTCACAGGTTTGTGGCTCACAAACTGTAAATGAATGTGCTATAGCACCGTTTACCATGAGCTGAATTCAGACTGTAGATATTCTTTTAAGGCTGGAACGAGTTTTGTTTTTAACTTGTGCCATCATTTAAAATGAGAGCTCTGGGGCACGTGTCTGACTCAGTGGCATGAGCAACTCTTGATCTCAGGTTTGTAGGTTTGAGCTCCACAATGGGTGTAGAGATTATTTAAAAATAACATCTTTAAAAAAATAAATAGAAATAAAAAATGAGAGATCTGACATTAAAAACAACAACAAAACAAATTCTCAACCTCTCCTAAAAATCACAAAAGCCAGCACAACTTGGCTTGTATTTCAACATGTCAGTAGCCAGCAAGAGCAGATCAGCAGCCACTTCTTTATTTACTTATTTATTTTGGAAAGACACAGGTCCTTTATGAACACTTGATGTCAAAAACACATGTCACTATAAAAACTGCATTACATACCTACAAGCAAAAGGACAGATGTGTAACACTCCCAACCACTGCAGAATTATACAGCATCTTTGCGTACCGCAAATTTGTGTGTATGGGCTCATTTATACATACATGCACACGCACACACACAAGCACCCTTATGAACTCTGGGTTTACAGATGCTAGAACATCTTTAAATTTTTTTTTGCCACGTGTTTTTCACCTTTCCTACTCTTTTTATTTTTACAATGTCTTTTAGTGACATTTTTGCATTATTAAGTCTTCATAACACAGTTTAATCTCTACATCATATTCCTTATGCTGTATAAACCATAACGAATTCAATACTCTCAAACTGCAAATCATTCCGTTTATTTCCAATAGCTTTGCTATCATAAAGGTGCAGAGTAATTCACAAAGACCATTTTGTGTTTTATTTTTGCCTTTGCAGAACAGGAAAGGGTGTTGAGTTCTCTGTGCTCCTTCTCCCCAATTCTCTCTCCCTTCTTCTTTTTTTCTTTTTTAATTGCAGTATAACAGCAGCCACCTCTTTAGATGGGGCTGTGGTCTCTAATGTCCTAGAGGCTGCAGTTGGCCCTCATCACTCACTCACAGTTGCCTTTGGTAGGCAAATGTTTGTAACCCCTTCATGTGCGTTCACCCAAAGTGCAATTATTAGTTATTTGTAATCTTTTCAAAAAAGTGTCAAGAGCCTCCCACTGGAGTGGTCCATGATATGGTGCTCAGCACCACGTGCCCAAAAAACTGACCAACTTAGGTCAGGGGTAAGCCACCTACCAAGGCCTCTTCTATAAAGACCCTATGCTTTTGCGCTGCCTTTGCTGCTCCCAGATTTCCAAATCACTGACTGGCTAGTGCACAGCAGCTGCTGATAATGCTGGATGGATGGACAGATGACGGACAGATGACAAATGTAATCTACACTAAAATTAGTCTTTAATTTTAATTTTAATTCAGCCACTGGCTGGAAGAATTCAGCTCCAAAGGGAATCTGCAATATGATTGCTAGAGGTAGAGTTATTTCTGATTGTTGTCATTGTTATTCTTACACTAGCTGTTCACATTTGTGCAAAACTTCCCTGATCTGACATTTGGGGAGGTGGGGAGAAAAGCAGTTCCCAAAGCAAAGAAGAAGTGCTGCTGTGGGCACACAAAATGATTATCGGTACTACTCGGGACTTGGTATTGAATTACAACAAACCACATACTGAGAGAGTTACTCTTTTCCTGACTTTTTTCAGGCTATCTGAGTATATCAAAGAGCATGTCTCACTTTGGTGCTAACACATATTTAAGCTCCTTTCTGACACTTGCCAATTTAATTTCCCTTGTAAACAGAGGGAGCATATGGCCAGGCCTAAAGTCTTTACCAGACAAGAGATTTGAGACAGGATTTAATAGTAAATGTTTTTTAAGGTTCTGGTACGAATACAAAGACTTTTTTTTTTTAAAGAAAATTACCTTTAAAAAAGCATTATAAAAATCTATGTTACATATATTTTATCACAACTAAAAACAAGCAAAAAAAACGTGTTATTAAGTAAATAACAACAAAGGATGGAGTACAACCAAGACAAACAGCACCAAGGTGATATACAAAATGTTTACATTTGGGAAAGAAATGGCTATCGTTTAATAATAATAATTATAATCTACCAGTTTGGCAGAGATGGAAAGTGTTCAGATTTAATTTCCATTTTACATTATAACAAATATTAAAAAATCTGTACTAGCATTTTTATGGTGACAGATAAACCTAAAATGTATAACCTCGATTCTCTGAGTTAAATTAGCTTATCAGTATAATTGACTACATATGAGAATATATATAACTATATATGGCTATACTTTATTTACTCTAAGCCAATACCATAAAAATGATTCCCTCTACCAATAAAGTCTTCTCAAAAAGTTCCCAAGTTGTAAGCTGCAAATGATGATATAAAATAAAAAATATTCTGCAATGAACACACTTCTATCTTTAAGTTCTTCAGTTGGGGCTAATACTAAGTAAACTAGTAAATAAACCAACTGTCACTGATACTGCCCTCTGTCAAACAGCAGCTGTGACAAATGCTACAAAGGAGAGGTACCTGGTTCTACACGGGCTTAAGACAGGTGTAATGGGACCTCGGCAGGACTTCCTTAAGACGGGAGGGATAGAAGCTGCATGAGAGAGCAAAGCAAAAGGGAGAGGACCACAGTCAGAGGAGTCTGAGGCTGGGCTGGAGAAATGTGGGCGCTCACTGGCCCAGATACGGAGTTCTCCTTTCTGTCAAGAACACTGGGAAGAGAGCAGAGGGGTACTTAAAGTGGAAAGCCCTGCCTGAGCAGACTGGAGCTCTGGAAGGCTCTGCGGGCTCTAACGTGGTAACCCTGCAGACAGGATCAAAGTTCAAACTGATAACACACACAATAATCTAGAAATTACCGCATCTAGACCACATAAATAAGGACCAACAGGAAGGAAGCTCAGAAAACTGTCCCGTTTTTTTTTTAAACAGACGTTAAAAGACAAAAGTACACTTTCATTTAGGTGTATGATACAGAAATCCTAGAGACTATGATACAAAATGTAACACTATACAAATTAGGCATTATAAAAATGTAATATAAAATCAAAACATATCAAAAATGTCCTAATTTCTTGGTCAGACCCACGGTGGCCTACCTACCTCAAGGGTTTTAAGAGCACCAGAGGTCTAGGGAGGGGTTCTCAAGGGTGGGGTGACTGAGTACCAAGAATTGCCGTTTTCTATGACAGGCTTCTAATAAGGTTTAAATGAAGAAGTAATTCTGCAACTGAGACCAAGTCTGAAAACTAATGGTAACACCATGGCCTCCAGGGTCCAGTTGAAAGATCAGAATCAGTCAGTGGGAGAGCAGTACCTCAGATGACTACACCTTATGATTCCCATTGGGTTTAAACTTCCAATTTCCTTCATGCAAGCTGGTACCGAGGAAGTCCCTTCTCTCTCTCCAAGTCTCCTCCCAAAGGCTCAAACTGCTGGACGGGCACACCTATCAGAATCCTGACAGAGAAAGAAAACGGGAAGGGGACAGAAATGGGACGGCAGAGGAGGAGGACGTGCAGGGCCATCAGGCTCGCCGGGACCTGGTGCACAGCTAGTACAAGCGCACACTGGCCCAGTCACTCAGGAAAACTGACCATGTCCACTAACGGTAGCAAGGGCCCTCCTGGGGCACACACAGCAGAACTGCACAGGTCCCTTCCCCAAAGTCATGTACACGAATGCTCCGAGCAGCAGTACTCCTAACAAGCCGCAAACACCCCGCATGCTCATCAATAGCAGAATGGAAAAATAAAGTGGGACACGCTCATACGGTGAATTATGCACAACAACAAGACCCAGCCAACTCCCGCCACACACAAAACACAAGTGCATCTCACAGGTGATGAGGGCGGGGGGAGAAGACAGACCAAAAGCGGGTACACACGGGGTTTCTATTTATAGACGATGTTCAAAAACAGATACAAACGAACAGTCCTACGTATGTGGAAATAACTTCATCTTTACCTTAATACTAAGACCCAAAGGAATCCCAGTCTTAACATATTAAGAGCCAAAAACTTTCAGTAAGTAAACCTAGCGGAAAATCTTAGTGACCTTGGGCTTGGCAAAGATATCTTAGATACAAAACGTAAAACATAAAACTACAAAAGAAAGAAAACCCCATAATTGGATTTCATAATGATCTACGATCTATGTACTTTCCCATATACATCTTCAACAAACATATTACTGAAAATTAAATGAAAAGACAAGCAAGCGCAAGGACTGAGTGGAGGGACACAGTCAGCCACTGTCATCTCTTCTCACCGCTCAGGGAAAGTACGTCTCAAGAACACTTGCCCCGGAAACTCAGACTGTGGTAGAGGCAAGGGTGAGAAACGGAGAAGCAGTCACTCCCCACCTGCCTTGTGAGCTGGAATGTGAGACAGAAATTACAATGAAGAGGGAATTTTGTTTTAAGATTTTTTTTTTTTTTAAGTAATCTCTACACCCAATGTGGGGCTCAAACTTACAAGCCCTGAGATCAAGAGTCAGACGCTCTCCCGACTGAAGCAGCAGGTACCCCAGAAGAGGGAATTTTTTATAAAATCTGGCTATCCTTCCATGGCTGCTCTTAGTTCACCACGGAGACATGGAGGAAAATACATTTCACAAAAGAGCAAATAAAAGACACCTTGGTCCTGGATCCTTTTCCACCGAATATCCTTTACTTCTCTCTTCCATCCTGATTTTCAAAAAATTTTCCCCTTCCATTCCCCTTATTCTTCCAGGCTTCTCTTTTTGCTTTCTGCAACCACGCATCATTATCATATGCCCTTTTTCTTTCACTTAAGAGGCTCCAAAATAAGAAAAGGAATTAAAATACACACACAAAAATAGCACAAGTTCTGTGTGCTTCAAATGCCCTTCTTATGCTGGGGTAGGGACCACGATCTCTATCGTTTCTCACCAATCCTGTTTATACAGCATTGGCAGAACATAGGCCATAGCATAAGTATTTTTATGATACTTTCTCCCTTTCTTTCCTTCTCTCTTCTCCTGAAAAAGGTAGTTACCAATTTATAAATTCAATTAAGTGCTAGCTATGTGGGATGCTAATGACCTAAGCTAGCACTTATCTACTACAGTGTAAAGACCCCTTTTAACCCCCCAAAATGTCAAACACATAACACACACACACACGCACACACACACACGTACGCATCCACACGCACACACGAAATGATCCTTTTGGTATCTGGTCCCTGAGAAAATGCAAACCTAGTAGGCACTGCTATTTAGTTAACTAAAGACTGTGAACTTTATTAATTACAACAACAACATTTACATTTCACAAGAGCAGATGGGGGCAAAGCTTGTGTGAATGCAGGTTCCCAGCTCCTTGGGTGGGACCTTCCCAGCACAAACTCCTCAGCCCTCCCGGGAGTCCACATGTAAAGACTGGGAATCCTCACTCTGAGCGCCTGGGGTTCAACTCTTCTTCACTGATTAAGAATTGTCCAATTTTGTTAATGAATTCACTGAAGAACTAGCAATACAGTTCGACAAAAAATTTAATAGAGCAAAGTTCCTTCTGCTCACGGAGGACCTTTAGGGGATGATGTGTCAGAGTCCTCCCCACAGCCAATCCCTGTGTGCACATGCGTGCTCCCTCCCTCCCTCCCTCTCCACCCCCCTCCTCGTCTTCCCTCCTCACTCAGGATTTGTATTTGGAACTGCTTAATAAATGATTACCACCTTTTTGCTAGCTATTACCATGATTACTACTCCTTTTCCTCCTCTTCCCCACCCACTCCACCCCATAAACTTCCAAATCCCAGAAGTGTTATGGCTAAGAAAAGTCAAGAAGAAACAAAACCTTGAAAACCTAGTTTTTACGTCAAACAAATGTTCACAGCTTTCCTTTTTTCATTAAATAGGGGTAGGTAAAGAAGTAACCCTGCGACTGGTCCTCTCACTACCATATTTAAGATGAGTACATTCATTCATTCAACAGGCAGCAATTAAAAACCAGATACTCTAGTTAAGATATGCTCCTAAAATCTGCAGAAGGGGGCCCCCTTGCAACTGAAAGATATTCCTCTTAACTGGCATTGACATACATCAGGTATCATGTGGTTTGTTGTTGATTTTTTTAAATTAATTCAATAACGTTCTCTGTCCTTAATTTAAAAACCGAGTAAGTTAACTTTTTCCCCTTTCTCCAAAGCTTAAAACCAAAAAATAGAACTATAATTTCTGTCACCCCGATGGATTTGGTCCTATGAGTCAGCCATTCTGAACAGGACTCCAAGCCTCCCCTACAAAGTAACATTCAACGGACCTCCGCTATTCTGTTAAAGGTAAAAATACAATCTTAAATTTCAAGGTTTTATTGAGATCTGTGTTAAGCAAACATACTTTCTTATTTAGGCTCCAAAACAACCTTCAAAATTCCATATATTGCTTCAAATCATATTTACTCCTTAATGAAGGATCCTAAGTCTACAAAAGTAAATTAGGTTTATTTTTTGTTTTGTTTCTCCCATTTTACAAAACTGTCTGAACAAAAATTGATCCAACCAACACTAACTGTCACACAGGACTAATAATTCCCATGAAGCAGGTTAAAAATATGAGATGGAAGAATTATTAGGAATATCACATCAGTGTTTATATTTATTATATTTTATACTTAGAAATGTTGCTTCTCCACTGGATGGCCTGAAATATCAAAAGATCATTCTATGCTGCAGATAGTGAACAAAATCAATTATGGAAAATGCAAGTTTTGGTTTCTTGCAAACAAGTAGCTTCTCCCCTCCCTTCTTTTAAAGAAGACAGGATTTCTTTATCATTTTTACCAAAAAAAAAAAAAAAAAGGAATACTGACCCTATATAAATTCCAAATAGCTTTAAAACTTAAGGCCATGACTCAAACACTCAAATGGCTAAATTAAAAATTAAAAAAATAAATCTAAGACTTTCAAAAACTTAAGTAACTGGTGAACGAGGAATTGAAGGATGTGATGTAATGTTACATGATACTACAAGCTATTACATTCATGGGCAGGATATAGCATTATTAGGCCATGAATTTTTTTTTAAGTTCATATTCTTGTTTCTCAAGTTTTTTCAAACACATTAAAAAGACAAAAGACTTGACTACTCATTATTGTATGCCTTTAAAAAAGAGGAGAAAAATAGAGTAACTTCTATTTTTTAATATGTATATACATTAATGAAACAACTTCTGTGTTTACAAAGTGTTGGCTGACCCATAAACTACATTTATCACCCATGAAGTCAGCATATCACAAGGGCCATGTATGCGTCTAAGCACCCCCAAAAGAATAATAAACAAAGCAAGCAAGCTCTGGTAAAACTGTGTATAAAGCTGTTACAAGCATAGTGGCTGATTAGTAAACTTTAAAACCATGGCCACATGCAACTTCCCTTTCCATCAAATTTAACTACAAGAGCTTAGGTAGGAAGATTATTAAAATAATAAATGACAATAATAATAAAATAAATAAATGTAATCACCAAAACATTTTTAGCTTCTTTCCTTAGAAGAATGTATTTTAACCACAGAAACCTCATCACCCATTCCTAACTTGTTTCTCACTAATATTCACCCATTCTGTCCAACCTTCAATTTATCAATCGAGAATTCATGCTACTCAAAAGAGCTGACATAATTATTGCCACCATCCCACTGAGAATGCTCTTCCTGGTAACAAACTCCAACATTACAGTCGGCACCTGGACCCCGGACGAGTCACACTGCCACCTCTCCCCTTCCCATCACCACCATTTTACTGGCAGAACACTCACAAGGCTCAAGATTGTTTTTCACCTCAGCGAACAGAGTGTTCAACATCGGATGGCTAGCCACAAACTGGGAGTTAGAAACTACTCAAAAATAAACACAAATGTGAATAAATTTTTCTGTTTTCGGTTTCTAAAGAAAGCAGATAACATCTTATTTGTGATGTTCTAAATTACAGCCAGGAGCCTTTCACCTAATTACACTGATAAATCGATTTAATGTCATCATTTTGCCATCAGATCATGTCCTCCCTACACTAGTGTACTTGAATTAAATCCATTTTACCATGGTAGGTTCTTCGCCTCATTTTCTTCCCCAGTGCTTTCCCTTGATCATTCCTCAACTACTAAATCATGCCTCCATAATATTTTCCTAAATATTAAATCTGTGAACAAAAAAGATAACCTGAAAACTAACCACAGGCGAGGGAAATCAATACATCTTCAATACAAAATATCAACATAAAGTATAAACTATTAGGTAACCAAGAGAAAGGTAAGCATCAACTGTATGCCCAAGAACCTCAATTTAAAACATTATGTAGTATGCATAATTTTGGCAAACAGAGGTGAACACAATATTTACATATCAAAATGGGCAACTATATAGCCTCATTTCTGGCTGGAGATAAAAATACCTTAATTCCATGTATTAAGTAAAATAGCCATTTTAAGGAAATACCTCCTTTTACAGGTATAATCATTTGACTGACAGATAAAATAATTGCTTTAAAAACACTTCTGAGTCATTTTGTCCTTACCTGCAGGCACGAACCATTACTGCATGCAGTGACTGTTCCATTTCCTAGCACAGACTTGAAGGAGCATCATATCTCTTTCAGAATGTGACTAATCTGTGGGTTTGCAATTCCTAAGCTATTTACAAATGGCACTCCCTTTCCACATAAGAAAATATTTATGACAACCAAAAGCCAAGTATTTTTAACCTAGATCGTACAAATCATGTTGGTAATTTTGCAGCAACAACCTCGAAATACAGGAAGAAAATCTAATACTAATATTTCCTTCAAGAAAGCAAGATTCTTGTTTTGCAGCTGAGTAAATTATTTTCCAAAGCCTTCAACAGCTGTCACACATGAACTAGCGCTCTGCTGGGCTATGGTGTACATGCTGCAGCTGATTCGGCTTCACTATTTTTTAAAAAATCAATTACCCTTTGTAAAAGCAGAACAGCCTGCCCAAATACACATTTTCAATACCACACAATGACCAGCATGCAGTACAATACATTATACAGCAAACTTGACAAGAAAGAAAACACGTCCTGGTTTGTTTCTTAGCAATGCTACACCATTAATTGTTCATGCAAGAGATGTAGCTGTACCTTTCTGAAGAGGACGACTTCTCAGAGTTAACTGACATCAGCAGCTCAATCTTCTGCTTGATTTCTGGAAAAATCAGAAAATATTCACAACCAAGATTGCCTGCCCTTGCTTTCAAGCTTTATATCAACAGATTTTTCGTCTCTGATCCCTTTTGTTCAAAAAGAGGCCACAAGATTCGCAATACTTCTGTTAGGACTGGGATTCGATGGTGCTATAAAGGGAAAAGCTCCAGAGGCACCAGGCCTTGCTAAACTATGCACATGACTGTTTATGAAAGCAGGAAGTACCATTTCTTTAAAGCAGAGGGGTGTTTTCTTTTTTAAGGTAGAACTAGCACGGCTCTCTCAGAAGATTTCAAATGCAGCAAATTAAAACACAAACAAGAAATGCTCACCACTGCATTCGATACCCTAGATCATCTGAGAAGCCTGGGTAATAAAGGTATGAGCTGTAAGGAACAGATGTGCAACCCTTGGCTACTTGCATTTCACCAGCCCTAAAAAATATGGCTCAGTGAATCATTTTTGTCACTTAAGAATGAAATATTAAACCAGAACCCCAATTTATAGATTGGAATTTTTTTAACCTTTGTTTTAATTTCTTGGTTGTCTTTAAATGAAGAATGTGTTTAATACCTAGTCCCTTAACTCCTTTAGAAAAAGACTTCTATTTTACACCTTAATTCTCCCCTCCTCCTTCGCAGTACAGCACAAGTGAACAGCAACACCCAGTTACCGAGCAGATAATATACTTGTCCTTTTAGGAAAGGACTGACAATGCCATCTGCAACAGAAATGGAAGCGCCAATTCAATTTAATTAAAAGAGAATTGCTGATACTGATTTGGGGGGGGAAAAAAGACAGACTAAAAGGGAAGGAGAGGTAAAAATAAAAGGGAGAGGGAAAGGGGGGGGCCTAACACATTTCCTTTAAAAATACTAATGACTAACCTAAAAGCACATAATTTTACTGAATAAAACTGACAAGGTCCCATTACCCATACTATTTCACATGCAAAGCTGTTTTCCTACTCGTAAATGTAATTCCTATGCATAATAAAAAGTTCACATACCAAAAATAAAACACCTGACCACTGAAATACTACTATAGGCAGTTTCAGGATTCCAAAGTAGACCTCAAGAGTTTGGGTTGTTTTTTTTTTACGGGTAAAACAAACCTTAATTTTTAAGAATCTCAATTACAGAAATCAAAGGAATATAAAAAGATAGAAAAGGAAAAGGGAATAAAAATTAGTTGCCTAAAATACGATGGACCTGCTCAGAAACAGCCTTTCAACGTTGTTAAAGCAAGGGATTTTCCAAATTGTTTAAGCTTCAACTTCATCCAGTGGGCACTGTATAGATCTGGCACGAACATGTGATGAGAGAACGGAGTCTGCCACAAGCTGTGGCCAAACTACCTAACCACTGGGGAGAGCACGTGGCACGGTGGTTAAATGGAGAGGACGATAACGAAACTTACCTTCAGGATTCCTGCGTGATTAACAGACTGTGGCACCAGGTGCCACAGCGAACGCTTAGTAAGGCCCCTCCCGCCGGTTTCAAAAGAGCACAGTGTGTAAGAGCTCGGGTTCGGCCACCAGCAGCCGTGGATGTGAAGGCAGCCTCTTCCAACATTTTTAATAGCCACATGACCTTGGGGAAATTACTTAGACTTTCTAAAAGCCTCTATCTCCTTTCCTATAAAATGGGGATAATAACGGGCTCGTAAAGGGCTGCCGTGAGGATTTAATGAAAGACAGTGTTCCACGACAGGCGTGCAGATGTAGGGTCGTGCCTGACAGTAGTCAGCCCTCCGTGTCTACTGCTAGGGAGTGCCTGGCAAAGGACAGCAATCCTCAACAAATATATGTCGAATGAGTTAATGAGGTACATACACTAGGTCTGTCCTATCTTAAGCAGCTTTCGACAGTTTTGATCCATCTTCTCCCTCTTGCTGTCAAGCTCAACATACACCTTCCTGTCACTATAGTTGGATTATATGTGGAAGTTAAATCTGTATGTCACCCCACCCCATGTAGACTTATACTCAGGTATCAACTAGCCAAGTCAGAAATGAGGTTACACTTGAATCCTTCATTGTGGTGATTGTTCATTCCAAAAAGACAAAAAATTCGCACTTCGGTGTGTAGATTATCTGTGCAAGTAAGCTGAAAGACCCCAAGTTTAGGGGCACCTGGATGGCTCAGTCAAGTGTCTGACTCTTGGTTTCAACTCGGGTTGAGTCATGGTCTCAGGGTTGTGGGATCAAGCCCAGTGCGGGGCCCTGTGCTCAGCGCAGAGTCCACTTGTTCCTCCCCCTGACGTTCTCTCTAATAAATAAATAAAATCTTTAAAAAAAAAAAAAAAAGGCCCCCAAGTTTAAACCTCACAGCTCTTAGGGAAACGTATAAACATTAGAAACAAAAGTTAACGCTTTCAGAGCTTCAAACCAAAATGGTTTCCAATAATACACGGACAGGTTTCTACCATCATTTTCACATTTTCTTCAAACCTTCAGATTTGTTTTCTAGCTCCCAAAGGACTAAAACGTTTAGGAATACCCACAAATACTGTGTTAATATTGTGTACTCTGAGGCCCGTGTGTCCCACCTAGTCCACTACCCACTCCTCCGTACCAACACCAGCCATGGTCTGATTCCTCCCCATTCATTAGGACCTCCAGAAGTCATTCCACCACCACACCTCCCACGTGATGTTCACACTTTTACAGACAGCACTTGCAAAAAAACCCAGGCTAAGGACTGCAGCCTCCGGAACCTCTGATCACTTGAGTCTGCTCAGGGTGCTCTCTTACACACACTACAAATCAGCGGGGTGTTCTTCTGATTCATCCACGGTATCTAGGACCCTATCCTTTTTTTTGCATTTAAGTCCACCAATATTTTCCTTAATGAATGATGGTCTTCCTGTTACATTTAGACTTTCCCCACACCAAATTTTTTAAATCACCCCGTTTCCTTCCAATACACTTTATAATTTTATTTAACATGTAAATCTTGGACCCTTTTAGAAGGTATTTCAGTCTATGAACTGATGTAGAGATCCAGTCTGCTTTTATAGTTAATTTTAAAACCTTATGTCCCCCACCTCCACAATTCTAAATTACTCTCTTCACTACCACGCCTCAGTTCTTCTAAAGTGGCAGTCTTACAACCCCGTAAATACATAATTATTCAACCATCCATGGTCTCTATTTATTCATTCAGGCCAATGAGTACTAAGGCCACACTTCTTTATTTCACAAAGAAAACGAACAAGTGGTTCCTATGTAGTTTGAATAAGCATATTCAAAATTATGGTTAATTTTTTGGTCATAATTTTGTTTTAATTTCTAAATAACATTACGGGACAACATAAGTTTCTTGTTTTTCTAATCCTCTTGTGTTCTTATGATTCTCCTCCTAACTCTAGGTGCTTTGCTGTATCATCTTTTTTCACACAGACCTCACATATTAGTGATACTTCTCTTGCATGACCTCTTTTCACTCACTGACTCTTCTATCTACTCCCTTGACATCCACAACCAAAGGACACTGATGATGACTAAACCTGAATTTCAAGCCCAATATTCTCTCCTGCAACCCAGAACTGTAGGTCCTTCCACCCCTACCAGACATCTTCCCCTACATACATGGTCCTGACACGCCTTGAACACAGCATCTAAAGCTAATCTCATCGATTTCTCAGTCTAGGGTCTCCTAGTAGAGTCTTCATCTCCCTGAACAGCAGCAGCGTTGCCCTCCTGAGCCAGGAATTTCTGAAGGATCCCAGAGCAGCACCCCTGTCTCATCTGGGCTATCCCTACCACCATTCACCCTTTTCCATCTATTTTATGTTCCAGCATCACCATGTGCTACTCTGTGATTCCCCAAACACACCATGCTTTCTCACACCACCAAGTCTTTTCTTACAGTTTCCTTCCCTGGGATGCCAGTGCCCAGTTTGCTTCCCCTGCACCCCCAAATCCCTTTTCTAATCTCAGCCCAAGCACTACCTCCCCTCCAACAGTGTCCCAGACAGAATACACTTCACCTCCTCTGCCCCTCTGCAGATCACATACACTTGCACTAGAGAATTACTAAATACATGCACTACTTGTCCAATACCCCTGAGACCACAGCTTCCTTAGGAATGGGGACCTGACATTTCATTGCAATTCACACTCACTTCTTGAGTCTTTGATGGTTTTGTTAGCCTATTCTAGCCAAAATTACAATCTAGTTAATTTGGTTTCCTTATTCTTAAATATACATTTCCAGATACAATTAGCCAGAGGTTCAAACAACTGCGGAGTTAGAAGAATCCTCGGAGATCATCACCAAGCTGAACCATCTGAAGAAGTAACTGGGGAGTTAAAAAGTTAAACAACTGGTAGAAAGAACACTCCTCACCTTCTCCATAAGACTACCGTCTGAGAGCTACAGCTAAATTTCCAAGGACTAGCAACCCAAGCAGAACATTTTAAAGCCTTCTTTAAAAGTCAGTTTTGGGTTGCCTGGGTGGCTCAATCCATTCTGTCTGCCTTCAGCTCAGGTCATGATCCGGGGGTCTTGGGGTCGAGCCCCAAGTCATGCTCCCTCTCCTTCCCACTTGTGCTTTCTCTCTCAAATAAATAAATAAAATCTTTTTTAAAAAAATTAAATAAATAAAATCAGCTTCTAAATTGTGTTTTCTTATATCTCCAATTAATTAAAATCATCACTATTTGTCAGCTTTCTTGATTACAACAACGGCTCCATCTATGACAACATACTCTTGTTATTCATACACACCAAAAGGGAAAACCAACTCACCAAGATCTTCCACTCATTCTCTTCTATCCAATCCATAGACCTTCTTCACAAAAACCTTTTATTCTCATACCTACACTTTAAAAGATACTCAAGTTCCTTGTAGTTTTTATTTTTCTTAAGATTTTATTTATTTATTTATTTGACACAGAGAGAGAGATCACAAGTAGGCAGAGAGGCAGGCAGAGAGAGAGGAGGAAGCAGGCTCTCTGCTGAGCAGAGAGCCCGATGTGGGCCTCGATCCCAGGACGCTGAGATCATGACCTGAGCCGAAGGCAGAGGCTTTAACCCACTGAGCCACCCAGGCGCCCTCAAGTTCCTTGTAAAGATGAGTATTTTTAACTCTTCGGTTAATGGCCTACTATCTCTAATATTTCATTTTCCACCTAATAATATGAGTCTGGAGACTCATGGAACACAGAGGGCTCTGAGTCCAGAGTTGAGCCCATCCCTAAGAAACCAGACCAGGAATAGCAGTTACCCATAAGTACTATTAAAACAAAGCCCAACAAAGGATGTCCTTCACAGATCAGACAGGCTGGGAGGGAAAGTGGGCAGCCCTGAATCCACCTGCACGCTAAGAGCAGCAGGATGTCATCCGAGCATAAGACTAGCACGTCCTTTACAGCACTACATACCCAACACCAGCTCACATGGGACCCTTCCTTTTAGGATGTGGAAATTAAATAAGACATAATTGGGCAGGGAGTTCTACCTCAATTCTTACACCTACAACCTTTTTTCATGGGTATTATTCCAACAGGTTTACTAAACTTCCTTTCTCTTGCCAAATTCTTTACATAATCATTCACAAAGCTGATATTATTTTGGGTATACATAAATAAGGAGGATTTTTTAAAATTAATGCTTTATATATATTTGGAGCTGTTTCACGCTATAAGAAACAGGTATGTGCTCAGTTTACCTCAGGTGATAGAATAATGCTGCAAGAAAACGTCTAGAAGTCAAGAATAGAAAAATGCCTCCACAGGCCTCCCAGTGAGAATCTCGTTCAAAAGGCAGGGCAGCTCTTGAAACTCAGTTCCTGTTACCAAGTGCTCAGAGGGGCTGTTCTCCACCTTAATGCTTCACCATTCTGGTGATTCAACCCCTCTGTGACCCTAATTCCACTTCTCCTGTCACTACCAATCAACTGCTTCTCCTCTCTTTCACATGTTCACAGAATCTGCTGCCGGAGGATGCATGCTAGCAGCCTTCTCTCTTGGTGTCTCCAGCTTAAGCCTGCAAGTATCTTTAAGGAGCTCCCATTTAAATGCAAAACATTGGGCGCCTGGGTGGCTCAGTGGGTTAAAGCCTCTGCTTTCGGCTCAGGTCACGATCTCAGCGTCCTGGGATGGAGGCCCGCATCGGGCTCCCTGCTCAGCAGGGAGCCTGCTTCCTCCTCTCCCTGTCTCTCTGCCTGCCTCTCTGCCTACCTGTAATCTCTCTCTCTCTGTCAAATAAATAAATAAAATCTTTAAAAATAAATAAATAAATAAATGCAAAACACTGGGCCTGCAGAAGCTTTTCTGGCTCAAGTGTCAATCCCTGATACTACCATCTGGGACCAAGTACTGCATTCCTGACTCAAAATTCAAAGACGGACACAGAAGAGACACTTCATAAAGGCGCAGGAGTAAAGCAAAAGCTCTCTGAAACCTCTAGGAAGGTCGGTGATTAACTGGCCAACCCCACGAAGACAGTCCAATCTAAAAAAGGAGTCCTTGTTATCCCAGCATTCATTATTCAAGTCATCTGTTAAAAGAATACACAGAAAAGCAAAAATTGTGCAAACAAAAACAGTCGTTAATGAACTGACCATTCCAACTGTCCCTGGTCTTCTACATCCACCCATCAATCCCCTTCTTTCCCTCTCTCTCGCTCTCTCTCTCTCACTGATGCTCATATACTCCCAACAACAATTCAAATAGAATGCAAATCCAAAGCAAAGTGAAAACTGAAAAAAGGCAACACGAGATGCAACATTTGACAAGGCTGGTGGAAGATAACAATGAACTGTTGGGAATCCCAAATGAGGACAGAGATGAGAAATGAGGTCACAGAAGGAGTCAGGAAGGTTAGTAACTGATGAGAAAAATCAACAAAGACAATAATATGCTAAGTGTCTCAAGAATGATAATTGTTTGATTATCAGTGACTAGTGGGGAAAATAATAAAACTCTTAAACTGTTTACAAAAATGTCTTTCATTACAACTGCATTACCAATTAAAAGATAGCCTATCAATTATATAAAATTTAGTATGAAAATACACGTCAAAAACAATTAACACTTGATACATTTTTTTGTGCATTCTACCAGTCAGTACTTAATTTTCAATTACAATTTAAATTTTGATAAATAAGCTTACTTTCCGAACCTGATAATATTCTTCAAGATAAAAGTCCCAATTTCACCCCCTTCCTTAAAAGTAGTCTTTTTCTAGTATCAAATTTCCTCGTGCCATAAACCCCCAAACAGGATTGCTTGTGTTCCTGAACATGGTACAGTGCCAATGAAGTACAATGTGTTCGCTCCAAAGCCTACAATGGGGCGGGGGTGGGAGGTGGACTAAAGGAGGAGGAGGAGGTCTCCAGCTGGTTAGGTTTCAGTTTGAACTTTCAACATAGCCGTTGCTGCCACTTATGAGAAACTTCATTTACTAGAGGAAATATTTTTCCTTCTGTCACTTCTTAAATTATTACTGAGTGCAATTTATAATCTAAAAGGAGTATTCGTTTAAAAGGAAATTTTTGTTACTGATTTTCAAGTTGTTGCGAGAAAAGTGGGTCAATCCCCTCAAACTGTGATTCCCATCCTCACTTACCCCCAGAAGCCTGCAAGCAAGAGGCAAGGACAAGACGAGCCAGAGCTCGGG
This sequence comes from Ailurus styani, assembly GCA_002007465.1. Taxonomy (NCBI): domain Eukaryota; kingdom Metazoa; phylum Chordata; class Mammalia; order Carnivora; family Ailuridae; genus Ailurus; species Ailurus styani. Next base: position 1,363,234 of record LNAC01000322.1, on the reverse strand, counting down.
CTATGTCTGCACCAGCCCAAGATCCCAGACTACCCACCCTGACACTGTAGGGGTGCGTTCAGACTTCACAGTGCATCAGACAATGTTAGTTACCATTGTTATTATTCCTTTGATGCTGAGGAATTGCAGGACAACTAAATTTAAAAAATGCATTAAAATGTGAAAATACAAATGTTTAAATAAATGCTTAATTTTATTAGCATCGCCATCAGTGTCCTCCCTCTATCAGCAATGAAATGTAAGGAACTAATGCCTGAAAACTGTCTACATGTTTCTCACCACAGCAGAGTATCATTAATAGTTAATTTCGGCTGCTAAACAGAACAAAGGCACTCTTACCCAGACTCTGTTCGGGAGACAGAAGAAGTAATACAAGTTCTTAGAAAACTGAGCTGTTACACTCAAGGTGAGAGATCCAGTGCTCTGTTTACCATGAGATCAAGTTTAAAGCTTTCTCTGTTTTACACTTATAAAATAAATACCATGTATACGTTTTTCTGATACATGAATTTTAGAAATTACCGTACTCAGAAAAAGGAAGTATTTTATAATCCTAATTAAAAGATGGCTTTTCATACTAATAACATACAACTGAAACTACTCAGTTCTCTAATTTTGTGGCTTACAACGTCATAAATTAAGACATTTTAATTTCATTTACAATTCTGGCATATAAAGGACTGTGAGGTCACCAAGGCAATGAATTCTTGCTTTCCGACTCCTTTAGTAAACCAAGGTCCATTCAACCACCTTGAAAAGTAACTTCATTATCTTAAGAGGTGGTAAAATTATTGTACAAGGCTTATTTACATGTAGAAGAAAAGAAGCCCTATCAAAATGTGAAGTATAAGGAGGAATTAAGAGTCCCTAACTCCCAAACCACGTTAACTTTCAAACTTAAGAACTGAAACTGATGATGTAGGACAATTTTTCCACCGTTCTACATTCCCTCAGTACCAACAGCCACAGCACTAAATGCTACCTGAACAAGGAGAGGAAGAATGTGTCTCAAAAGTACATAGGGCAAAATTCCACTCCTCGGAGAGTTCACAGCCTAATATTTGACGTTTAGCTTGAACCATCAGGTCTATCTGAGCCCTTTATGTGAATTAACTCACAACAATTAGAGAAGTAGGTACTTAACATAAATTCCATTTTGCATGGACAGAAACTAAAGCTTTAAGAATTTCTAAAACTTCCAGAGCTAAACAATTCCATTTATAATAAAATCAAAAAGGAATACGATACTTAGAAATTCATTTAACCAAGGAAATGAGAGACTTGCACACTGAAAATGCAAAACACTGTTGAAAGAAATTAAAGACTTAAATGAAAAGACACCCAGAGTTCATGGGTTGGAAGACCGACCATTGTTAAAATGGTCTGCCTCCCCAAAATTGATCTACAGAGTCATGCAATTCCTATCAGAATTCTAACTGCCTTCCCCCGACCCCCGGAAATGGGCAGGCTGACCCTTCAATTCATATGGACATTCTCAGGGTCATGAGACAGAGCTCTGTGTGGGGCTCTGCACTCAGTGCAGAGTCTGCTTGGGATTCTCTCTCTGCCTCTGCCCCTCTCTTGGTTCAAGACAACTGGACATACACATGCAAAAGAATAATGTTGGATTCCTACCCACAGGACATACAAAAGTTAGCCCCAAATGGATCAAAGGCCTAAACATAAAGGCTAAAACTATAAAACTCTTAAAAGGAAATATAGATGTATACCTTCATGATTTTGGATTAGGTAGGCTTCTTAAACATGACACAAAAAGTATAAAAAAACAAAAGAATAGATAAACTGAACATCCTAAGAATTATAAACTTCTGTGCAGCCAAAAATAATATCAAGAAAAAAAAAAGGTAATCCACTGAACGGGAGTAAATATTTGCACATCATGTATCTAATAAAGAACCAGAATCCTGGGCACCTGGGTGGCTCTGTGGGTTAAGGCCTCTGCCTTCAGCTCCGGTCATGATCTCAGGGTCCTGAGATCGAGGCCCGCATCGGGCTCTCTGCTCATCAGGGAGCCTGCTTTCCCCTCTCCCTCTGCGGGCCTCTCAGCCTACTTGTGATCTCTCTCTCTCTCTCTCTCTCTCTGTCAAATAAATAAATTAAAAAAAAAAA